>JBBPDA010000037.1:6897973-6921086 GCA_037974385.1 Arnoldichthys spilopterus
TTCATAGAATTTTTATTTATTATTACTTTTGTCTGATTAAAGTTATTTTTGTGACCATTTAGAGTTTTTCTTTCATTGACTGAAGGGTACCAACAATTTTGTCCATGTGTGTATGTGCAAATTGCAGAAATGTCCACAACATTTCAAACATTTCAAACACTTATTTTTAAACTTCATTGAATGCTCACTAAAAGCACTGCCATAGAGACAGTAGCAAAAAATAAATAAATAAATACACACAGCCAATTGGGGTATGCCTAAGGGCCAAAGAGGTGTGGCCTACAAATATCCTACAGTACTAGTGAGTAACATTTTTGTGTTGGAGGCTAAAAGAGTGCTTGTGACGGTCTCCTCTCTCATCGACAGTTCAACACCATGGTGGAAGAGGTGAAGCCCATCTCCATGGAGACAGAGGGGGGGGCTGTGACGTGGGAGGTAATTTTGCGTGGCACGTATGGAGGGCACAGCGCACAGACATTTGACTCTGTGTTCATCTGTAGTGGGTGAGGAATGCCATTTCTGACGGCACAATAAGCCACTTGTACACAAAGTGAAGTCGCAATATTGCAGAGATACTCTACATAATATGTTTTTTTAATCGTGCTAAAAGAGGATTATTTTCATTTTCTCAGTCATTGTCTAGGCATTAAAACTGATTTCAGCTTCGTGGTGAGGTTATGAATTAGCGCTTTTTAAACCATTCATAAGGAAATTGTGTGAAGGAAGCTATGAGGAAAAGAGCAGCAGAGTCGAGGCATGACTCATTTGTTCCTTTCCTCTTTTACAGACATTACTCGGTACCCCACCTGCCCTCCATTCCAGGAATAGAGCATTTTAAAGGTGCAGCAAATGTTCAATGTTAACAACAAACATGACCCCGAAAGTGCAAACTATTACTCACGTACACTCTAACCACATCCCTCTCTGTTGGTTTCTCCTTCGCTCCATTTACCGTTTTTCTCACTTCTCAGGAAAGGTGATGCACAGCCACTCTTATCGCTGTCCCGAGCCATTCACCCATCAATCTGTTGTGGTACTGGGTGCTGGAGCATCTGGAGTTGATCTTGCATTCGAACTGGCTCAAGCTAAAGCTAAGGTGTGAGACTTCACCATGGAAACAAGTCGCTGCTGATTCATTAATTTGGGAAAAAATAGGCACCCAAACTAAATCATACCTATACTTAAACATTTATTTACTTAATGTGTTTACTGCTTGCTGAATAAAAACATTAGCAAAGTAATGGGTCTCTTTAGATGTATACCGACGAGCCATAACATTATGACCACTGATGGGTTTAGAGAATAACACTAATCTCCTTATTTCACTACAATGGCACCAGTTGGAGGGTGGGGTATATTAGGTAGCAAGGGAACAGTCAGTTCTTGCAGTTGATGTGAAAAAGTTAAAACAGGCGAGTGTAAGGATCTGTGCTACTTCGACAAGAGCCTTATTGTGAAACAGAGCATTTTCGAAAGGCCAGGTCCTGTGGAGTGTTCCAGGTGTGCAGTAGATAGTACCCTCCAAGAGTGATCTAAGGACTGGTGAATCAGCGACAGGGTCATGGGCACCCAAAACTCACTGATGCATGTGGGGAGTGTAGGCTAGCCTGTATGGTCTGATCCCAGAGCTTTTGTTGCACAAAATGTTAATGCTGACTCTGATAGAAAGGTGTCAGAGCATACAGTGCACCACAGTTAGAGCTGTTTTGGGGACATACACAATACTAGCCAGGTGTTTTTAATATCACAGCTGATCAGTGAAAATAATTCATGATTCACCTTTGAAATGTAAAAGGATGCGCAGCGTGTGGCTGTCATCAGTGCTGACAGCAAGCAGATACTGACTTATTCCCTCTTTGCTTATAATCCATTTCTATCTGTAGGTGACCCTGAGCCATAATAAGCCAGCTCTGCAGTTCTCCTTGCCCCCGGAAATTCAGCAGGCGGCTCCCGTGGTGAAGGTCTTGGAGGATGGCTCGCTGATGTTTCAGGATGGATCAGTGGCCCAAGCTCAAATCCTTCTGCTTTGCACTGGATACAGTTTCCACTTCCCATTCCTCTGCCCCCAGCAGGTTGGCTTGGAGGTAGAGCACCACCTAGTGGCTCCTCTTTATAAGTACCTGCTGCCTCCAGCCTTTCCCTCACTCTTTTTTGTAGGCATCTGCAAAATCATCTGCCCTTTTCCTCACTTCCATTGTCAGGTGAGCATTCAGGGGAGCTGTTATTTGGTGACAGGTATAATCTAGAAATGGAAATATCAGCAGATAATTCTGGAATGAATATTTTGTGTCACAAAAAGTCCAATCTAATCCTGTAACAAATATAGTCTGAAATGGCACACACTCACATTGTGGCATGTCTTTTTGTTAGCTATGTTTTTCTCCCAGTGGGACAAGGGAGTGTTTAAACGAGTATTTGTCATTAATTCTAGATCAGTGCTCCTACAATAATGGCTGCCTGTAATGTTCAGGTACACAATAAAAGCTGCAAGACTCATCTATAACATCCCAAAATTCTCACACCACACCTCTCCTTCAGAACCTGCACTGGCTCCCTGTGGTCCCTCGCATCAGGTTTAAAACACTGACACTTGCTTTCAAAGCCAAGACTGGAGCTGCGCCTCCTTACCTATCAGCTATGATCAAGCAATGTGTCACTTACCGTCATCTCCGAGCATCAACCACTGCTCGCCTTGAGCCTCCAATGCTCAAAAAAGAGGAAGATCTACATCAAGACTCTTTTCAGTCCTGGCTCCCCAGTAGTGAAATGAACTTCCTTTTGTCATCAGAACTGCTGAGTCCCTCACTGTCTTCAAGCGACGACTCAAAACGCACCTCTTCAAGGAGTATCTTGGAAACTAAATAGCCTCATATTTATTGCACATTTATTGTTACTGTCTATTGTTTATTGTTTTCTCTTATTCCTTTTTGTCTTTTGGGTTTACAAGTTTGACAAGGTTTGTTATGGTGTGTAACTTAGCTGGTAGTATCTTAGTACAATGACAGCTGTTGACGGGTTTAGCCCTACAGACAGAAGAACAGACATGGACTGAGTTTTTAAAGAAAAATACTGAATCAGTCTGTCACGTTTTAATATCAGTATCAGAAAAGAAAAAAAAACGTATTGTGCCGTCTCTGTCATAAACTGCATCTGCCTTTCTCTTTCTTTTGCTTTCTGTCTTACTTTCCCTCAGGTCCAGTTTGCACTTGCAGTTCTCAAGGGCACAGTTCAGTTGCCTTCACGTGAAGTGATGGAAGAAGAGGTGGAAAAAGAGAAACAAAGGAAGACACAAATGGGTCTTCAAGTTAAACATCTTCTGCAGATGGGCTCTGAACAGTGGGCTTACAACCTGGATCTGGCAACCACAGCAGGATTCCCACCTCTACAGCCAGTTATACAAAGTCTCTATGAAGAGGTGGAGAAACAGCGCCGGGCACACCCTCGGGCTTACAAGCATGTTAACTACAGACTTGTTGATGACACACAGTGGCAGCTTTTGGAAGCATCAGATGAGATCAGATGTACAAACAGATAGGGTTTAGTACCAGTAGAGAGTAGAACCAGCAGAAAGTGATTCCTGCTATTCCATCCATGTTACTAACCATTCATGACCTTTCCAGTATCAGTCAGGTTCCTGTAGTCTACATTTATAGACGTGCTGTTATAAACTTGGCATTTATCATTTAACTCAACAGCATTGAGAATTAGGCTACCACAGGGACAAGAGCCACGAATAAGATGAATAGTAAATGTCTTTGCAAATCCCACAAGAATAGGTGCATAACTGAGTATGCCAAGACTAATTCCTTTACTGATACAAATGAATAGGGCACTCTAAAATAGTGCATAAATTACATGACATTAATGTTATTACTATGACTGACTTTTTAATGCAAATGGAAACTAATACTCCTAAAGGAGCTCTGCATATTTCTACAAATGAGCCTAATCATCTTTTGTGTTTTTTCACTCTTACAATATATAGAGGTATACCCTTTGAAATGGAGAGATTTTTGCAATAGTTTTTCAAGTAATCTATGATTATTTAATTTCTGCTTTTATATTTCTAACCCTATGGGTTGCATTCTGCAGTACACTATAGCAGTTTTCTGAAGTTCCTATCAGAATTTTAAAAAGATTTGCAAATGGACCCACATCTTTAAAACGTTGTTCAAGGGTTCTTCTGTACTGGCACTGGTGGTGCAGACTGCAGAAGCATGTAACACTCAAAGAACCATGTGAATGCATAAACAGTCCTTCAAAGAAATTGGGTTTGCATCAAAAGAGTTCCACTATTGTTGCATGTAACAAAAACTTGTTGGGTATCACAAATCCCTTTTTGCTAAGAGTGTAGTGTAGTGTGGTGCTCAGAAGGGCCTGGACAATTCTGTAGATACCAAATATTTAGACATTAGTTAACAGAAATAAAGTCTCTGTTTAGAAAGACGGGGTTTTTTTCCCCAAAAGATTTCAATCTTGTAATCTTAACATTTATCATCGGCGCGAACTGCGCCACACACTTGTGAGTTTTCCCATCTGTTTTGAGTCGTCATGTCCGAACATTGTGAAATTGGACACCTTCTTTCTTAACCCTTCCCAACTCGTCCGCCCTTTCCATCTGCTGTTCTAAAAGTAGCGAAAGCAGTCCTGCACGCCTCGGAGGGAGGATATTAGCTTTCCTAATCAATGTTATCTGCTGTGTCGGTCTACATTACAACAACACACTTAAACCCTCCCGTGACACTTCGCCGAGACTCCTTCGACTACCCTGAAGTTTGTGTAAGAACAACAGGTTTGAAGACAAGGATCTGGCGCGGGCGGGGGCAAATGGAAGACACGGGGGGAGTTTCCTCCCCACTCAGGAATGATTTAGACCGACGAATAAGACTTAATTAATTAAACGGTCTGTGTAAAAAAGCTTCTGCGTAATTGGGATTGGAACGGCTCTTGGGATGTCGGGATCTGTCTTCCGATAAGAAGAGGTAAGTGACTGGACTTGTCGTCTCCGCCCCTGTAGGAAAGTGGGAGCCGTGGTTTCGTCCTCAGAACTTTCTTTTAGCGCATAACTTAACGGCGATAAAACTTCTGGTCGAAGGCAGAGCGCTGTGTGGGACATGCGGGGTATTATTGTCCACGTTCATAGAAAGATTTGATAATAATTTCCAAAGAAGATTCAACTATGGGAGCAGAAGGGAGGAAACGCGGGTGTGTGGGAAAGGGTGGGAACGTGTTGAAGTTCACAGCAGAATCATCAGCGTTAACACCCCTCAGGGCTAAACTAGTCCTGTCCGTGCAAAAACAACAATAATGATTTTTTAAAAAGCATTTTAAAAGGCAATTTTCTTCTATTTCTCTTTATGAGTAACAATGTGAGATTGCCTTCTTGCACTGGCAGGTCATTTTACTTCAAACACTATTTGTTGAAACAAACTTAAAAGGTAGTGCAAAAATAATTTGATACATTTATTTTTTATTTAAAAAGCCAAAAAAATCAATACAATACAATAATTTAATAACTAAAAAAACCCTGACACTAAAGTATTGAAACTGACATTTAAAGGCCCATTAAAATGAAAAACTGAAATGTAATGTACAGTGTAAAACTATTTGGGCTTGCCAGTATAAACCACAAACTACAGTTCAAATCTTCTTTAGTGAAGTTGGAAGTATTGTATGAATGCCCTCCATCTTACCTCACTCACCAGCAGATGAATGAGGAGGCGGACAGCGGCGGGCAGGAAGAACATAGTTCTGATGACCCTGCCCTTCCTGAACCCAATGTGGAGGCAGACACCCAGCCTGAACACTGCCAGGAGCCTGCCACAGCAGACAAGGACCTTCCCATCATGCACTGGGACGATTTAAGTTTGCGGATAGCTGAGCTTGAGAAACAGGAGGAAGAGAGAAGAAAAAGAGCAGAGGTTTGGCAGTGAAAATCTAGCTACATGGTTCTGTGACATTCTAAAGCAGTTACATATTAATTACAATATTTTTTATTTCAGGCCAATTTTTCATCTGATCACAAATTACACTCTCAGTAAAGATGTGTTAAAAACTAGACACAAAGTTTAGTCTTTCTGTTACTAGGGGTTTAACAACATTGTGATGCAATACATCATACACATTGAGGACATGGGTGATTCAAGCTGCTTCAAAGTCATCTCACACACTCTCAACATGACCTCCACCAGCATGTACAGTATCAAACGTCACACTCCTAGCTTAAACCCCAACAGCATGTACAGTGTCATACCTCACACACCCAGCTTAACCAAACATGCACATCCAGTGTCTGCCCTGCCACCTCCCATATCCACTGTCATTAGCCTAGATTATTAGAATCTGAATCAGTTGTTATTTGGCCAAGTATGTTTGCACATACAAGGAATTTGTGTGGTGTCTCTCTAGTACTAAATAAACAAGTTAGTGTAAATATAATATATGTAGAACACACTGCAATACAATACAATACACATATGGTATAATACGATACATAACAGACAATGTACATTCGGATACATCATATACAGATGAGTGTGAAGTACATCATATTCAAAATACACAATATACTGTATACTTGTGTGGTGTATGTATGTATGAGAACAGTATAGAATATAAAGAACAATATACAAAGTATGTACACGTATACATAGCATACATGCTTTTAAACATGTGCTTATATATACAGTATAAAATAATATATTGAATATAATAGTAAATATACAATATACAGTATAAAGTATGAATTACACAATATATAATAAGCAATAAGCTATACAGTATATAATATACTATATAAACATTCTGTATACTATAAATACCTTCTTATTATTATTATTATAAATAACTATGTATATTTTCATTATACACATTCTGGTAACATTCCTGCAACATTATTAAATCAAGTTATTTTCATTTTTATATTTCATGTCAGGTTTTACGAAATAAGGTAAGACACATGAACTGGTTTACTAATATCAGTGATATCATTCCACAATTTTCAGTGTAGTATGTTCAGGTTTGTAATGGAAAGCTGAGTTTTGATTAAACAATTGATATTACATATGCTGTGTTTTTGTGCCCTGACGAGCAATGTGCCAAAATAGGGATAACAAAAGAAATGACTCAAAGTAGACTACAGACAGAAAATACCTCACTAACACCATTTTTTGTTTGTTTTTGTCATTTTCACATAAAAAAACATGAAACGATACTAAAAGCCATTGTAAAACAAGATTCTACATTACCCCTTTTTGTCCATTATCTTATAGTCCAAGGGTCCAGAAGAACACGAATCAGAGCTGAGACAGTGGTCTCATGTAAAGCACCAGTCGCTTCTCAGGAAGCAGTGGCAAAATGATGATGACTTTGGAGGATGCCGTTTTCCATTCATTACATCAAGGTATGCCATTACTGCTTTGTCATTTTCTTTTAGATCAAAAGAAAAGAACAGTGCCCAACAAACTTGACTTTATATGATGGTGGATGCTGGGTGTACTAAGTTTCACTGAAGCTTGATGTGAAACTTTGAGGTTTTTAACCTGACTCCTACACAGGTTTTGCTTTTACTTTTAATTGTACAGTATTTTTCTGAACATTTTTCTTCTTCTGAACAATAATTATGAGTTGTTCAATTGATATTACAGTATTTTAGGCTATTCTAGTCTACATGTCTTAATATAACCTTGACTTTCTTCTTCACCCTAGTGTCTGATCTGTTTCTGTAGGCTTAACAGTCCTAAAAACTTGCAGCTGTGTTTTATCAACAACAGTGAGAGTGAGGATGATGACGATGAAGGGATGTCCTGCAAAAAGGTGAGTTCAGAGGATTAGTGCCACTGCTTAATTTGCATTCAAACCAATTGCTTGTCTGGTACTGCAATTTGTCATACAGCAGGATGTATGTACCTTCAAATCTGCTTGTTTACTAGAGCCCACCGGATGCAGCGGGACGTGGGAGTTGTTGTGCTGGTTTGAAAGAGGAAGTGAAAGCAGCTCTGAGTGAGCTCAGAGATAAGCTTTGGGCTGAGCAGAAGCAGCAACAGGTGAGAGGAGGCCTGAGCTATTTATCACATATGAGATTTTGCTAAATTCAAGGCAACAGTGATCAAGTTTGTTGTGTAAGACCTGCGTGCTTCAACTTACTTTGCTGTGGTGTGTTCTGGTGATTTAGCAGCAGACCTGCCATGATGTGAGCATTCGGAGAAAAATGCTTAGCCGCAGTGACCTGCAAACCTGCTCTGTGCTTCAGCTAAATGCGCTCAGTGCCTCCCTAAATGAAGACATTCAGGGTTAGCATGTCCTTCTTCTTTTGCAATGAGTAGCTTGCACTGTTAATGTGAATGTTGACTCGGGTAATAAGTCAAATGAAAAGAGCTGGTTATAAGATGTAACAGTTATAATAGTATATATAATACAGTCCCACCAGAAATTTGCAATCACAAATTCACATAAAATTCAACCATGCCTTGCAATAGGGCTTGCAATTTTGTCCTGTTACTGCATTAGTTCACAATTAAATGTGTAAATCATGTAAGTGCTTTTATACTTATTAGGCAGGTTTCCAATAACCGTGATGCTTTCAGTAAGCATGATGGCTCTGTCTTTTGGCTCTCCTGGCCAGGATACAGCAGGGGTCCTACTGTGTGTAACTCATTAAATGTTGAGCAAGTCATTCATTCAGTTTTGGATCCACAGGACCTCTGTAAAATCACTGCGAATAGAAGTCCCTGATATATGGCCGCTGCTAAGTATTACTGGGCTGCCTTTCCATTATTGTGTTCATCACATGCCCTCGTCAATCATCACTATGCCTATTGCAGTGGATGTGATTGAAGTCATTGTGAGAGCATGAAACCCAGCTTTAATTTCATGATATCATTCAATGGAAACACAGACTATTTGCTACTGCTTTTTACTGACTTTTTTTTTACAAACATTTCTATTTTACACAAAACTACAATGGGAACTAGCTTATTGCAAGTGTTCATCTTTTATGCTACATACTGGGAAGCCATGGATAATGAAGAGATGATCACAATCACATTTAAGACAAGTAAACAAGTCCCTGAACATTTTACATGAAATGGTGGGAAATGTTTTGCACACTATAGTGTGAGTGATATAATTAATAATCCATTTTTGACCTTAAGAAAACAATTTGCTTATCATTTTTAGACATTGCCCTTCCTAAATGTCACACAGTGTTACTGGATGTTCTACCAAAATAAGTCTAAGAGCACTTTACTTCTTTTACTCATCTCCTTTGAATATTTTACTGTAGAACTATGGTGCTTGTTTTGTACAGTATACAATAAAAGTCTAAGTGTTAAAATATTTAAAGTCTGTATTTCTGTATATTCTGGTTTCTCAGAAATACACTTAATTGCCCATTTGCTTTTCTCTTGTTTCAATCAGGAACTAATTAGACTACTTTCTACAAGAAATGCTTCACACTCATCACAAAGCAAATATATAATTTAAAAATCAAGCATTTTAGCCTGCCACAATTGCAAAAAGGACTGTGAGACCTTGGTGGGACTGACTTAGAATAATAGCTATTGTTAGCTATAAGTATTGTTGTGAGCTTATATGTGTTATCCAGTACATAACTACATGCATTAAATGTATTTTTAAAATGTTCTTATGATTATTGCTGTTGTTGTTATGTAGTTATTTATTATATTTATATATTTATGTTTATAATTGTTACATTTTCAGACCTAAGCTCTGAATTAGTGAAGCATCTAGTGGTGCGGGACCATCTTCGGACAAAACAAGATGCCATGCTCCTGGATGTACAGGATATGACATCACTGTGACTGATGCCAAGTCAGCAGTAGCTATAATGGACTACAGTGGATTGTGGAATTTCTTGGCATCAGCAACGTACAGTTAGATGAGATATTTCATCCACCTGTCCTCTGACTTAAAGCCATAGTATCCTGTTTTTCTTAAGTTGCTGACAGAAATGTTGGGCAGTGTGTGAGTATGTATTTTCAGTCACAAGTTTTATTGTGAGAACATTGGCTTTATAAATGTGAATGAGTAGCTCTTTATGTATTAAGCAAGCATGCTTGTTATTTCCAAAAAGTACACTTGGTCATGTATGGTTAATTATTACCGTCTTTAAGAACTATGAATGCTGCTATAAAATCCATGTGTCATCAATAACTGTGATATATTAATCAATGATTCATTTTCATTTAAATATGCTTCATGTGAACATGCACGAAATATACTACAGTGTCTGGAGTAAACATGTTGGAATTTAATTACTGACAGTTTTTTTTTAATAAATGAAAGAAATTATTTTAACTGAATAAATTTGTAACATTTATTTAATATATGAGTCAATGGTAGTTCTTTTTTTAATTGCACTTCAGTACTGGTTATATCATCATGGTCATATCAAAATCTTATACACCAGTTTTGTTTTTATTGTTTTTTTTCAGCATTTGCAAACACTACCTGTCAGTTAAATTGTGTGAACATTTCATGATAAATGGAGCAAAATAAATGGTCCAAACATTTCAAATAAAACTTCATTAATGTACATTAAAGGTAAGAATGTTTTTGCTTCTTATGTAAGATTATTATTTTGGAAATACAAGGCTTAGTACAGTCGAACAGTGATAATATGCTCTTCGGTTTAGGAATTTGATGTTGAGATGATAACAGGCAGTGGTTCTCAGCTCTAGTCATTGAAACAGTCGGCATAACTGGAGCTAAGTACCACTTATTAAAGAAGATTTTCCTTTTGGAGATCTGCTTTCCTGTGGAGTTCAACATAAATTCTAACTTGCTTCACCCCTTCCCTCCACTTTAGCACTAATGTATCTGATCCAGCCAGTACAAAAGTTCTTTAGCTCAAGCAGGTGTATTGGACTTTGGTTTGAAGTAGACTCTGCAAGAAGGTAGATACTGTATATAGGAGCAGGGTTAGTCATTACTTGCTTATTGTATGTAAACTACAATAAATCTTAAAGAACATTGTTTTTTGTAATGATCTTATATAAACTTTAAAATGTATGGGATGATTTTATGCATTTAAATTGCCTGATGTGTTAAGATTATTAGTAGGTATTAGACTTCAATAGGCCTTATGTTTGCTATGCACATAGACACCCATTAAGTGCATTTTACCACAAACCTCTACCATATATGCACACCTTATATGTACATTTATTCACTGTAGCCCATTTGCACACATTGTCATTCACCCTCAACTCCTTTCATCACTGAAAAAGGGGACCACAAAAGGACCACCAGTTTCTATCTGTGTGTTATGGACCGTTCTCAGCACAGCCATGACACTAATATGGTAGTGGCATTTTAGCAAATGAGTGTCTGTTTTTAGGTAGTGGGGATGGTATGAGAACATGTAGTGCAGGAAAAGTGTCATAATATGGTAACATAGTCTGTGAGTGTCTGCAAAAGTAAGCATATTTTTATGATTGAAGAGACTGAAAAGTGAACTAAAAAATATTTCAACCTAGAGCCTGACAAGGATCCACTTTCTGCCGCTTTCTAATGTCTGCTGGAGTGCATGTCAGCATCTTGACACAACTCCGTCAAACACTACATGGGCTGGTCAGAGAGAGAGTGAGTGAGAGAGAGAGCACAAGAAGAACGACTGGCTGGGATGGCAGAACAGGTGAACAGGAAACTCTGCTAAAGCGTATTTTTTGATTTGGAATTTATTTGAGAAATGGACAGGGCTATGGATGGTACGTGTCGGATCTGGTCTCTATGGTGATTAACTTTGTTTACTCATAAAACAGGTAAAATACTCAGCTCATCAATGCATTTAAGTCTGCTATGGCTTTAAGTCCTGAAAACTCACGCCTACCCTCTAATCTTTTTCAATGGCATTTAGATAAACTGTTCTATGTTTTACATTTACTATTACTGTGGGAGTTCTAAAGTCTTGCACTGTACAGTGTGGTGTATTAGGTTTCCGCTCAGCATTCTTGTCTGAATGAATAGGTATTAATTATTTACCAACATATCCTTGCAGGGACACACACTGTTGTATTGCAAAAGCAAACTCCATGTCACAAACACTTGACATTTGAACACTGACATAATAGCCAGAATTGTTTTTTAAACATAGGTACACAAAAAGAGACATTTTTATAGCATTCTTGGAGGGCTAAGGTAGTCTAGAACAGCAAATGAAATGCACATTTGTGTATAAACCAAATCTGAAAGAAAATCTCTTTTTAAAAAGTGGACGATGAGAAAAGAGAAGGACGAATGGAGAACCTTGTTACTGATTGAAAGGTTAATAGACCAAGTGAGGCTGAATCAGCATAATACAATGATAGGTCAACATGAGTTTCCTTTGGTAATACAGGACAAGAAGAGCAAAGCTAACACTTGATAAGGCAACTTACAGCAAGTATTATAGCATGTTTGTGCTATAAAACATAAAGGGTATCTTAGCTTGATTTTGAAAGTTAATAACTTGAAAATACCTGTGTGTATTTTTTATACATGTAGGACTTCGTATACTTTGGAAAATTTGAGGATTTTAAAATTACACTGCATGGACGTCAAAGGGCAGAGAGTTCCTCAGCGGTGAGACAGAAGTGCAGGATGAGGTTCTTTCTCTATGCCAGAAACAGCTGATGATGAAGTACTCTGCTTCATTTAGAGTCATGGCAGGAGATTCAGTGGACTCTAACTTCTCCAGCAACCACACAGCTTCGACTGAACTAGACAACTGCAGCAACGATGAGTCATACAAGTACATTGTGTTACCTCTGTGCTACTCCATCACGTTCTTACTGAGCGTCATCCTGAACTCCACTGTTCTCTTGCGCTCATATCGCGGTGCCCACCGTTGGAACGCCTCCCTGATTTATATGGTCAACCTGGCCTCCACTGACTTGATGTACAGTCTGTCTCTGCCACTCCTGGTGGCCAGCTATGTTATGCGTGACCACTGGGTGTTTGGAGACTTCATGTGCAGGTTGGTGCGCTTCCTCTTTTACTTTAACCTGTACTGCAGCATCTTCTTCCTCACCTGCATCTCTGTGCACCGCTACATGGGCATCTGCCACCCCATCAGGACCATTGCCTTGGAGAGCAAGCGTGCTGTAAGAAGCATATGTGCCATGGTGTGGGTCGTAGTGTTCCTACTAACTTGCCCAATTTTTCGTTTTGCCCAAACTGGAAAAGTCATGAGGATGAAGGAAAATGGACATACAGAATATGGAGCCACAAACTCAGGGTCAAGGCAGAGGCTAAGCGAAGCCGGACCAGACATGTACAGGAACTGTTTTGACATTGCAACAGACAGTGAATTCTCAGAGTATGTCCCATATGGAATAGTCCTCCACCTTCTGGGCTTCTTTGTTCCTTTCACCATTATTGCCTGGTGTTACTCACAGGTGGTGAGAACCATCTTTCAGACCCTACACACCCAGCCGTATGTCCAAGAAGTTGGAGATTCCGAGAGAGGTGCCTGTGAGGACAGATATAGAACGTCCATTTCCATTGCTGGCTCTCAGTATGCTTCACACATTGGCAGGCGCCGCAAGTCCATCAAAACCATCATCACAATCACCTTCCTGTTTGCACTGTGTTTCCTGCCATTTCACATCACCCGGACACTGTTTCTTATCTTCAAACAGAGGAAAGCACAGTGCCACACCATGCATGCCATCTCTGTCTGCTATAAGATCACTCGGCCCCTAGCGTCATGTAATTCATGGCTCAATGCTCTGCTCTACTTCCTCACTGGGGACAAATCCATCCCTTGTTGTGGATGTACAAAAGGCAATGCTCACACACACTTTGTATGGCCTTTGAGGTTTTTTGGAGGACTGAAAAAGCGAGAAGATGGAGAACAACAGGGGAAAACATGCAAATCAAATTCATGAAGATGACCCCCAAATACGGGGTCATCCACGGGTCATACATACACTCTCAAAAATGTAGGTGTCTAAAAAGGTTCTTTGTAGCGATGTCACAAAATACTACTTTAACTTGCCTACAGGACAAGGGTGTTATTTAAATTGATATTTTTGTAAATGTCAGTGTGACGATTTATTTTAATTGTATGAGCTTTCATGTAAAGAGGTTTCATGTTCTATACCAATTAAAGCTTTTCTAAGAACTGTACATCCAAGCCAAGAACCTTGTGGGAACCTTTATTTTTGGGAGTGTATGCCTGAAATGAATGGATTCCATTTGAGCTGTATGTATATGAGTTTGAATAATATGTCTTTATTTATTCTGCTAACTCTTCGTAAGAAGCAATAATTAATATTTTTCAGATTTTCAGTGGAAATTTGACCATACTGACTTTGTTTGCTAAGACCATTTTAGTCACCAAACTGGAAGAAGCATTTTTGTTTACTTCCCACTATACACACTACTTTTTAGGCCAGTATGCACCTCAAGACATTTTCAAACTTTTTTAAATGTAACCATATAATTTAAGTAATTCTGGATTTTAGCGCTTAGTTGGCTGAATTAGGTTTCAACAATCTAAAAACTACTTGTATATAATAAATTTTCATTTATGTGAAGTATTAAAGAAAATTAAATTAGGAATAGAAAATTAAATTTAACAACAAAGACTTTTCCCCCCTTAATGTATTGTCTATGTCAAGGGTTTCCAGCAGCTAATAGAATTTAATGAGATTGTTGATTAGATTGACAGGGAACAATGAGTCAATAAATAAAAAGGAATCAGGAAGCGATGTTACTAATTCACAGCATGTGACCATGTAAGGTATGAGCAGTGATGAGCTGTCTGTCTTGCCATAGAAATATTCTATCAGTACTCACAGGTTAAGCTGCTGCAGCTGAACCAGGTTATCATATTTCTGCTCTGGGACAGCCTACTGATGAGTCCAGCTTCTCACATTAAAAACACTTTCACGCTCAAATGCACCCTATTTCTTCCCTACAGCCATCTACTCCCTACAGCAAGGATCTTCTGCAGAAGACACCCATAGCTTTGCAGTTTTACTGTTAAAGATTATTCTTACTGCATAAAACCATGAAAGACCTTGTGGAAATTTGGCACGGCGTCCATATGCAGTGAACTAATAGACCTGATGTGATGTTTAATGTTGTTTAGAGGGATTAGCTTTAAAGAAGTTGGATTTCAGTGAATCTGTTTTAATTACACAAATGTCATGTTTGTGAAAGTAAAATCCAGCTGTTCTGTTTTGGCAAAGCAGACAGTTATTTCTTCCAAAAGTTCCTTTATGTACTCAACAGTCTAGAGTACAAAAAAAAGTTTTTCCTTGTAAGTAGTGTTTTTTTGTTTTCTTTTTTTGTTAAAATGAAAGCCTTATGTGGTAAGAGCAGAATGAGTGGGTTTATTCAGCTCCTGAGTAAAAGGTGAGGTCACACAAGCAGAACAGAAGCATGATGAAAGCCCTCATGGAGGAATACTGCTCGAAGATCAAAGGTGTCCGTTGCATTCAGTTCAGCTGCAGTTCTCTTCATAGCCAGAGCGAGGTGCTGTTGTTCAAAGAGAACGACCATCACAATTTGGCTGCGGGTAATATTTTTTTATTTTCTAAATTAATGAAAGACTGAGAAACTTCTCGACTATCCTGAATCCAACGAATGCATTAAAAAGTAAACCCTGTGTTCACCGAAAGAAGAATGCATCCACCGGGACAACTTATTCCTGTGGATTTTTGTCATGGATCGCGTAACGGCGTTATTCGGCTGGTTTACAAAGTAGCAGGTAAACTTGGAAAATAGCTAGGTAGCTAACTAGCTAACCTCGACTGCCCACGAATCTGCTGCGATTCGGAACTAGCAGCGTTTTTTCAGTTTATGTTAAAAGTGACGATGAGAGCTGAAAGAAAAGTTTGGTCGCAACACAAGTGACAAAACTAGTTCCAGCCAGTGTGAGCTGGTGGCTCTTAAAATTAAACCTGTCGGAGCTGCTCCGTAACTTCAGCAGCCCGTTAACTGGGGGAGTTCTGTTCAACTGTGTCCGGCGTTCAGAGCTTTATTACTTCGAACAAAAATGCGGCAGAGTGGAGACCACGGGATATAATTCCCGTTCGTTTATCCAGGCGGCTTTGCATTGGCTCGAACACTTTGGCGTGCGGCCTGCTGGTCAGGCTTTCGCCGCGTTCGATTTGTGGCTCAAGCCGCATTAGAGCGCGCTCAGCCCGGCCGCCTCGATCAACCACACTCCGGGCCGCCGAAGAGCAATGGAGAGGATGGAGGTGGACCAGTGCGCAGGCGCAGCTGGTGGAGGCGGCGTTCTGCGGCGGTCCAATAGCGCCCCCATGATCACTAACGTCAGGTAAGATAACTGCAACCGCACCTGCCTTTTGCACTTAATAATTTGTAACGATACACACATTATCAGGTTCCCTTTTTTGAATGTTTGCATGATTCGCAGCATATCTATGTATGTATGTGTGCATGTGTGTGCATTTATATGATTATGTACTGCAAGAGTTTAAAGCATAAAAAGTGACCATATATAACTTTTTCAAAAGTTTAGTTTTTCTTATTCACTTTGTGATTTTCTGTAAATGACCAACATTATACTCTTAGAGGCAATGGGTTTTTTTCAGATACTTTTGTCATATGGCATTTTTTAATAGTTTGTTAAAATTGTTACACTGTTACTACTTATGTAATAGCTTTAGTCATTTTAAAGTGTTTCTGGGTACCGATGTTGCACATTTTAGCATTTAGCCCTGCTCCAGTACATCTCACTGAACTCATGAGCTATTAAAAAAACCTGTTCTTAGTTAAACTGGTTGTATTAAAGCAAGACAAATACATAACTATATCAAGATTGAGAACCACTTTTAAATTTGTTAGACATGTTAGCATGTTAACATGTTAGAATTTGGATATGTGTTCATGACGTGTCACTTCTTTGATTATAGCGATGGGATGACTGTGTTCAGCTCTAACAGCTCAGCACGGTATAGACGGAGCAGTGTGTCAGTAAACCCAAGCTGCCCCTCCAGGGTAGGTTGTCTCTACTGTAAGTATTAAAGTGAGCTGTTGTGTGGATGAGGACTTGCAACGAGGAAGTCACTGTATTGAATTATTGTTACAGAACCTCCCTCTTTCCCCATTCTCCATGTCCAGTGAGAGGCCAGACCACAGACGACAGGTGAGCCTGAAGTCTTTGATATTGAATACAAGTGTTGATATTAGTCAGGGCTTATTAGTCTTAGATTCTTGTTTTTCTTCTTGTTTATAATGGTACTAACATGTTTAGGTATATAATCAGGCCTGCTTTGAGAGGGCAGCCTTAATTCCACTGCAACTGATTACACTGCTGGCTTTATACATAGATGGAGAATATGGAGCTCACTCTCAGAGGGAGTTTACAGAGACTAAGGTAACCATATATATCCATGCATATCAAAAATGAAAGGTGTAACGTTTTGTGTCCAGAACAGTACCACTGCTATATCTCTTCTCTATATCTCTCATAGTGCCTCATCTGCGGTTCCCTTACCACCTGCAAGTCATTGGCATGAGCATCTGTCACCAGTAAATATTATTATATAATATTCCTCTGGTTTTAATGAGCTGTGCTGTTTTTTGCTCTCTTTATGTACATATTTGTTTTTAATATTTTTATTGCTATATTTACAAATGACAAATACTAAAACTGAAAAACTTTCTGTCTAAGGGATTCCATTCTCAGGATTCTGGTGTCACTCCTAATTCTTCACCCAGTCCAACAAGAAGGTTTCGGGGGTAAATCACTTTGCACTAGAATCCAGTTAATTCCTGTAATTACCTCCTGGTACATAGAATAGCTGTGGTGATCCACAGACACAGAACAGGTTTGATAATTGCATTTAAAACTATTAACATATCACCACATGTTATCACTGTTTAAAACATTTCTAAGGACATTTTTCTTCTAGGGGATCAGTGAGTCCTGCGGTGAGATGGCCAGTGGCTGCCCCTTTAAAAAGGAAAGGTAGGAAGTGATAATTAGTGAAAGTGACTATTTGTCATTGTGAACACACTTAAGCACCACAATGAAATGCAACCTCTACATTTAACACAACGGGTCCCAAAAGCAGTGTCCTTAGGACACCACTGCGCACTGTTGTCAAGTCTGTACTCTGAATTATTGTGGAAGTTGTAAAATGTTCTCTTTAAAAATTTTAAGACTTAACGGTAGCTATGGAATGCCAAATGTGAAATGTTTGCTGTAGCTTCTCTTTATAAACATTTTTTATTACTGGTTTTTGTTTTACCGTTCAGGTGGAGTGGAATCTGATGGCCCACCTAAAAAACTCTTTGTTGCTGGAGTTACAGATCCTGCCCATATAGCTAGTTGTACTGTCAGGTGAGTTTTTTTGTAAAGATTTGTATTTGTATAACACAGACATTTTCTAAAGCCAGTGTTCTTTCTGTACTGTTTGTAGAACAGAAAACTTGACTCAAAAACATAACTCATAAACAATAGACAGTTGCTTCAGATGCTTCAGAATCATTGTCTGTGGTAATCAACCATGTGGTAGAACTGTGGCAGATAGCTGTTAGGTCCAAAAACCTAAATTTTGTGTTTCTCTCCTTGCTCTTCAGTGTTTCTCAGTCTGTGGACTCTCCCTCAGGAGTGGTGCCCATATGTTCAAGCCCTCAAAACAGCCCACTTTCGCTTTCCCCTCCACCACCATTTACCCATCACCCCAGCATTTAGATTGCCATAGAACTTATCCACTTTCAAGACCATCTGAGCCTGTCTCAGTCCTAGACTGAGGACTGGGTCAGTTGGACTGACAGAGTAAGAAGAACAATGTCCTCATTGCTTCTCAAGCTTCCAGAACTCTACTCATTAACTCTAGGTTGAGACCAGCTCTCCATCTCATCTACTTGGTGCTTTAAGAAGAGTGAGTTTGACTCCAAAAAGAGTATCAGACAGGCCTTTAAAACGAAAGAAGGCTAGATTTAGTATAATCGAAGAGAAGAGCTGAAGATGAAAGATTAAATGGGTCAGTGTCATGAAGGGCACCGTATTATTCAGTATCATAAAAAAAATCATTGTTTGCACCACGGCAAGGATCTGTCGCCCTTGCACAGTATCTTTTTGCATTTGTGAAATAAGTTCAGGATGTGTACATGGTGGACTTTTTTTTTTTTTACCTATAATGAGCATGCATAATGTGATGCCTTCATACAAAACACAATTTTTTAAACATCTGCAACAATTGGTGTGGTCCAAAGAGGTCTTCCAAAATGTAATTATTCAGATTTTAAATAGGCAAATTGTTAGACAGCTTTCTAGACAAATTCTGAGATAGTTGGCCACAATGCTGTTTGTATGTATGCTCAGTGTAAGAATAGGTGAATTTTAGTTTTTTCATGTTTTGTTTTAAAAAGTAAAAAAAAAGCCTTTTTTTTGGAAAAAAAAAACTTTATTTTTCATGAAAAACAGAAAAGGACCGTGAAGTGGACTGGCACTGAAAACAATGCCAGAATGCTAGCTTTCTCTCAATCCTGGTTCAGCTGTTTTTCAGCTGATTGTGTTATGGGTACCATAATGGAGGATGAATATAGCACTTTGCTCAAATATTCCAGAAGAATAAACATGTGACCAGAGAATTTCACGCCACATGAAAGCCAAAAGCATTTACCAGCACTTGTCATATGTATTTTAATGCTGCGTTAATGTATGTAGCAACACCCTTGTAACCCTTAGTTTGTAAACTGTTTAATATCAAATACAAGCTGCATGCAGGGGGCTGTCTATAAAGAATGTACAATAATACTCTCCTTCATGCGTAAGATGTCTTATTTCAGACACGGTTTAATTTGATAAATATCTGATTGTTTTGTTTGCACAGTGTTGGACATTATCAATTAATCGATATTGCTGTTACATGAGTGGGATCATTTTTGATTCATGTTTTTTTCCCTTTTTGTTTAGTTGTTTGTGAGTAAGGGAGACTGAATGTACAAACTAACAGATGTACAGTATTGATTGCAGATACATTACACACATATGCTTTAATGCTTACAGGGCAGTCTTTTAGCAGGAACAGGATTGTTGCGAATCTGGTCATACACAGCTTACAGTGCCCAAAACTCTTCATTCATATCGTTTTTTTTCCCCCAAAGCTTTTTGGTTGTGTCATAATTCCAACAAGCTTTACAAGCTTAATTATGATGTGATTAATCTTGGAGTATGCAGTCTTGTTTTAATTTGCAAAGATAAGAAGGAACTTTTTTTTCCAAATCTTTTTATGTAGTTGCCTTTTTTTACTTTCGTTTTTGAGCTTTATTGTTGGTACAATGAAACGCCTTGTTAAGAAATTCCAAAGAAACTTGCACATGTTGTCACTTACAGTCCAATTGTATGTTCATACAGTTATGTTGTGTGTGATTATGGAAGATTAATACCAATGGTTACCTAAGTTGGGTCTTCAAAAGGAATGTGCAATATAGATTTATATACAACACAGGACAGGACGCGTTGAAATCTCAAAAGTCAATTTACACATTCTGTGGCTTTTCTCATTGAGGCCTACTATAAGGTCACAAATGGTGAAAGTTTTGTTTCCTTTAGTACATTTTGGGCTGAAGCATGGGTGTCATCTGGAAAAAGTCAATATATTGTGTTTGTTTTAACTTTGGCCATGTACATTTTTTTTGTCTTTTATTACTCTCTCTTATATGGGAGCGTGTTCCCAGGAGCTACAAGTATTCTGTTAAAGGAAGAAGGGAAGAGTTTTAAAATGATGTATGATTGTTGTCTACAATATCAGTTCAGATACCAGAGGCCTTGAGCAAAGATGATGTTTGTAAGCACATAGAACATTCTACTAAATGACAGACTGTGGCTCTTGCCTCTCATGTTTGAGATGTAAATATATATTTTAGTTGCCACAAAGACAAGAGGAAGATAATGTATTTTTATGGAACTGTAATATAAAACAAAGAGGTAACAAAGGTATATTCATTCCCTCTGAATATTGTATTCTGTACCAGGTAGACTCATTTCTAGTGGATAAGAAGTGCTGTTCACATTTAAATATGTATATTACATTGTATATAAAGACGATCATGACAATAAAAAAATACTGTATTTAAGAATGGATTTTTATTTCATAAGTTGTGAGTCACTTTCTCCAGAAGTGTATCAAACGTTGCATGGAATAAAGATGCAGCATGAAAAAAGAATATAGTACTATGTACAGCTAAAAGCAAAATACACCAAGCTTCTGTCTGAACACCTCAAGATGTTGCTCAAATAGTAAAAAACATGTATTATAGCATTATAATATACAGTCAAACCTGCACAAAAATAAAGAACACTTAAAAATCTAATACAAAAGCAAAACTGCAATATCTTACACTAGAGCATCTGGGGAGCATTTCACTAAGCAAGAACGGAAGATTTATCATTGAGCTGAGCTGTCCATTAGAAAAGTTCCTTACCTCTATTGGGTTTGTCAAGCTAAATGAACTGCCCCAAGGTCTCAAAACTAAGTGAGTGACTCTAGCTGTCACTATATCAGTGTATATTTACATCATGTTTCTGTACCCCAAAACTGAGTAGAGCCTCACTAACCACAGTAGATATATGAATGCATATTCACATGCACTGCAGAAGCTGTCAAAAACAGACAGATGGGGATCATCGAGAAAGCAGAGGCAGATCACCAGAGTTCATTATGAGACTGGAATCCAGACTGAGACTCTCTGAGGAAAACAACAAAAAATGTTTTTTGAACATTTAAACTTTAGCTACAAAAATATTAATATTGGCACAGGGTATTTGTATAGATATGTTCAAGGAAAGTCAACCCATGATAAGAACCCTTATAATAACACTCATGCGTGTCACCCACATGTTTGTCAAGGACACACAAAATGTTTTTATTGTTGTTAAAGAAGTCTTTGTAATCGTAATGATCACCAATCACACACCACATATAGCACCTTTGCTAATCGTTACCTAAAACATGTTTAATGCCTGTCCAAATCACCTATGAGACATGAATGGAAGCAAATGGAGGTTCCATCAAGATTATAGCAGGCATTGAAAAAACAATATGTTGTAGCAGTTTGCCATGAAACTGAAACACTGATATTTTGCTTTTCAGAATTAGAAATATATATTTGACAAATTGTGAGCACTACGGTCACGACAATGCCAATGTCCCTTTTGGTAAAAGCTTTGTTTTTACCATTTTATTAAACATTCTAAACTCAGTTTGTGAACTGACTGCATCCAGGAGCCTATAATTAACTGCAGAATAGTTCATAATGCAAAAAAGTAGTGAAACAGGAAACAACTTCTTTCTAGAAATGTGGTTTGTGTTTGGTGAATGTTAAGAATACTGTTCCCTTCTCCAAAACCATTAACAGTATGGTTCCTGTTAGTGTAGTTTAAAGGGAAGAAAACAAATCAGACCAATCGAAACAAGCTATATCAGGTTAGTAAGGCATTCATTTAACACTGAGTAGCAGTACTCAACAAGTACATGATTTTTTAAACTGTGAAACTAAATAAGCTGATACAATGAAAGTGATATAAATGCAAAAAATGTAATAGTGAATTTTATTAATACCACCCAGCACTATTCAGTTATGTTCACTCACATTCCATCCACATGTTTGGTAGTACTTAACATACTCTTACCCTGATCAAAGTTTGGCTTTTTGGTAGAACCCTCTCCAAGTCCTTCAATAGCCACCAGGTCACTATTGACATCTGAGTCATTGAGTGCGCTGAGGGTCACATCTGATGCATCACAAAGCCAA
This sequence comes from Arnoldichthys spilopterus, assembly GCA_037974385.1. Taxonomy (NCBI): domain Eukaryota; kingdom Metazoa; phylum Chordata; class Actinopteri; order Characiformes; family Lepidarchidae; genus Arnoldichthys; species Arnoldichthys spilopterus. The sequence continues at coordinate 6,920,717 of JBBPDA010000037.1, forward strand.
ATCAGTAACTGGTAAGTTAGCACAGAATCAACAACTATGATTCAAATAATGTGTTATTTTACACTACAGTCACCTGCAGTTTTAGCTTTTTTAATTGTGGGTGGCAAAGCGGAAGTGCTTTGCAGTCCTGTTGTCACAACAACTTGTGAGGTTGGAACTGAAATAATGGTTGGTGCTGGATTCTGTGCCACAGTCGTTTTCTTCAAATTTTTTTTTGGAGGCTCTAGTGAGAGGGGAACCCGGTTGTCCTCATATAGCTTTCTCTTCACTGTGCTTTTAATCTGAGCACTGTTGAGAGAGAGAGGAAGAGAGAGAGAGAGAGAGAGAGAGAGAGAGAGAGAGAGAGAGAGAGAGAGAGAGAGAGAGAGAG
>JBBPDA010000037.1:6929632-6944009 GCA_037974385.1 Arnoldichthys spilopterus
TGATGGGTTAAATGCAGAGGTTGCATTTCGTTGTGGTGCTTGAGTGTGTTCACAATGACAAATAGTCACTTTAAAAACAAACAAACTAAAAGCTTTATAAATAAAAGTTTGTTTCAAAATATTTATGTTTTCAATTTAATGTTAGTGACCAGGTTAGAAGAAATGCTGAGTCTACATATGAGTTTATGGGAGGACTTGGAGAACCAAAGGTAGGTTATGCTTATTTAGTGTTGCTTTTAGTGATTACCGGTTACTTTGTTGGGATGTATGCACAGTTAGTTTGAGGGTTTCATGTTGGTCCTTTAGGTCTAATGACAATGGAGTTAGAAGGATGGCTGAAGAGAAAAACTCTCCAAAGCTGTATCTGCAGTTCAAAGAGAATGAGTTTGTGAGAAAAGAGGTACGTTTCTATTCCTGAACATTAGTTTTCTATATTTTAAATATTAAGGGTAAAAGAAACCCAATCTCCAGGCTTTATTTTTTTTTACCAAACTCTGGTCCTGGAGGGGCTGGTCTCTAACCAGTTTAATTTTAGTGTTCAAACACACCTGTTACACCTGTCAGTTACCAGTTGAATTGAATCAAGTGTGTTCAAACAGAGGAATGACAAGACTAGACACTCGCTCTTCAGGAGTGGAGTATAGATCATTTGTTCTAAATGATATTGTATTACATTTGAACTACATTTGTGCATAAATGCTTGGTTAGATATTGATTATCTGAAGCTTCTGGTGATTTCCATTATTGTCTTTGAAAACAACTGTAGGCAAACAATACAACTAACATTTTTGACATTTATGCTGAACATTTATGTAGACATATCAACATATCATAATATATAATATTGCAGTGTTCCATGATACTGCAGTAATTGCTACATAAATTCCCATTGTTCAGTTTCATAAAGGCCGGTAATAAAAGTATAATTTTCTCTCCAGATGGAACAGAAAATTTCAGACCTGACCAGTGATCTTTACCTCAAGGAGGCAGAGCTGCAGTACTGTCACTCACAGTAAGTGAAGTCAGTCACAGTTTAGAAATTGTCCTCATATTAGTCACACTAGATGTCCTCATTTTATGATCTGTCCACCTAATGCTGCAGAGTCACCCGCTACCGCAATGAAGCTATATTGCTGGCCAAAAGAGCAAGTGCACTTAAGTATGACCTGTCAGAATATCAGTATAAACTGGAGTGTCAGTCAAAAGAGCTGGCAGCATTGGGACTGGAGAAGAAGATGCTGAGGGAGGAACTTGAAGTTACAAGTCAGGAAAAAGAGGAACTTCTTGAGCGCTGGTTGGAGGAGAAGAGAGAGGAAGCAGAGCGCCTTAATAAGCACAATGCCACTCAGGAAAGGTGAATACCTGTTTTCTGTTAGATTAACCTATAGCCATTAATGCCACAATGAGCAGTGGTGGCCTAGTGGTTAGGATGGTGCCTTTGGGACCTGAAAGTTGCAAGTTCGAGACCCGGCCCGGGCACTACTGAGGTAACTTTGAGCAAGGTGCTGTCCCACTACACTGCTCCCCGGGCGCTGTTGGTAGCTGCCCGCTACTCCACGTGTGCACGTGTGATGGGTTAAATGCAGAGGTCTCATTTCATTGTGGTGCTTGAGTGTGTTCACAATGACAGAGGCACTTTCACTTTAAAAAGAATATTTAGGGCTTGACTAAATGGCATCTTTTAGGCTTAATTTTTTTTTGTTTGAGTTTCCAAACTCTTAAAAATAGGTGATTTACATTTTGTATTTACCCATGTCATATGCTTGATGTAAAGTCTGAAAAAAAAAAATATATATATATATATATAAATATATATGTTATTCCTCCTCACTAGATGGAATCGTTTTGCTGGTCAACTGAACAAACGTCACTCTGGAGGACATCATCGACAGACATGTGCAGCTACCAATGGCCCACAAATAATCCAGTGGAATTCAACTGAGCAATGTCTGCCAAAGAAGGAGTAAATACTCTATCATTTTATGTTGTTTACTAAGTGTTTGCATCGTGCACTTTGCTCAAGCTCAGTTATATGGAAAATACCAAGATAAAAAAATAAATAAAAAAACAGGCTGTAATCTTGAACAATAAAGCTGGCAAAAAAACGCTACCTTTTGAATGTTCAGAAAACCAGATCTTGATTTGTTTTATATCTTATACAATGAGAGAGGCAGTGGTTGAATTTTTTTTACTTTTATTTAAAAAAATTAAATAAATTCTGAAATTCAAAAAAAAAAGTCAATGGAAAACAATGTTTCTTCACAATTATTAAACCAGTATTAACATGAATTTTTATGAGACAATATTTATTTATCTGGCAGAAGTCTTTCATTTTCACCAAAAGCAGCATTTTTATTTACACCATGAATGAATGACATTGTATAAACACCTTTCAAATGCGCACGCACACAGCCATAGACGGTCTTTACAGCACCACCATAGCACACTCCATACCAGCAGTGATATGAATGAAGGAGCCTGTATACCTGAGGGTTGAATACAGTATGCCATGGAAAACAGAAGTCATATTAGTATTAAACCATGCATGACTGCTTACAAAGGCCGTCTTTATAAAATTTTATGGAGGATGATGTGGTATGTGAAGTTTACGGTTGTCTTTCAAGGATGCCCAATATGGTCAGTTTAATACATTTTAGTTAGAACTAGTGAGTTTAAAGAATTTTCCACTAATGTTACAAACACATACATACAAATTAAGCTAAAAAGGCATTTGAAAATCAACTTAAGATCACAGAGCAACAAAATACCATAGGTACTTTAAATTCTTAATCCTATTCCTGCTTTTATCCACTGAAGGTTGGCACAAGCAGCAAATAAGCACACAACGTGCTTATGTGAGGAGATATGAATTCTCTTTGACTTTTTCTTTCCTGTGTTCAAAGCTCTTAAGATTTAGCACCTTTCCTATGATTTTCATCTCGTCATTGTTCAGCATCTTAAAGTCCTCTTTTTCTTTCCTATAGCCAAAAACTACTGCTTCACCAAAGGGGATTTATGAAGAACAGGAAAGAGCTTTATTATGAGAGATATTGTAATTTTGGTGGAATAGTTGGTGGTTTTTGTGATGCTGAGTTTCTGGGTGGAGAGTGTGTGTGTGTGTGTGTGGGAGGGGGGGGGGGGGTGTGGGAGTAAGGCTTAGCAGTCCTCATCCTTATCATCAGTGGATCCTTTCAACCTTAGCCGGGCAAAGTCTTCAAACACCAGGTCATCATCATGGGTGAAGCTACTATTAGAAAGGAAAAAACAGATAGGTCACAACATTCTGCCAGTATCAATATTCGGTTTTATTTTCTAGACACACCACATGAGAACAAAACACTTCAGCACTAGATATTCTTTGTTTAACAATGCTTCCAACAGAGCAGTCCACTTGGAGGAGTACAAAAATGACTATTACCCAGTAAATGATCACAAACTCACTTTGTGTCAAACTCTATGAGGTTGGTGTCAATGGGTGGATCCACCTCTGGTACAGCTGTTGAAAACAATGTTTGCAGTGTTACAGACATAATACAGAGCCCTTACACAATTTTTTGTTTTGTTGTTTTTCCATGTATCTTTAGGTGTGTTTATATATGTGAATGACCTCTGATCCGGCAGAAAAAAAAACTCCTTGAATGGATGGAGCTTTTCTGGGACAGCAAATTGAAATTTGCATATCTTATTTGTATGGACTGGGGAGCAGACACTGTAGTTTTAATTTTTTATGGCGTTCACTTACTACATTAAACTTTTTTTAATAAAACATAGATCAATCGAACTGAGGCTTTTCTCTGACTGTGTATAGTACACTGCAATTACAATTTGTGCCATGTGCCAGACCTGCTTCCATACAAGTTGATTCTTTATTACAGTTTGTAAGGTCTTTTTCCTTTGGTCAGAGGATCTCCAGTGACACCTTCATTTTGTGATTTGCTACAACTGTTCAGCTATTACAGACAAACACACAAACCCTAATTTCAGCAAAGTTAGGACTTTTATAAATCGAAATTGAAATTATTTAACTGATTAAAAGTGAAAACAAAATTCTAATGTTTTTACTGATCAACGTCTATGTTTTTGGTAAATATAAATAAATGTAGAATTTGAAGCCTGCAAAACTCAAAAGTTGGGACGGAGATGTGTTTACCATTGCTCTAGATCACCTTGCCTTTTAATTACACTATTTAGTAATTATGTAGGAACTAAGGACTGAAATGACTGAACTGTTGCAGTTCTGCAAATAAGGTTTTAGCCCAATCTTGCTTAAAACAGGACAAGCAGCTCAACTGTCCATTGTGGCCTTGTCTAATTCTTCCGGTATATGAACAGATCTGTACTGTTGGTAGTATGGCTGGTCCATTTAATCTTTTTAAAGTTCATATTTCCCTAAAAACATGCAGAATGTAGAAACATGCCTTTCAATCCACCAGAAGTGAACTCTGCTGTATAGAACTGAAGTTTGGTTTTCTCTTTGCGTAATAGTTTCAGGTTGCATTTCTTGATGTAGAGGTGGATTGTATTAACAGACAGTGATATTCTGAAGACCTCAGTTCTTTGTAATCTTATGCTGAGAATCTTCTTGTCTTTTTTAAATGACTGACAATTCACGCATGAACTCTGGCACAAAGCAGTGAATCAATTTGAAATGAAACCCATCTTTGCTTGGTGAGACAGCCTTTGGTGGATGCTCCTTATATACCCAATCATGATCTTCTCACCTGTGACCAGCTCACCGACTTATATGGAACATTTCAGAATGATTGATCTTGAATATTCTAAAAACATTTGACTCTTTTTGGGGTCTCAAATTGTTTTGGACATGTTGCAAGGATAAAATTCTAAGCCTATTTTTATTTACCAGTTACATTTAAACTAACAAAGTTAAATCACACACGTTTGTACTGCATTGCTAACTTTTCTTTAAATGGGTGTAAAATCAAGACACTATGAGTAGAATAGCACAACAGTCCCTTAGCAACAATGATGCAAACATACTGCTTTTAAGAGGAGCAAGAAAATATCAGAATATGAAAAACATACAGTAATCACAGTAAAGAGCAACATTAAACTGGCCAAAAGGAATTACCCATAGTGTATACAGAGGGTGATGATGAAATATGTTTACAGTGATGTTTAACAAGTTAATGGTCATTGCATTTTTTCTCTAAAGCTCAAACTTGATCAATTAAACATTCTTCTAAAGACAGACCCCAAATGTGACTGACTAAATGGTGTGGTGCTGGTGTCCATTGTATTTAGGATCTAAATATGGCAAAAAGAGCAGATACCTGAGGCTGGCCGAGAAGTGGAAAGGTCTACAGGTTTGGGATGCATTAGGACAAAGGGCAATTCAACTGAGACATCTCTGTAAGGCAAAAAGAAAACAAGAATGACCATTCGAAATATTAAGACTAGGTGTTTTCCTGGTGTGTAGACATAGGTGTTATGCAGTTAGAATTTCACTACATGGGAAAACAGAGGAGTAGCACAAAGGAAAACTACACTGCAAACCTGGACAGACAAATCAGGAAAGCAGTGTAATGCGCAATGTATATTTACCTCTCCAGCAAGCTGCTTAAAAGCCTGATGCAACGCAGGGGGAGGGGTTAACAGACAGATGAGGGGGAACAGATACAAAGAGAAAAAGATGAAACACCAGCAGAGAACAGAATGATGTGAAAACTCAAATGACCACTGTAACCAAAGGGTATTAAAGAAAAACATGAGGGTTAGGGGACAGCATCAGCCACCTAGTCAATGGAAAATGCAATCTAATGTACACAGCTGACATTCTTTGGAGTAAAGAAAATTTTACTATGAATCACAATGGAGAAGTACAACCCACTACCCATCTCTAGACACTGAGCACTAGAAGATAGCAATGCACAAATTTACAATACATACGATCATGATGGTGTGATAATACATTTAGTACTTGGGGAAAGCATAATTAACAAAGAGGCAATTTTCACTAAAGTAAACCCAGTGTTATGCATGCAATTTCAGTCTTGTCGATCTCTTAGGAATATCAAAGTATTTTAATAGGACAGTTGAAACTATTCCAATATGTATGTGTGATATCACAAATAATTTCTTTTTAAAATATGCACTGTATTCAATCCATAGCATGTAGTCCCCCAATCCCTGAGGCATGAGTCATAACACTCCTAGTGAGCATCCTTGTCGGTCGAATTACTGACATGCGAATAGATATATAGGAAGCAGCGATAACAGTAGTCATGTACAGTCAGTGGGGAGTACTGGCAAGTCTTCTGACCAAGTCAAACATTCAGAGTGTAACACTGGCCCTCTGGCCCTAACTGCTCCTTTTTTATGCTCTTTTCAACCACATCACACATACTTCAGAGAACTGGTCATTTAAATAATAGCTAATGTGTAGGGAAAGAAAATGTAGAAAATTATTCGCTGTGTGTCTGCACGGCAAGCTTCAAAAGATCAAAGCTATGAATCATATAACTAATCAAAATGGATTTATGTAAAGTGTACTTGCTGAAGTCCTCTGACGCATGAATTGTAATAGCTCAAATAACAATCATCCAAGTTCTGCGGAGAGAATAAATGCCAGACTACGAATGCACCCTGCTACGGTTGGACTGGAAAAAGAAAATAGTACTGTGCAAGAGGAGCTTAGCACTCACCCTCCACGCGAAATGACCAGCTTGACTTTGACTCGATACGACACCAAAACTCCGAGAACCTCCTTATTGCATCCATCCTTAACACTGTAAAAGGCAAGAACGAATATGTAGACTAGTCAGAAAGCGGATTAGTTAGTGCCTGATTCTATTAGGTAATTGATATATACAAAGATACTTTTGTAAAAGGAAGGGAGCCTAACATGGTGCTGGAGGCCAGGTTGGTGTCTTCGTGTTTTAGTTTGCCATCCAGTGCAAGTCCTCGTTTCTCCCGGTTATTGTTCAGGGTCGGCGTGAGTGTGTAAACTTTACAGAATGTGGAACTAGATGATACCTGGTCACTGAGAGCACAGAAAATGGTTTACCAAACTTAAGATACTCAGTGAGTGTTATAATACAATAAAGTTGTGTAATATGGACGGTATGCCAGATAAAGAGTACAATATTAAATATTTTAACTGTGATACACCTTTAAGCATATTAAAATACACTAGTCACCCTTTGACAGTGTTGGCACTTGGTAAAAGATAGGCCTTTAACATTTCAACCAGAATTAGCATTTTTTTAACCACATGAATACATGAATTCATCCAGAAGTCTACAGACACTTATCTGAGGTTTATCAGGATGCTCACTGCATGCGATAAAGATGTAACATGTTAACAGGCTCATTTGCATATTGCAGCCTTCTGCAACATTTATACTGCAAAGGCCAAGATCACATTAATGTCTAAGAACATACTGTGCAGCCCAACAATGCACCAATATTTATTAAATGAAAACTTATTCTGACAAATACAAAAAGATGAAGACTGATAGTTACTCTGCCTCAAGCTGAGCCACGGGACATTTGTACTGAGCTGTGCTGAACAGACAGATATCAGCATACTGCCGCACTGAGGAGAGAGGGAAATGTTACCATATGTACATGACTTTGGCACAGGTTGCTGGGCTATATAGAAGACATGTACAGTATCTCAAACGTGAGAACCCCCCTCACATTTTTGTAAGTATATCTTCACGGGACAACACTGAAGATATGACACTTTGATACAATGTAGAGTAATCAGTGCACAGCTTATATAACTGTAAATTTGCTGCCCCCCTCAAAATAACTCAACACAGCCATTAATGTCCAGATCTCACACTGGAAGGTCATCATGGCACATCATCAAAAAAAAAGAAAGAATTGCTGCTCTACATAAAGAGGACCTAGGCTATAAGAAGATTGTCAACATCCTGAAACTGAGATGCAGCATGGTGGCCAAGACCACACAGTGGTTTAACAGGACTGGTTCCACTCAGAACAGAACAGGTCGACCAAAGAAGTTGAGTGCACATGCTCGCCATCATATCCAGAGTTTTCTTTTAAAAATAGATGCATGAGTGCTGCCCTGCATCAAATTGCTCTGCATGGCTGTTGTCCCAGAAGGAAGCTTCTTCTAAAGATGATGCACAAGAAAGCCCGCAAACAGTTTGCTGAAGACTAGCAGACTAAGGACATGGATTAATGGAACCATGTCCTGTGGTCTGATGAGGCCAAGATAAACTTATTTGGTTCAGATGGTGTCAAGCGTGTGTGGCATGTTGGTGGGAGTGTCATAGTTTGGGGCTGCATGACATGCCAGCACTGGGGAGCTACAGTTCACTGAGGGAACCATGAATGCAAACATGTATTGTGACATACTGAAGCAGAGCATCATCTTCTCTCTTGAGAAACTGGGCCACAGGGCAGTATTCAAACATTGCTAAAGAAACTTAGGGTAAATGTGCTGGACTGGCCAAGCATCTGTGAGGCATCTTCAAATGGAAGGTGAAGAGCAAAAGGTCTCTAACTTCCATCCGCTCCTTGATGTTGTCATGGAGGAGTGGAAGAGGATTCTAGTGGCAACCTGTGAAGCTCTAGTGAACTTCTACTGCGAGTTAAGGCAGTGCTGGGAAATAATGTTGGCCACACAAAATATTGACACTTTGGGCACAATTTGGACATTTTCACTTAGGGGTGTACCCATTTTTTTTGTCAGGGGTTTGGACATTAATGGCTTCGTGTTATTTTCATTTACACGGTTATACAAGCTGTACACTGACTACATTGTTTTAACATGCCATATCTCCAGTGTTGTCCTATGAAAAGATAAAATATTTACATAAATGTGAGGGGTATACTCACTTTTGTGAGATACTGTATGTGTAAAGAGGAATAACTTGCCTGATATTTTGACTCTTTTGACAGTCTTGGTGGAGTTATTGGTTACATGGACGTTCACACTGATAGGTTCCCCATGGTAATACAGCTGTATGGAGAGAGTACACCAGCATATTTAGAAATTAAAATATAGACTACCAACATATTCAGCATATCCATACAATCAATACCCAGTAGGCTAATCACCTCTTTATCTAGAGAGGCCTCTAGGTGCAGAGAGCGGTCAGACATTAAGAAGCTCCGTGTTGTCTCAACCATAGGCTGGGGACCAGGTTTCTCAGGAGCATACTGGACTTTGCGAATCACTAGTCGGACAGAATTTCTAAAACACAAACATATATAAATATAACAACTCAAATGAACCATGCCAACAAAGCCACATCCTTTGTAACAAGCTAAGACAGTTCTGATGAATCCATTTTTATCATTTTGCATGTTACATCCCTTAATATTTGCATATCCAACGTGTTGTCATAAAAGAGAAGGTCCAGCCAGCTCACCGTTTATGAATCTTCTCCTCCACTGACCTGGCACAGAAAGCTCTGATCTCGTAATCTACTCCACAGGCCTGTGCAGGGCACAGACACAAGTTAGTAAGATGAGGAACAGCCAAGCTGCAAACCATTAGATAAGATCATAAACACTGCTCAATCTGAACTTCTGTGCAGGACCGAAAGGGTAAAGAACCAGTAAATCTAAACAATCATATAAAAGCATATGTGCTGCAAAATGTATTGTCCTATTTAAATGAATTTAAATATGTCCAAAGAATAAAGACTGTGGGGGGGACAACCCTGACCCTTATTGAAAGCATGAAAGACAGATAAGAGAGACAGGGGTCATTCATACTTGCATCCTTTACATGGAACTTAACCATAGTTCATGACTTCACATTTGTCAAGAAAGTCTCGATACAAAGCATGCAAACCCTAGCCAATTAATTACTAGCTAATTCCTGTTGAATTCTCATTTAAAAATTAAAGGTGTGAAAGGGGCAATGAATTACCTTTCCAGTATCCTCAGGACCAGGTTGCAAAGTAACAGAACATGGCAAGTTTTGAGGGATCTGAAACGGAATATTATTCAATATGTACCATGCATTGTAGAGATTATTTTGATGATTTCGAACAAGCATGTACAAGACAAAAAAAAATCCTCTTCACTTACAGTAAAATGAAAAGGATGAGCATGCTGGCCCAATTTCTTCAAAAGTCTCTCCTGAAGGCGACTATTAGGCTTCCGTTCCTCTGATATGGGTGGGAAAGCTTGAAATGTTGATATGTAAAGATCTTTACGAAATGATAGACCAAGAACGTCTAGGTCCTCACGGCCATAACGGAAGGCACAGGTTAGTGTCACAAACACTGCAGAAAAATAAAAGATGTGGTTGCAATAGAAAAGCAGTGATGTGGCCTTTGAGGAACAAGCGAACATAAAACTTTTTTTATGACAAAACCTATTTTTAAGGAATAAGCAACATGCTCATTTACCTTTTCTATCTTTGAGATATTCAGGGTCGACAAGAATGACCCCATCTGGAAAGGATGAGACCAAGAGAAGATTCATTTCATTAGAAATCTCTTAAAAGATGTGAGCTCATTCGTATAGAATTAAAAGCTCAAAAGCTGACATTGCCTGATTGCAAGGTCCACTTATAACATGTGTATGGATTTGTGTTCAAGCTCAAACTTTAGCCTTTTGAATTAGACAGGCTGTTTTTGTTGCAGTGCATTTGAGACTGATATTTAAATGAAATGTGTTTTAATGTTTGCATATATGGAATGCATGAACTGAACTATACATATGAAGTGTTAACAGTATTTTCAAAATACAACAATTTTATTTTTTAGTGATCTGGCTCTTTAGAGGTGTCATAAATTGCATGTTATCTACACTTACCTACAGGGTCCACCTGATCTAAATGATCCACAAAATCTCTTTTCCCTAGGTAAACTGTGATCTGAAAGATTGGAAAACACAGAATGCACGTGTGAGCACACACAAGACACAAAACAGGACAATGCACGAAGTATTAGTTTGATTTACCTTGCAATTCGGACTGGATTTCTTGAATACCCTACAAAAGACGACAATGCACCAAGTTTAAACACAGCAAATGCTAAAAACAGCCTCATCCTCACTGATCGCTGTGAATCCTTAGAAGACCATCACGGCGTGTTGTGCAGGAGACACCTGTTGTAAGGTGTTAAGAACACTTTTGCAACGCGGTCAGCTACTTCCCAGCTTAGCTTAGTGACAAACAAGCCCACAAAACGTGAACTGGTTATTTGAGAGTTCATATTAACGTTAGCTGTTTAAAGTACAGCTGATGGCGTCCGTGGTGATTATCTTACAATTAGAAAGAATATTATTAGTAATAGTAGTAACTACGTGTAACTACATCTGGCTAAGCTTACAAAACTACGACAAAGTCCAGTGTATGCATGTTTCAAATAAGCTAAAATGCTTCTATGAGGTATTGTTACAAACAGGCAAAGCTGCATTTTTAAACATTAATTCAGCTGTTAAAACTGCACACAGGTAAAGCAAATTCTGAAATGCTTGGCTCCCAGTGCAGTAAGGTTTAGTATTTAGAACCCAGTTAGCATAATAATAGCACGGTTGACTAGCTAGCGTAAGCGTTTATCTGGTAGCTAACCAGGCTAGCCTGCTAATGGTGGTTAACATGTTACCAACAAGCTGCTGCGACAAAGAGCCAAGCCATTTTTATGTGATGTTGATTGACCGCGTAAAAACTCACCGGGTGCCTGCTTTGTCCCCCATATTCAGGGAGAATGTGGCCGTCGGAATTCGAGAAATCGGTAGCACTTAAGCGTTGTATTGAGTGGTGAAACACATCTAGCGTTATTTTAGCCAGCAGCAACAACGAACAGCTGCAAGGAGCGGAAACGGGGTGGGCGGTCTCCTGCGCCTCTACAGAGACCTCCTATCATAATAAAACAACCCGTCATACCCACAGTACATAATAAAACAGTTCTCAATAGTAACATAGCACAAACTGCTATCTATCTATCTATCTATCTATCTATCTATCTATCTATCTATCTATCTATCTATCTATCTATCTATCTAAAAAAAGTTTTCTAACGTGCTTCCTTTTGGAAATACAAATAATTAATACATTATGGTATTCAATAATTTTCACTTTTTAGCTTTATAAACTGGATTAATGTTGCCTCTTTTAAATGGCCTATAACAATGTTTTAAATACGTTTTTTCACTTATGTTTCTTAAAGCTGAAGCGCTTTCTGAGCAATGTTTTTACATGCTTTAGATTCTACATGCGTACATGTATGCCTTAGCCTATATGTTGCATCGGCTAAAAAACAAGAAGCTTATAGAGCTGTGTTCTCCAAAATAAACAGTAATAGTACGAATGCTGAAAGTGTTTTAGTCCTGCTCCTGCGCTATAACACACCTGATCCAGCCCAATAACCGAATATCAAGTTCTTCATGCCTTCATGAGCTGATCATGTGAGAATATTTGGATGGCAGGTTTCTATGAAAGCAGGATCAGTGATTTCAGAAGAGTACAATTACTGATTGGTACACATATTATCATAAGATAATAAATCCAGCGCCACTTTAAACACAATTTTTGGCAGTAAAGACTTAAATATAATATAAAGTCTGTATGAACAACTTTTGAATGGGTGGAATCTAGAGAAGTTGAAGGACTTCTTTTATTTTGAAAAGTCGCGCTGTATGCTTTAACATCTGTGCCCTGGCCTCAGTTCAGCGTTATATACCTCAGCTAATCAGCACCGAGGGGCGGATCTCTGTGGAGGCGCTGATCTGAGACCAGCTCTCTCTGTCAATTACTTTAGCTGATGCGTAGAGTCAGAAAGTCCGTCAGAAAAAAACATTTCCTAACGGAATACCGTATCACTGCGCCTGGGACCACAGGAATATATTTTCAACATAATAATCATCCGCTTTGAAACTCCCCCAATATTTTTTTCTTCCTAACTCCTCACTTTTATTGCGTTAGCCTGAACCAAGAAACACCGAACACCAAGGTAAACTTTTCTCTTTAAATCTGTTTACTTCACGTCACCTGCACTAATAATTGAACTGAATTGAATTCACACTGTGTTTTTGCCTAAAGAGCAAACTTCAGAAGCAACATTGTGTTGATTTGACATTTATTTAGTGTCCAACCACCTGACACAATTTAGTCAGAACTGTTCATTGCGAAGATTAAGAAGATTAGAGCTCCCTTACTCTTTTGTCAGGCCGCACCAGGATTCTGCTGCCCGTGGCTCTAAAATATGCAGCGTGCTCTGACAAGAACAAGGGCTCATGTTTCAACAGGTAGGTGATTATCAACTACAACTAAACATTCAGTTTTGAGTTCTTCCCTAACATGTGTTGTCCAAAAATAGACAAACTGAGGGAGAAATGTAAAAGGAGGCTATTAAAGTTATCACGAACTGGTGTGGGTTGAAAACCATAATCATAATTGTACAATTCTTCAAAATGAAATATTGTAAATAATCTCAAAGTCTTTTACAAGAATACTGTGTGTAGAGTGTTACAGTCTTAACAGCTGAAACCCACAGAACATGTGCGTAATAGTACACATTTTCAGGTTAAAATTTTCAATTTTGTGATCAAATATAAATTGTAGGTTTTGTGTTAAGATTATCTTCATTCTGCAGAGCTCTGTATACTGCACTGGTTCATTTGGCACAGAAAAAATATAGGGCAAAATTCAAAACAGTGTCTTTTCAAACAGTGTAAATGAGCTATAAAAAGTAGATAAACCCACAACGGACTGATATAAAACGTTATTTAGCATAAGGAGAGGAGCACATGCTTCTACATTTCCACAGATTTAAAATATGATTTTTCGATATGTTACACCCTTACTTAAGAGCCAATGACCACAGTCTCTTGTCATAGTCTGCCCCCCTTCTGGTTATGAATAATGAAACATTACAACTGAATTCAAACAAATCAAATATGGAAGAAGACTAAGCACATTTGGTGAATTCCTGTGTCTGTAACACCTTTAAGAATTCCTACTCCGTTCCTGTATACTCTGAATGAACTGCTTGTCTGTTTTCTATGACTCTTAACATAGTTTAAAGGTTTGACTTTGTTTACATGTTTCTGAACAGAAAGTTGGGCTGGTCTGCAAACAGCTGCCTGAGTGAACTTGTATATACTTGAGTTTCAAGATGATGTGTCAGATAAAGCTGTTGTGCATGGTTTACTCTGAAAACCAGATGGCAGAATGGAGAAGGATGTATAGCATGGCAATGGTCATAAGGGGCGACTCCATTTTAAATAGATATGTGGTTTTGATAATGTTGAGAAAGCATGTTCAGACAATTGTGTCTTTCCTCCTCAGGATTTTACACCCCTTCGTCATAAAGGTCTGTCATGGCATGTAGATTCGCTCATCTTAGTTGTACAGAGTTTAGGATTTGGTGGAATTCAGATGCACTTATAGAAAATTGTGTAGTGCAGTGGCATATTAATATGG
>JBBPDA010000037.1:6952286-6989070 GCA_037974385.1 Arnoldichthys spilopterus
TCACTTATATATAATATAAGTGATAAGGGATTACCAACAAGATCACTGATTTTTTTAAATGTACGAACCACATTTTTGGAAAAGTTGGGACATTTTGTAAAATGCAATTTAAAAAATCTAGAATTAGTGAAATGAATGACTCTTGAATCATTTTAAGTGACAAAGGTATAGTATATTAAATTCTGGTGTTTGGTCTGAGCAACCTTATTAAACTTTTATAAATATGTAGCAATATAATGCCTGCAACATACACACAAAAAGTGGTAACAGGGCAAAATAGTAATATATATATATAACATAATAAATAATGTTCCACAACGAGGAGGAGAATTGGTAACAGGTGAAGGCATCATGACTGACCACCAAAGGGTCAGTCTTGAATTGTCAGAATTAACAGAATTGTCAACCAGTTCTAATAGACCATTTCTGAACAAAGAATTTCAAAGAATTCAGGTCTTTCACCATCTAGATATATTATATATTACTGAGAAAAGATTCAGGAAATCCCAAAGCAAATATTGACATTTTATAGAGACATATGCTGCCCCAACTTTCAGTTATTTCAGCAAGACAACTGCAAAAACTACAATTGGTATCCTCAAGTCCTTGAAGTGTAATTAAAAGGAAAGATGATGTTAAATGGTGGTAAAAATGCCCCTGTGCCTACTTTTTTATTGTTAAGCATAAGATTTTTAATTTGTTTATATTTAAAATATACTTAAGTTTTTACATTTTACATTCGAGATTTTAAAAAATCACTGATTCTTGTTTTTATTACACTTCACAAAATGTCCCAACTTGTTGGGACTTGTTACCTCATTGTTATTGTTACTAAGTGTGGCGTCAGTCATGTAATGCTGACCTGCACATCTTTGAATTTGAATTTACATACATTATCCTTTTACAAGTCGACCCTAAAATCCCACAATTAAAATGCCTCTTATGGTATAACTAATCCAGCTTAAATAGTGGAATTCCATCTTCTAAAAGATGCCATGACATGTTGGCCATGCTATTTTCAAATTGTTCAGTTTTACCTGGCAGATGCATAAGTCATATGACAAAAAAATATGAATTATAATAATTATATCCTTTATTAATTCAGTGTTGTATCACTTGTGTCATAATAAGATTGTTAGATACATGGTCACAGTGTCCACTGTGAACCAAAACCAACAGATCTATTCTCATGTACATAATGAATGTGTTGTGTGTTTACTGGAGTGAACGACATGAAGATCAGGCAGTCAAAGCATTTTCCTTGCACACACAGTAAGTCTGATTGACTGATCCCCATTCAATGCAGCGTGTGAATCCTGCTTGAACTTTTGGTGTTGGCTGTTTAACTCAAGCATGCTCTTTTACGCTATGCATGATGTGTTTTTTCTGTGCCTTGTTAAAGTAACTCAAACCACATATGGAGAAAAATTGTACAGTGAATGTTTCATTTGTCTCTTTAATAGATAATTGATAGACATTGCTTATCTCCAAGTGTGAGAAAATAAGTGGATTGCCTGAAACATGCGAGTCAAATGTCCCTGTTGATGATTTTGAGATTATGGGGGCAGCAAAAGCTGCCAAGTAATGAAGGGATTATATAGAGAGACATGTGGTCCTGCTCTCTAAGCTGCCATGCATGACCAGCCAGTACAGCATAGTACACTGATGGAATGTTTAGCTGCTAATATCAGACCAAACTTTCCCAAGGACACTGATATCAGGTATAAAAACAAATTTCTAATGAAAGTGTTATTGGTGCATTGGGTCATTAGTAAGGAACTATTAGCAAAACATTTATTGTTTCTTCTCTAATCCTCTTTTGGAGTGGTCCAGTGCTTTCCAACCTAATCTCTACCTTCTTGGTCTGTAAAATACAATCATACACAGAATTTTTCCTGAATTTAGAACAGAACACCATTTGACTTATAACACTCATCATAGAAGCTAGTGGGAAGGTGATTCAGCCTGTTGGTCTGTGGTTGGACATTCTTTAATTTTGCTTCCAGCTCTCTCTATAAGCCTATTGATAAGAGTGTTTACAGGGGCACCATTGGTATTTACAGTCACGCACTCTTTGTAATGTAGGACAGTCTTCTACCCCCATGAAGCCACTAGGCCAGCTCACCAGTGTGAACTTCTGACCCAATGGCAATATGTTTTTGCACCTTCCAATTACCCTAATACTATATTTCTATATTTATTTATTTGAGGAATTAAAATGTGTCAAATTATTGTCCATGGTAACTGACTGCACACTACAAATGTGGAAGACATAAGTTGAAAAATCCTGGGGTACTTAAATTTCTGAAACATTGTTTTATGTCAACCAGCATACTAAGACTTTACCTTATGGATTATGCTTCTTTGGTTTAATCATTTAACCATGCTGTTGTAAGTACTTATCCGTATGAATTCAATCATAATTTGAATTCATTTGTAATTGCAATATGCTTTTTAATTTAATTTAATTTTTTGCTTGTCTCACTTTATTATGTAGTCTTTGTTGTTTCCATTTTTTCCAGAATTGCATCTACCAACTGAGAACCCTATACCCTCTAATACTAATCAAAACACAGACTCTCCAAAAACCACCTCTTTCCCGACCAGACCACAGACAAAACAGAATCTGCAGCTCTCTTCCTCCCATGATTCCGTGCTGGACACCAGCAGTGACCCTGTCACTAGATTTGACATGTCCTCAACGCCACAGAGTATTCTGAAGCACAGCAGCTCCAGCTGCAGCTTTACTGACTCTGTTTCACTTCGTAACAGCTTCAGCAGCCACCCCAACTTTTCGCATAAGCCAGAAAGCTCTGACAGCTCCTCTAGCCCTCCTCTGTCGCCCAGCTCAGAATGGTCCTCTCCGGGGTGTTTAGACAGAAAGCAGGTTCGCTTCTCCCCTGACACCCTAGCCAGAGGCACAGGGATGCTAGAGGTGCAGGATGATCCAGAGCACAGCGAGCGCTGCCTGCTGGACCGGGATTGCAGTTCTCCCTCTGATCAGGAGGGGGAGCCAGACACAATTGAACCTACCAACACAAGCGGTACACTGCTGAGCCACCATATATACAAAGAGAAAAGCATAGGAGAGACTGACTCAAAGCCTCTGATCACTGCCTATTCCTCTCCCATAACAAATGAGGCTGAGTCATCCCTTCCTGAGCCCTTCATTTTGGGAAATGAGAAAGTAGGTGAGTTTCTTGCTTGTGAAAACTGGAGCGATGGCAGTGCGTATACAACAAGCACCATCCAGACTCCCTTTGGTAAGATTACTAAATGTCCAGGCAAATCAATCTCTGGACATGTATCTAGGTTAATTAATCAATCAATCAACCCACAAATGCATTAAAATTCGATAAATAAAAGGCAAAAACAGAAGCTGATCAATACATGCAGCAAAGCTAAATTTCCATTTTGTATGCTATTTTCTATTTTTGAATTTGTAATTTCTATTTAACATCTATTTTTAACAAGTTTCTCTCCCTATATCCATTATTCTTACTAACTGCTTACCAGTGCATGCATAATGCATACATGCATAGTATAAAATTCATGCATGTATAAAAGCAAAGCTTACAAATGGTGATTGGTGAATTGGTACTACAAGGAATTTCGGGTTCTGTAACTAAAAAGCTTGCACAGTTTTCAATTGCTCAATATTTTGATCTGCTTATATGAATATTTTAAAGCAGGTGTCATAATTATAATGCAACTCAGAAGTGCTCGTCCAGGATACTTTGTTCTCTCATGCCCATAATGGCTTGTTTATTAGTCTAATAGTTGGTTAGTCTAGGGTTGGGGTTTGGTGTATTTAGAGTAGTCTAAACCAGGGTTGTCCGATCATTATGTACAATCTACAATTCTAATCTAGCACTAATGAAGGCCTTAAGTGGTTGGGTGCAGTGGTGGCCTAGTGGTTAGGACGCTGCCTTTGGGACCTGAAGGTGGCACGTTTGAGTCCCAGCCCAGGCATTACTGATGTAGTGTGACATGTGCACGTTTGATGGATTAAATGCAGAGGTCACATTTTGTTGGGGTGCTTGAGTGTGTTAAAAATGACAAATAGTCACTTCACTTCACTCCAGTGATATCTAAGTATAAGGGTACCCCTAGCTTAAACAATAAGAATCCTGATCCTGGATCAGCACTTCAGACATATTTTATACTTCATTTTTATATCATCTGTATTTCATTTTCTGATGTATGCAAATGTGTGTTCTGCAGATCATTGTGAAGATCATGCTGAGCCTCATTCCTCACAGGTGTCTGAGCCCCCTGCCTCTCTTTTGGAGCAAGGTAAGACCATTTACCTTAGCCCAGAGGGCCATGGCCATACGCTAACAGAGGAGGAGGGCAGCTCCATTGCTAAGGTACTTGAGTGGTTTGGAAGGGTTTCTAAAGACAGCAACAAAGTGAAGGAAAGACCTGGTTCTCCAGAGGAGGAGAACAAAGAGGTCCCTGAGAGCCATGATACTCTAGAAGCAGAAGGAAGAAGCAGAAGAAGGAGTATATCTCCCACACAAGAAGAGATAAAGCCCAAGCCATCACCAAAGCCCAGGAAAGGATTGCTTGCGCTATTTTCAAGAACGGAGGCAAAAGTCGGGTGTCCTGGAAGTGTGCTAAGTAAAGATGTGGTGTACCAACCTGATGATGAAAAAGACAACTTAATTTCAGAATGCCAAGCTCCTCACACACCTACAGACTCTGAGGGTGATTACATTGCAGATGTGCATAATTCTTTCAATCTAAATGTTGCAACAGAGCAACATGAGGGAAATATACTTCTTTCTAAGGCAGAAAATTGTGATACTTTAAATAATGCAGAAGATGACGACAACCAAACAAACCAAGGTGATCAAGACCAAGGAGAAAAATCACCAAGTCGAATTGCCAACCTAAAATCATTCTGGGAGCGTGGAAATAAAGGACCAAAAATACTAAGCATCAAAAAAAGTGCAGATATAAATTATATGGAGATGCCTCAATTAAGTGAGGACAAAAACAAAGGCATGGATCAAGAGCTGCCCAGAGCTAATGTCAGCCCATCAAATGCAAAAAAAAAATTTGAGGGCAATGAAAGTCCAGAAGATATGTCCTGCACATATAAGGATTCTCTGGAATTACATAATACAATCAGACAAGATGAGAAATTATCAGCTTTTGATATTGATAAGAACTCTCAGGGACACAGAATTAAAACTGAAAGTAAATCTGAGGAGGCACAGAGCATACCAGTTAAACAAAAGGAACAAGATGATTCTCAGAAATACACATTAGATAAAATTATTTGTCCTGTGCCATCAGCTCAAAAGACTCAACGTGATGCTGAGCCTGTAATCATCAGCAATCTCGAGTCCTTCCAGGAGAGAGAAAAGAGTGGCCCTGACTTAATTATCAGCCTTTCCCAGTGTATCCCAGTTGTCAGTGATGTGGCATCTTCAAGAAATCATTCCAAAGGTGTCAGTGAGTCTCCCTTGGATGTGAGTTCCACAACCCCACATCCAGTGGCAGGCCCTGAGAGAAGGAAATCTTCTCTGACCAGAGAGGCTGGAATGATCATGCTGTCATTGAAGGAGAAGATAGAAAGAAGTCAGCAGAAGCAAAGTCCCAGAAAAGTTCCTGTTAAAACTACTCAAGATGCCACAGACAGGATGTCTCCCAGAGCTCACCATGTATCTCCACTTAAGACACTTAAGCCTATTTCAGATAAAAGCCATAAGCCAAGTCCAAAATCATGCCTCAGTTCAGGTGTTCTAGATCATAACCACCAGTCTGCAGATGACAACCTAATAAATGTCCCAGCTCAATCCAAAACATGTAGTCCTAGACACCAGTCGAAGGTGCCACCTAAAGATCTATATCCAGTCCAAGAGTCTATAAAGATTGGGTCCCCAATAAGAGCCTTTACTATAGATATCAACTCAATTGAGCAGCTGGCAGCAAAATGCCTTGAAGACACATTGCTTAGCAAAGATCGAATTGAATGTCCAGCTGGCCAGTCACTTACAGATGATTCAGATCCTCTCAGTGAGGAAAAGGATCTTGCTGAGCATCCTGAGCAGCATTTTAAGATCCAGTCTTCTGGAGGAATCGGCGTAGGTAAAATTGGTGGACAACAGATTAGTCCAGTCCATTCCTCACCGAAATCTCAAGGTCTAACCTCTGCCCAGATTGCCTCTCCCAAGCACCACAGAAGGACATCAGATGAAGGTACAGATGGAAAACCAATAATGCTCATTGAACGGAAACACTTGAGTAACATGCCAACAAATATTCATCTGAGTCTGGGTGTGTCCCCTCACAAATCTGAATACTCTGACCAGCCAGACAGGCAAGAGTGGATAAGAGTAGAGGTGGGCGAAGGTTCCGAACAGGTTTTCCAGGGCAGGTTGAGCAACGAAAGCTCACCATCTCGATGCTCCCATCCTGAGTCAGAGGATATCACCTTTGACTCCTCCAGGAGTGCCTCACCTGAAGCCTGGTATCAGTCTCGGACAAGTTCAGCCTGTGAGCTCTTCTTTACTTGGTCCAGTCTTGATTTATTAGAAATGATTTGATTACCATGTCTGTGTTAATAATGTTCTAATTTAAGTAGAAGCAGGGTTTGCTACATTAGATTAGAAATTCAAGGTAATTTTTGAGATTTGGGAGTCTTGGGTCATTGATTTGCCTGAAGGATTATAGAGCTGACCTTAAGGCCTAGTCTGCCAGGCATAGAGGCAGGGTATAGAGATTAGGTGAAACATATTTATTTCTTTAGGCATTTTCATTATTCTGCCCATTTTAATTTCCTGACACGCTTTTATACATGTGCAAAACCTTGCTTCTACATTGTCTGTCTAACTTTCCCTGTGGCTTTGTGAAGGAATCAATTCAGACAAGAAAACAATAAATTTTTTTAAATTAAGTTATTAATTTAACCAGTATAGTCAATAACTAGACAAAGTAGGTACATTTAATATGATCTTGTATTTGTAAACCATTACTTACATTTACAATATAATCTAAGAATCAGTTTATCAGAATTGAGCAGGCAATACTTACATGGGCTTACTCACTTTTATTCATACAGTACTAGAGTAGATTTGAACAACTAATGAATCGTCTTTTCTGCAACTGAACAGAATTTAACAAATACAATGTTCAGCATATAATTTGACATACATTTTAATAGGTGGCAGTGCAGAGCCCAGCCCTGTAAAATCAGCTCTGAAGCAAGCGAATATCAGACCCATTTCAATGTCTAAGAGCTTAGAGAACCTGGCAACAGTGCCCTCACGTGAGTACCTTGATACCCTGGGATTTTACTTGATTTTGTTTCATCTGATTATATTTTAAATGGCACCATGCTGTGAGATGTTAAATAGATAACTTCCCTTTTTTTTATTAAATTCACATTTAAACAATTGAAAAACATGTAGAAATTGATAGAACAATCTGACAATTTTATAGTAATCTCATAATGGGAAGTAATAGGTTTATTGTCAAGATATAAAATTATTTGTTCAAAATTATTGTCTGTGTTTTAAAACTGCAATATCAGTATTTTATGCTGCAGTTAATATCACATTGCTCTTTTTTGCAATCTGTCAAAACAAAGAAGAAGATCGATGGAAAAATGAGCCAAAGAGTGACATTACTCTGAGTGTTGAAGATGGTAAATACATAGCGCTAATCCTTATTTAACTGTATTAGGTTTGTCTCTTGAGGTCTATGTCCCCTTTCAGTGATGTCTTTAAAGCATGTGGAGCTCTCAGAGGGAGAATACTAATCTTTTTGTGTTTGTTGACAGTATTAAATAAAGATAATAAATAAGTAAATGCTGTATTTTTAAACCTTCATAGTCAGCCTTAGTATGTCAATAGTTTTCATAATCATTAATATGTAAATTGTAGTAATAAGCTTCAAAGATAGAGCCTAAAACCTGAAAGATGAGCATGTTTATGTAAAATAATTCTTAAATGCAATTCATAAATCTGTCATTGTTCTGTTTACTGCGTCTGCTGTTCCTGGACCAGTGTCTGCAGCCCCACATGGCCCCATCTCTTCTATCTCAGACCCAGAGCAGATGAAGATGCTAAGTGTGTCTGTGCCTGCCTTTATACAACAGCAGGTAACTGTCACCCAATCTGGTACCTGTTTGACCTCTTTATATTAAAAGTGATGAAAGTGTTAAATCTCATCAACCTTCAATCTCATTAAAACTGTCATTACAAAACCACTTTTTCTGACTTGGAAGGTTTTTGGAGAAAAAAAATATGGGCTTTAGCATATGTTAATATATCATCATTGTATTGCAAGTTATTTTCAAACTATTTCCATTGGTTTCATATTTGTGAAATGCTAACATAATGCAAACAGCATTTTTAAAGTGATTAATGAAACCAGAAAAAATGAAGTTAATTGAGTTACAAGGTTTTGGTATGGCAGTCACAAAATGCATGATTGATTTTGTAGACATATGACTTTTTGAAAAAATATTTCCTGTATAAACGAAACATTTCTATACCTGAATTTTATGATAAGTAATCATAATAGAATGCAGGTGCACCAAGTATTCATATATAGGTTTAAATGTTCCTTACTTACATTATATTTAATAATACTTGTTACATGTTTGTAACACCACAACTTCTTGTGTTGCTGTTTTGGTTTCACACAGGAATTTTATGGTAACCTCACTAGCAGCTTGTGCACGCAGTTATGTTTTACCCTGTATGTTGCTCAGATCCATGCTACTTTGTCTTATAGAGAAGTGGCCGAGAAAGTGACTGTACCTCGGTGAACAGTTTCCACTCTGAAAGACAGAGGAAAAGCAGCACAAACACTAACCTTAGCGCCTCCTCTGGCCTCGCGTCCATGTCCTCTGTATGTGCCACCCATTGCTAACACCTGTGCAATACGCTAATTAATTCTGCCTTCTAATAATGTTATGCATGATATTTAATGCATTTAATACACTTGATTAGTCTTCCTGAGTTACAGGTGTCTTGCTCTGTTAGTTATCATTATGAACTATTATGATGTCTCAATGCATAATTCAGCTGTTTATGGTGAATTTGAAAGGTCAGCGGCAGCGTGATGAGCATTTACAGCACTGATTTTGGCAATGTGGAGGTCAAAGGGACCATCCAGTTTGCCATTAACTATGTGCAAAAGCTGGAAGAGTTCCACATCTTCATAGTCCAGTGCAGAGACCTGGCAGTGGCGGAGCAAAAGAGAAACCGTTCTGACCCGTGAGTGTTTCAGTGGGGATCATAAGAACTAGCATTTATAATAAAATGGTCATCCTAGATGGTTGGACCCTGAATACACTGTCATACTCAATGTAGTATAAGCTATAAAGGTGGGCAAACATGATGAGCTTTTTTGGCTTCACAGGGAGCCAACTGAAGCACTGTGACTTCTGGATCATTCTCTCTTTCAAATACATCGCTCATCTGTAAAATGTGATATATATGAAGTAATTTTGTAATGGCATAGAATTCTCCAGAAATATATTCTCTTCATGTTTTGTATGTTCTCTTACCCCATAATCCTGCAGTCTTCCTATGATGCTTCCCATTATTACCCAGGGACAATATTTCAAAAGCAATTTGCCCTAGATTTTTGTTTCATGATGTTGACAATAAAATATTTTATATATTATAATATTTTATTTATTTATTTATTTTAAGATTCAATGTAATGTTGATTGAACATGGATGGGGGAACTGTTATATTAGGATCAGTTTGCTGATGTGGTTCAGATGTACTATTTTACTGATTAATCCTTTCATCCCTATGATTTAGGTATGTTAAATGTTACCTTTTACCAGACAAAGCAAAGCTGGGGAAGAGGAAAACATCTGTAAAGAAGAAGACTCTGAATCCTACCTACAATGAAATTCTGCGTGTATGAGCTGTGCTTAAGCACTACTTCAGACATTTTTCCCATTTTGTTTTGGTTACCTGAGTGTAAAACTGTAAAACCAAAATGTTTTTTTCTCACAGTATAAAATACCATTAGAGAACCTGAAATCCCACACTTTAAACCTCTCTGTGTGGCATAATGACACATTTGGACGGAACAGTTATCTTGGGGAAGTGGATGTGGATTTGTCTGAGTGGGACTTCAATAATACGCAAATGATGGATTATGCACTGAAAAGAAGGGTAAGCATTTGGTTAACATTAAACATCCAAACATAAAGACATGAATTTCTAAAACATCTCATATGGTAGTGATGCTCTGTGATAATACTACTCCTCTTGGCTGATTTTGTCAATTTAACCTTATCCATTTACATTTACAGCATTTGGCAGACACTCTTTCCCAGAACGCTGTACATGGGTGATTTCTAGTCTACAAAGAAAATCTGTTACAATAGCAAACCTAGACTTACATTAAGAGCTGCTAGTCAACCAAGATTCTACTCAAGCTGATGTTAATCCTTTACATAGAAAGTAATTTTTTATGAAAAGTTAGAAGTAATTTGTGAGTTAAGTTGGGACATAGTTATTGTCCTAAGTGCTTTGTAAAGAGGTAGGCCTTCAGTCATTGTTTAAAGACAGCAAGGGACTCTGCAGTTCTATTAGAGAAAGTTAATTCCACCACAGCCTCTATGTCTGTCTTCAAGAAGGGGGGTGTCCAGATGGGCTGAGGATGATGTTTTTTATTAATGTTGCATATATACAGCAACAGGCTGACACTGTGATTGTACTGTATATGAGAAAAAGGGAGGAAAACACAAGTACACTCCATCAGAGGTTACTTTTAAACATCAGAAAGATTATTTGCACATAGAATTGACAAAAAATGTTTAGAGGAATGAAATTGGTTCTTCAATGGCATCATTCCATAAAACTCTGAATCTGGCACTTTTCTTTTTAAGACTTTACCTTATTGTGGGCATCTATCTGGTCAGCATCTGTTTGCATCTTACTCTCAGGTTCCAGTACAAATGAGTCCAAAGCGTGTTAACCACTGCTTGGAGATGAGTGGCGAGATGAGCATAGCTTTGCGTTTTGTTCAGCAGAGTAAGTAATCAATGTTTAATGTGTGCACAACTTACACATATAATAGCAGATCAGACATCAGTAGGAACAGCTAATACAGACGGAAACAAATGCATAAATACAAAACATAAAAATGCAAAGTGTCATTTCACTAGGGGTATTCTCTGTATAACTTTTGCATGACTGTAAATTGCTTTATAAAGTATAATTTAACCATCAAATTATGAACAAAATCATTACAAAATACTGTTTATAAAACAGACCAAACACAAACCAATGTTTGTGCTCCAATCTACATATCAGTTGTAGCTTACACTGAATATTAAAGATTCACCTTGTATTCTGCATGTTTGTGTTAAGATACCAAATGCTTAGAGGCTGTTACGGTGTCAAATTTTCAACACTGAAATGATAATGGGGGTATCACTGGCAGAAATATGAGGGGAGTGTTTGGGTGGCATATATACAAAACTTTTAAATATTTTTTTACTATTAAATACTCCTTAGTAAAGAATAAGCATAAATCTTGGCATATGCTTGTTAGTTTAATTAAGTCAAGTTAGTCTTCTGCATGTTTTGTGTACAATGTCAACAGCACAAATTAATAACCCAAGCTTGTTTGATACCAAAAGCTACACAATATGGCAGCAAATTAGACTGCAAATGACAAATTCAGAATGAGTATTTTTGCAAGCTTCTCATGACATGTAGCTTACCAAAAACAGTGAAAATTATGACTTGAAGCTTTGAGCACAATGACTGCATGTTCATTCTCTGATTGCAAAATATTCATTGCCGAAAAATTGCTCCACACTTTTGGTGTAAATAGCCATAATAATAACCCAAGGTGCTAAAACGCTTTACTTAGCTGTGCTCTGTCCACTTATATCCATCTTATCGCTGTGGTTGGCATACCTCTGTTAGAGTGCTGCATGTTTTCTTATCTAAACAAAGTATCTTTTTAAAAGAAGTGTGGCATTGTGATTTTTGTGGTTGTAGGTAAAAAGCCACCCCAGACTGGTGAGGTACAAATCTGGGTGAAGGAATGTAAGAACCTTCCAGCTAGAAGAGGGACCATAGATGCCTTTGTCAAATGGTGTGTAAATTTAAGCTGAAAAGAAAAGAGTTGTCCAGTTTTATGTACTGGTTCTTTTGTTTGTCCTCAGATGTGTCTTTTCTTTAGGGAGATTTTTTTTAACTAAACATTATTTGATACAAAATTGTTTTCATACCATTGAAGACTGCATATTGCATCTTGCGATTTTCAGCACAGTGCTCCCAGACACTGCTCGCAAAAGCCGACAGAAGACTCGAGTGGTGAAGAAGACAACAAACCCTGTGTTTAACCACACCATGGTGTTTGATGGCATCAAATCAGAGGACCTAAGAGAGGCCTGTGTGGAGCTTACTGTATGGGACCATGACCGACTCAGTAATCATTTCATAGGAGGCACAAGGCTTGGCTTTGGGACAGGTGGGAGATACAAACATCAAACCTTGCTGCAGATTTAGTTAGATTTATCACAGAAATTTTTTTTTGAAAAGTTATTTCAATGTTAATCAGCCTCAAATCACCAGATTTAAGAAAATGCTAATGACTTAACTCAGATATGCTTAATCATAGAAATAAAGTTGTTAACAAAAAGAATGTTTAGGCCTAGCATCTTCATTAGTTTCCAAGTAACAAGGGCTCTGAAAAGTTCATTTTACCTTTTAAACTATTGCTTTTGAAGTATTGGTGCTATGTTTTTGTTTAAGGTGCTAACAAACCGAATACTACAGAAATGCATGTTTGCAGGAAACAAATTTGAGCCTTGATGTGTCCACATTTAGGCACATCAGATATTTCAGGCACATCATTATGAAATGAAAATTGACTTGGGTGTTTCTAAATAACATAATCAAATAAAATATTTTCCTCAGTGATTCCAAATACTTATCTTCATGTTAAATCTGTATGAAATGTTGTGACTGTGTTGGGCTGCTAGCAAGCTATGAACAGGTGAGCGCACCCTACTGTGAAAACAGAGGTGCACAACTTTTATAAAAAATCTGGTAAAATTACCATAAATAGCATTTAAACCCAATTAAAACATGTTAATAAGTGCTAACTTGCTTTCTTATCAAGATAAAAATCCAGTTTGCTTCTGGTTTTTTAATCATATACATTTCCATCATACAGTTGTGTTTTCTTAATGTTACTGAAGAATAAAAATCCATAGTTTAACTAAGTGACCCTTAAAAAAAAGTGAGAATTGCCTTTTGATAGTAGACACTTTTGGTATAGTGATTAACGTTTTTTTTATTTAAGTGTGAAAAACATCTCAAATTGATCGCTCACATCTGGCAAGGGCTACTGATAAATAATGTTTACCCCTAGAAAAAGCATTTAAATATAAATGGTTCACATGGATTGACCCTTCAGGGAATCCTGTGTTTTTCTGTTATTTTCCAGGTAAAAGCTATGGTGCTGAGGTGGACTGGATGGACTCTAGCCCAGCTGAAGCTGCGCTGTGGAAAAGAATGATTGAATCACACAATGAATGGGTGGAAGATTTAGTACCTCTGAGAATGCTAATTATGGCAAGGACTACATCTAAATAGTAATGGACATATTTAAGAAAAAAGATTTTTAAAAATCCTGCATGTTAAAAATAACAAACAACATTGCAGGATGTTCTATACTCAGACAAACATAGACAAATGGGGATAAAGTCAAATACTAACACTGGATAAAAAACATGGGAATTGCAAACATGTATATGTCATATATTACTTTAAAATAAATATTGTTCTGTATTTTTTGCCAAGTTATAGGATTGTTATTATGGCTGAAGTGTTAAAACGTGTGTGTAAACGATGGATCTGTATGTTAAGAATGGATGCAAGAAGTAAACAGCTTTTAAAGTGTGGGTTTGAATGTGGTTAATATAAGCAAATCAATTTGGGGGAGTGCATGGAGGATATTGTACAAAAGAATTCTAAGAAAACAAGTGTAATAAATATAAACTGCTAAAACAACCTAAAATCATGTTGTTAATTGTTTTGTTTGTAATTAATTTAAATAAACACATTTTTAAACAATGAAAAAAGTTACAGTGTGTTTCTTACCAGGGATATAATCAGGGCAAGGTGTATAACATGTAATTTTATTCGTCTTCACCAAACCATATGGAATTAGTTGTGTATTGCACATGTTTACTTGTCAGGATGATCTGGAGGAGTCCATTCTTTTCGATTTACAATTTGTTTTTTAACCTTATGCCTCCAAATATGTATGACAATATATCATATTATGAATAACCTTTAGGCATAAAAATAAATACATTCATAAAAATAATAAAAATATTTTTTTTAATTATCAGCTTTTAAAATATTTCATGATAGTGTGCTATTATAATATGATACAATATTTCAATCTTTCATATATAGTCAATAGTCATAACTGTCACAACATTTTATTTTATGTGTTTATGTGCTTTATGAACAATCACTAAATAATAAAAATAGCGCATATTCAGTAACAAAAAGCAGAGTCGGTTCAGTAAAATATATCAAACGGCTCAGTTAAAATCTCGCGAGAACTGGAATCGCAATGTCGCCATTTTAGACGCGAACTCCTTATACGTTCCCGTTGCGTCGGTTTTACGGAGTTGCTGTTGTTCGTTTCACGCGCGAAGTAGTGTCTTCCAAATGAGCAACATTAAGGACTAAATGTGGTGAACTGCAATATCCAGGCCATACCTTGTAACATACACGGTAAGTCTGACCAATTCTAACCAATAAGTGCTGTGTAGC
Organism: Arnoldichthys spilopterus; assembly: GCA_037974385.1. Taxonomy (NCBI): domain Eukaryota; kingdom Metazoa; phylum Chordata; class Actinopteri; order Characiformes; family Lepidarchidae; genus Arnoldichthys; species Arnoldichthys spilopterus. Next base: position 6,967,083 of record JBBPDA010000037.1, read on the forward strand.
TTGGTTAAAATCTTGTTTTTTTTAAAGCGCCGCATCATTCTGATAATGGCGCTCACCGCGTGGCCTACACAGACAAGCTAACTAAGCTAACTAGTCAAGTGTTTAAAATGCTCGGTGGCCTTACGTTACATCTTAAAATTTCGTTTATAACGTTGTTTTGTCTTTCAGTCTGCTTTGGAATATTTTTTCTTCAAATGTGTATTTCGCCAGCGTTACGCGGTTAAAACTTTTTCATGTTTGCGCACATGTGTGTGTGTGGGTGGCTACGTTCAACTTTCGAAGCCCTTCAAAATACATTAAGCTCTTAACATTTACAGCTGTATTGTGTGGCCTGTATTACTGAAATCTGTGTTCCTTACCTTGATGTGGTGTTTCTATTGCTAAGAGGCTCTATATATATATATATATATATATATATATATATATAAATAAAACATTTTTTTTCTTCCCCCAAACAGACTGCCTAAATTATATTAGGAGGGCAAGGATTTCTCAGACCGTCGGAAAGCTGCAATGATCACCAGAAAAAGAGGGAGAGTCGTCAGTAACGACAAGGACGCCATGTTTTCGAGCGACCAGGTTTCTGAAAGTGGCGTACATGAACAAACCTCTCCAGGAAGTGATTCAACCGACTGGGGACTCGAAGACTTGTTAAGCTCAGATTTTAGTTGGGCTTTAGACACCGACACCTTCTCTCCGTTTCCAGATGTCGGAATGCAAGATCCAGTTCTAAGCGCAGAAGAGAGGACCGATCAGGCACCTGATGTGTCTGTTTCCCGTTCAACGCAGAGGCAGAAACTGCAAGATCTCTCTGGTCGTATCAACAAGAACGCCATGGCTGCAAGAATGAACCGACTGAAGAAAAAAGAGTATTTGAACAACTTGGAGCAGCATGTTGGGTCACTGACGTCTGAAAACCGGCTTCTCAAACAGGAAAACAGTATCCTGAACAAGAAAGTGGAGGAACTGGAGAATGAGACTAGGTACTTGAGAGCTGTGTTGGCCAATGAGAGCATGTTGGCTCAGCTGTTGTCCAGATTAAGCGGTGTGAACGGCATGAAATTCTCTACCTCACTTTTCCAGGAGTCCAGTGAGAATGACCACGATTATGCCATGCCAAGGAAGAGAGTGAAGGTGGAGAACAAAGGTGCAGCAGGCGGTATCTGTCTGCATGTGGACAAAGACCACGTCTCTGTGGAATTCTGCACCAAATGTGCAGAAAGTGCAAGCTCTTCACTTAAAATGTAGGGTCAAGTATCTTACCTTTTCAGCGTTTCCTGAGACTGCACTAAATACATGTAATGAACATTGAGGGGACATTACAACAATAGTTGTCAGATGTTGAGAAATAACGGTTTAAGGACTTGAATGGCATGTATATAAAATCTGATTTCATTACAAGTTACTGCTAAACTTTTTGACAGTTTTCTTTTAGGTGCTTGGTCTGCCCTGCAGGATGAGCGGGTCACAGAGCATCCATGACTACCTAAATCCATGGTAAGGATCAAGATGTAGAAGACTGCTCAGAAATCTCCTGAGATGTTCTCCAGTGTCCTCTGCCAGTTCATGGCACAATTTGAACTTGTAAATAGACTTATGTTTTGAATATAATGGTGAGGGTTTTTTGTTTGTTTTTTTGTTTGAGAGAAGTTTGTTTTTGTCAACATTTTGGAACATGTTCTTTGGCTCAGAGGATGGTAGTTATTCTTGTTTAGTTCAACAATTATAGGAGGCTAATTAATAAATAATAACTTGTTTTAAAATGAAATAAATGGGTGATGTTTCACAAAGGGTGTTTATAGATATTCTAAATAATTGGCGGTGTGGCCTTAAGAAATTCACTCAAGTTTTCAGAATTTGCTTAACTGAAACCCTTTATGAAACGTCACTATTTTCATGGAGGATGTTTTTCATGTAGCCCCTTATTTTTCTTTATGCTAAAGTGGATTTGCTGTGGGGAAAAGCTGAAGAATCGGGACCAGCAGCTTGCATCATGGCCATCTAAATTTAAAAAGGTAGTACAAAGGAGTGTAAGTTAAAGCTTTTACTGGTACTCCATCACACAGATAAATCCCTAGATCTACATCATTCTTTAGTGTTTGTACATTTTGCTTCATTTACGATAAATGTTGCAGCAAACAGGCTTCATCTTTAATGTAACAAAAATGCACTTCAGCTTTATCTTCACAAAAACGATTTGTTTGGGAAAGAATTGTCTGGTATTTTGTTAAGTGATGCCTTTTGAATGAAGAATTGTTTTTGAAACCCAAAGAATGTTTAGGAACATGGATATCCATATCTGGCAATAAATCATATTTTTATCATCAACTCCTTTGAGTAATGTACGTTGCTTTACCATATTAACTATTCTCCTCTTCTCTTTTTAAACAGCAGTTTCTTCATTCTCTGCAAGTGTCTTAGCCTTCCTCTTTTCTAAGTGGATAAAGAGTGGTAATAAGTCCATCTTTCAACTTAAGGAAATACAAGCCCTCAATCTTCAACAATACTACCTCATCAGTGCTGGGTGGGTTAGGGATGAGGAATATTGTGCACAAAGGGCTGGTGATGTGCCAGGCTCTAGCAAACACTGACTCGCATGGTCGTCACTGAAAATTACACCTTTAGGTACAATTAATCTGTGTATTATACAGATACATTTGATTCCTTAAATACTATTTTAAAACTAAGCTTTCCCTTTTAGTTGTAGAACAAGGTCAAGTCCAACATGTAGTTAAAATTGTACCCTTTATGGTGCCTGTTTCTTTTTCACAAAACACTTGTATTTTTTAGACTACATAGAGGCACCAGTTCTTAATATATTCAGTTCCTTTAAAAACTTGAGGTTGCTTTATATTTAACAATAGAAATACATGAACACACACGAACAGTAGAACTAACACTGTTGATTACAAAGACAACTGATGCTGGCAGTATGTGTGCACAACAGCTGGTGAGAATTTTACATGTGGGCAGTTGACTTGTTGCAGACAAAATGTACTTTATTCTAAGGAGGTTTATACTTGATGCTACAGCATTTGCATTACTGAAAAACATTTTGGTATCACAAATATAATACCATTAATACAATGCAGACATTTTACTTGATTTATTATTGCTTGCACTTGAAAAAAATGTCTGGTATATATGGGTACCCACAACTAAGATTCAAGAAGATCTGTGTAATACAAGAAATAAGGGGACACATTTTTGAATTAATTTAACTGTCAAGTTTGATAAAGTTCCTGTGGGCAACAGAAGATTTAGTTGTCAGTTGAGTTGGCCATGGGTTATAAAAGGTTGGAAACCTGTTGTAGGTGCATACAAGAAAAATAAAGGTATGTAGTGTAGATTGAAGCTTGTCACAAGCTTTTGATCAAGAACCACAAGTCTGTAGTGTTACAAATCACCATCCTTTGTTCACTTCTTTGGTGTATGCAAAAAGGTTGTATCTACTTTTAGATCAGGGGAAAAAAGTGTGCAAAAAGTTGTCAAGTTAGGTATTTTGCAGAAGGTTAATCTTGGGCTAAAATACTTAAGGATTGTTTCATAGACATACATTAAGCTTGGGCTAAAGGGAGTTTATCATAATTTTTATTGGGTTTAATCCATGGACTTGTACACTGGGGAAAAACATTTTAATGTTTAGGTTTTAATTGTTTGATTGTATCCAAAACAAATCACAATCCTGAAAGATGGTGTATAGTTACAATTATATATTTAAGGTGTGTTGCCTGGACTGAACACGATTGAGGGAATCTGTCATAATAGGTATTCCGCTGACAAATTTCAGTTCATAAGTTCTGAGATGGTTTATTCATGAAGCTCCTCACTGTTGGAGTCTGATAATGTAAGCATCTTTAAATAAATGTTATAATGCTTGGAGCTCAGGTAAGTACCAAACAGAGTCTGTAGTAGCAGTACAACATACATTTTTTGCAGAATAGGTTTGCTCAAATTCTTCCAGAAGCGTAATATATTTCCCTTCTCTGGCATTGGAGTGCTGTTGTACCTAGAAGGCAATCAGGGAGACATTTGAACACGTGCCTTTAATATTTTTAAATTTATGTAAAATTGCTGATAAATAGTAAACATATTGTAGTATATAGGGTTGAGACACCACATACCTGGCTGCAAGCCCAGCATTGACAGGTAATGCCAACAAAATGGGGTACACACCACCACCAATTACACCTACTAAAGCACCTCTAATCAGGACACAAGTTGGGCAGTTCAAGTCTCCTGCAATGAGAAAAGCAGTATTACAGCAGCACAGCTATTAGAACGTTCCTTTAATTTTTATTTTAAGACCTTACCTGAGATCAGAGGATTGCTGACCGTAGCGTTGTATAATGCCACTGTTGTCAGGAAAGGGAGGACGGCCATAGGAAGACTTGAGGTAAATCGTCCTTGAGTGACATTGAGAGCACGTCGATAAAGACTATTTGCAATCAAACCAGCAAAGCCAGCATTACCACCCAAATAGATTGAGCCATATGCAAATAGTTTTCTGTAGGAAGAAAATGCAACCTGCCTAAAGCTGTTTTTTAAAAGGGATAATTATGGAAAGTTTGTTTAGCTTTTAATCCACATAGTCCTTGTTAACTGAAAGTGGTTTCCAGACACTTATAATTAGCTTAGGCATATGGTGCAGAAATAGGCCTACACTAGACCTATAAAAAAGTATCATCACTGATTTCTGAAGTGCATGGTTCCCAAGTATCATGATTAATGTAAAGTGTTATTGTAGTTTTTTTTTAAAATACCACAATGCTATTTAGTAAATTATTTTTTGTTCAAAAATATAATAGGTATAATAAGTAAATTCATTCCCATAATTTATAGCTGCAGAATTGAAGATATGTAATTTTGCACAAACATGTCGGCATTTAAATGAGCATGTCTCAAGTGTGGGCTGGGTGTTTAGTGTTCAGCCGAAATAAGTAAACGTGATTGTCAGAATCTTAAGGAAAACTGCATAGCAAAGATTCTTCTTAAGAATGGTTGGTAAATGAGGCCCAGTGTTTAGTGCTTGACCTTTGTTCTCTTAAAAAATCCAGCTGTAACAAAATGTAGCATTCACGAACTTTTAGCAAAGAAGACAATTAATGCATCTAATAATTAGAATACCAGCCTGTCAGTGTGGTGTTTACTTGCAAAAACGAGGGAGAAGCCATGAGCATTAGTGACAACTGAATACTTCTCCTAGCAGAATTCCTGAATTCTGATGTTTTTCACATGCTGAATAACCTGTGCCGCATATTTTACAATTTTGATGTTAAGACAGTGGATTAAAAGCTAAAACGGCCTGTAATGGGTAACGACAGAAACACGTTTTTGGTTCAAACCTGTCGAAGTCTGGTAGCTTTTCAAATTTCTTGGAGAGCATTTCGATAACGGCGCCTCTGGACATGAACTGGCTTTGACCGGTGTCTTTCAGAGACATGATGTTTGGTCTGTTGTTCTGTGGAAGGGAATAATTTAGCTACGCGTTAACCACACATTTCCACACCAGGGTTAGCGTTTACTTGTACAAAAGTATCTGCAATATCATACATGACCTACAACGGAAGATATACGACTGCAATGCCATTTATAACCTACAGCAGAAGGTTTGGAACTGCAAGATTAAAAGAAGAATTACATCTGTAGGATCAACATCATAATGACCTACAAGAGAGGCGGATTTTATCCAGCTGAAAGAAGTTCATTTAAGTTTCCCCTTAAATGCTGCTTTTAATATACATATATAAAATAAATATAACGTTTGTACCGCATTGTTTTATCACTTACTTTTTTTAGTTCCTTGTAACCATAAACGCAAGCCCAGGTTTGCTCAGTTTTTCTCAGTACGCCTCTCACTCGCACAGGGTGGGCGCAGCCATGTCTTACCACATGTTACTGCGAACCTTAACCCCGCGAGAGCCGGGAACAGAACGAAGGTTTCGGATTGGTCAACTTTCCCGCAAGCAGTTCACATCATTAGTGGCTGCAGCTGTCAATCACAGCGGGTACGTAGTAACCCACCCTCTGGTTGCTAAGGCGAAACTGCTGTTGCTGCTGCTGCTGCTGCTGCTATTGCTGCTATTGCTGCACTCGCCGAACAGAGTATACACATAACCAGCCTGGGCAGAGATGCCCTGAAGCCAGAGACAGAAAGCAGAACAGCGCGACACATGTAAAGTAAACTGTAGTTAGCGGACGTTTGAAAAAAGGCTCTGTTTTTTAAATAACTGTTTGGCATGATTTGAATTAAGGAATTAACTGGAGTGCAGAGGGCCACGCGTTTTCACTCTGCTAGCTTCAACTTGCAGGTGTTTTCCGACAGGCATCGTACCGACAAGCTGCTGTTTGCTCGGTGACATTAGCCACGATCAGCAAGATGGTTTAATAACTCAGCCATCCGGATACATGCATTTAATCTCAGACACCCCGGTCAGTGCGGGAGCTAACGTTAAATTGTGTGTTTTAACTTCGCAACCCCACTGTTTTTGTCTTGCCCAGTATTGGTGGTACCTGGCTGATATTAGCCTGGTCTGTCTCAACTGCATTAAGAATGAAAGCTAGTGAATGCGGAGTGCCTTCAGAGCCTGTAAGTAGTGTCAACCCTGATACTTCCCTTTTGAAACATATACGGGTACTGCCTTGATAATAAATGGTGTGTTGTTGTTTATTATGAGTAGTTTATTAAACCATGCGGTAAGCCATAACTACAAGCGTTCAACCAGGTTCTGGTGTTACGACACTAACGGTAGTTGCTCCAGCGTCAAACTGTAGTTGAACAAAACACTGTAACACAGTGGAAGATAATTAGTGCTGATTTTGGTATTTCTTTCCAGACAAAAACCTGTGTTACTACTAAGAAACTATAACATTCCCGTAGTGCCCTGTAGCAATGCAGTAATATAGATTTTCAATTAAATTTATAAAAAGGGTTACATTTAATGAAATAGAACCTGTTCGAGTTATGCAGATCTTTGTTAAACAGTGGAAGTAGTCTATATAGTCCAGGAAAAAAGTAAAATTCAACATCCAAATAGGCTCTAGTTGTAACACCTTCATCCTGCATGTACTGATCTCCCTGCGCCTTTAATATTCATTTGACCCATGACTGGTTTCCATTTTAAATCTCCTCTCAGTCTATTATCATGCATGCATGACTGAAGAGGTGATGGACTCTGCCTTCAAAATCACAGACATTTACAATGGAGACTGTAACTGGGGGCTTGTGGACCTTGTGATGGTGAGTGAGTACCATCTAAAACCTGAAGAGCTGTAAAAAAAAACAAAAAAAAAAAACAAAGCAACTGGGACAGAGCCCAACACATGCATGAGAGCTGGGAGTGTGGCACAATGGCTTTACCAATGACACCCAATTCAAATGCTGCAAATGAGATGGAGTGCTTTCCTTAAAACATGCTTCTCATCCACGCACTGAATCACACATGGGTGGATCGTCCTACATATCGGATTATGCGTTCCTTTCGTTCAAAGCTGATACCCAGCAGTCACGCAGAGTCCTTGCCTGCCGTTAGAGCCTGAGGTTGCTTTCACAAGCCTTTTCCTCTGCTGTTATGACAGCTCCACTGTTTAGGCCTGTTGGATCGCAAAGTTTCAAGCTGGCACTGGAGATCTAAATAGCCAGTAAGGCACTGCTTTAGCAGTTTTCAGGACTTTTTTTGCCCCCCTCAGAGCCCCTCAGATGAAGTGGGAACGTTTGTGTGTTGGCCTCTTCACTGGAAGTCCCACACGGATCTAGAGAAGCAAGTATGCCTTTAAGAAAAAAAGGTGAGGAGAAAGGTCCCACAATACTTTGTCTTACTTATCCACTTTATGTTGCTAGTGCATAATCAAAGTGTAACTAATGTCATGACTCTTAACAGGAAACCAATTGTGGCATGTTTAGATTTTAGCTTTAGCTTGAGTTTTGAAATAGCTTTTACCCATTGCAGTCATAATTACTGGTCTTATGATCACATCTGTGGTGTACATGTACAGCAATTAAGCTCATGTAAGTATAGACTACAGTGTAGTTAATATAAATAGACTTCAGTATGGACTACGCTGCTGTGTGTCCTGAGATGATCTCAGATATGCTGTAATTATGTGTCCGACTAACATACAGCACATTTAATTGCTTGTCAGGTGTCAGTTGTGTAATATATAACAACTTTGTTTAAAAGCTTTAGTCAAGAAGAAAGTGGAAGTTAATTGACAAACCCAAAGACTTTAGAAGCAAAAAGTGCCTCTCCGTTTGGGAACTAAAGGGAACTAAATTTGCACTGTAAAAAACCCAAAAAACTAGTAGAACTGCTTTCTGGTTGGCAGATGTGATCAGAAGCCCTGGTATTAAGCTGTCTGAGGTTAACACCATAAACAAATAGCATCAAAAGTATCTAGGTATGCACTGATATGGGAACTGTGAGCCAGTGCTGATATCCAGTATTTTATGTGTACATATCTGCCCATGTGGACACGCACACATTTCTAAAATTGGCACTGTATCTACAAGCATTTATAGAATTTGGCACTACATCTACCTGGCATCACAGAGAAATGTTATATTTGTTTCTGTATAGTGGTTTGCAATACAAAATAATTCACCTTTTAACATTGCTCAAAGTTGCCTAACATTTTACTCTTCTGGTTTAATTCTGCTCTTCACATATCTATTTGAAATAATATTTAATTAAAAATCTTTTGGCCAGAACAGCATGGTCTTGCACTAGAAGAGGGTCCTGGGTTTGAGTGCCAGGTGTGTTAGCCTGAGTCCGTTTTTTTTTTTTTGTGGCATTTGCATGTTTCCCCCTACATGTCTGTGTGGGATTCCGACAGGTGCTCTGGTTTCCTCCCGGAACTGGAGATGCTAAATTGCCCATAGGTAATGTGTGTGTCTGTCCAGTGATGGACTAACATCTTGGCCTCTGTGTTTCTCTGCCTTTTACCCAATGAGCCCTGGAATGGGCTCCAGCGATGATGACTAAGAAAGACATATATGTATGAATGATTGATAAACAGTTGTCTGATGCTGGGACTTTTAAATATGTTATCTGTTGATGCTGATGAATGATTCAAATATGGTGTAGTCCTAAAAATGTAATACACAACTTCTTTGATAATGAATGAATAAATAAATATATACTCAATATAAATGAAATATCATATTTACATTATGAGTATTAAAAAAATCAGGTGACAGAGAAAAGAAGGTTGCCAAGCTTCCTGTGCTGTGCTGTCATCATCTCATGTCAGTGTTACTACAGCTGGGTTAATCTAGTGAATTCATCCATCCATTTTCTAAACCACTTCTTTCGTTTTCCGGGACCTAGGACCTTTTTGCTGTGAGGCAACAGCGCTAACCACTGTACCAACTGTGCCATCCATCTAGTGAATCTAGTTTATAATTTTTATTCTGCACCTTGAAAAATAAAGGTGCCAAAAAGGCTTTTTGGTGTGATGCCACAGAAGAGTTACTGTTAGTTCCCTAAAGAAATGATTCTTGAAAAACTCAAACTACTCAGTTCAAAGGATCTTTAGGGAATCTCAAGTGGTTTCTCAATGATTAGTACATTTGTCTTACTTTACAAGGACACTAACCTGTTGTGCCTGTCCTGGCAGATACTGCCCGAGCTTTAGGGCTGCTGGAAGACTACTGCTCTAAGCTGAGGAAACCAGAGGAACAGCAGCTCAAAGCAGCCATTCAGCGAGTGATGGGCATCTTTAAAAGCAGCCTTTTTCAGGCTCTCATAGGTGAGTCTTAACATGTGGTTGTTTGAGGAGTACATAAGCACACAATGAGGTTTTGCTTTCAGGAGAAATGGAGTCAGATTTCATGCTTCTGAAGACACATACTTTATTCAGAGCAATAAAATTTTTTATTTTGATGTGTAGTTTTTCACACAGTGGTTTATGTAACAGAAAATGTCTTTAGTTTGTCTTTAAGTGCATTGTCATGTGCTGGTTCTCTTAATGTGTTATAAGCTGTCGTCACATTTGCTTTGGGCACATTTAGTTTATTCTGAAGCACTTCGCGCATTCTGCAGGTTTGGGCCTTTCTTCTGTTATTTTTAGCCTTGCTGATGTGGCAGGAGATGGGGTGCCGAGTCTCTGGTCTTTCTTACATGCTTCTCTAAATCTTTCTTTCATAGGCCTTGGTTGGGTGTACAGCACAAAAAGAATGTGGCCTTAGATGATTCAACAATTACTGTATAGTTTTTTTAGACTGTGTGGGTTTTTTTAAATGTAAGATTTGGGTTTTTTGTCTAGTTTACTGTGCCTTCAAGTTATGTGTTCATATATTGTTTCACATTGCTTTCAGTGTGTGTCTGAGGAAACTGTAAGTTTTAAGATTCAAATATAATGTTCCTTTATTTCTTTCATTTATTTGATTGCTTGTTAATAGTGTCTTACAAAGTTAGATAAAAAGATCAATATTAGAAATTCCAAGGCTAAGAAGTCTAATGTGTCTAAGGCTGTGTCTTCATATTAAAGACATAGATCTAAGCAATGGACTCTAGAATAATTATGCAACAAGGAACCTTTGACAAGAGGACATTATTGTCATTTTCTGACAAGATGCCTCGCTGTGCTGTCAGACTCATTTAGAGTTTCTAATTGAAAATGACTCACTTCCAGTCTTTATCGTCATCTCTGGTCTTATGCAGAGTGAGCTTCATTTGAACAATTAAAAATGAACCTCTGGTGCGATCGGAATGGCAATGCCTAAAGATGTTAGACCTATCTTATCTAACAGATCTTGTGATTGTTCCTGGGCCCCCTGCTCATGTGCACTGTATTTGAGATGGCAGTGACAATCACTGTGGCAAATACACAATGACTTCAGCACATTGTGCAGGTAGCCTCTGTTTCTGCCTCTGGCTTACAATACTCAGATGGCCTACATGAAAGTGATTTACTGGTTTATGTATATATCTATGGTAGTTTTTCCTCGCAGCCTTTAAAATATGACCATGTCTCTAGCCTATACATTTTTATAAGTATTTCAATGGAATTAAAATAGTGATTAGGTTAGATACTTATATGCCATTGTAGCAGCTGCATTACTCCTAATGCATTGTGATGTTGGGGGGTTTAATGAATATTGTAATAGGGGATTATGCTTCTGATGTTTTTGCATACAGGCTGTTTAAATGGTCCATAATGTCTCAGCAGATGTTATATACTACACTCACATCTGTTAGGATCCTAACTCCCATGTAGACATGAACGTGGAAATCAACATATTACTTTTACTGTATTTTTTTTTCCACTCTTTGATTTTTCTTGCTGTTGACTATGGCACAATATGGATAAAATACAGTGGCATTTTATAACACTTCAGTTGCAATGCAAGAGTTGTAAAAGTGTTAAAGCAGGGATATTTCATTTATGGGGCTCATTTGATGAGTGTCCAAACTACAGAATGCTTAGTTTAGACAGCGTGCACTGTACATTGGGTATTTGCGAATGCCTTTTATAAAGCAAAGGCCAATCTTGAGATAATTCTTAAAATACAGAAATCCAGGTCTCATTGATTAGCTCGTACATAAGCCTATGTGAAGTGGCAATTAACTGTCAGTATTAATAGATAGTTCTGTTTCTACTGGTTTGAAAACAGAGGTAAGCAACATGGCAAGAACATGTATATCTAAAACCACTTCACGCAATCTTTTTGAAATAAAGCCTGCAGTTGAAGCCTGCTCAGAAAATGTATTGAGACATATAATATGTATAATATGTGGCATAGTTTATCAGAATGATTATAAATTGCTGTCATTTTGCCCAGCCCTGTTTGGCATTATATATATATATTTTTCTTAGATCATGCAAATCTTTAAAATTATTTTGCAAGGAAATATCAAATATTCACCTTTATGTTTTGTGAGATTGTTTAGGGGTTTACATACTTGCTAATGCTACTATTAATACAAATGCATAAACATTCATAAAAATGTGGAAATAAATGTATAAATCACTGATAAATATATTTGAATTAGCATTTAAGAGAAATATAACATTTCTTTCAATATGATTTTATTATATGCATTTATCAATTTATCAATATGAATTTATTTCAAATACAGTAGATGTTACCCTTCTGAAGGACAATAAATACATAATTAAATATTGGTTTGAAATATGAATGTCAGTTTTTAAGCAATGATCTGTGGATGCTAATGTGAATTAGATCTCTTAGTCTAGATAAAATTAGTACATTTACATTTGAAGCAGTGTATCTGCAGTGTGGTTTGAATACAATATTTTTTATACCACAAATTCTTAATTCTTAGTTTGTTTTAGATATATATATATATATATATATATATATCTATATATACACTACACATACACAACAACTGTGTCCATCATCCACAACTAGTAAATATGATAAATGCATGATCATAGCAACACTAAATACTTGTCCAATAATGTACTGTATTAGTCTCACACCAGTACAAAATAACAGAATATTCTGCTATTGTTATGGAAAAGATTTTATTGTGAATCATTGTATAAAGCCTAATTTCTGTAGTATCTTCATTCTGCCTCAAGGTTTCTTTTGGATTGCTGTCTATGAAGAAGATTACACTCTGCCCAGGGGAATAGCAAATAATCCAGCAGGTTAATTTGTACATATGACTGTCTGCTGCATCTCCACCCCGTTTTGTCCTTCTCAGTTATTGTGGCTCCTAAAGTGCAGTTGGATCACATTGACCTTTAAGGCAGCTGCATTACAGCTGTGTTAAAGATTTTCTAGATCTGTCTGACTGTGAGCGCTCACTTATTGATTGTCAATAAAACTCCATTAAACAATAATGGGTCAGTAGTGCTTCCTGAAATAGCAGTAATCATCTTATGAGGCATTAGAGGCAGACTAATCTGGTCAGGGTGTGTACTGATGAAGCCCCATCGCAACTAAAGTGGAGCTGCTGCTTAGCCACTTAAGCCATTGACAACTGACACACACACACACGCGCACACAAACAAATTAAGAGTTCATTTAATGACACATGCCTTCACAGTGTTGTACATGTCATACACGCATGTAGGTACATACAAATAATGCACATGAAGGGTGGGAGAAAGAAATCAATACAGTGTAGTATTGTGATATTTTTTTGGCATGAGCTCTTACTGAAATTCTACACAGAGCTTTTTTTTTAAAGTGCTCCCACACAAGCATTTTAGGCATCTTGTCTTAGTTTTTTGTGGCTCCAAGGCAAGATGATGTGGATGCTTAAACTTTTTTATTTTACACCAATGTGTGTGTGTGTGTATGTGTGTGTGTGTGTGTGTGTGTGGGGGGGGGGGTGTTCTATACTGCACATGTAATATCAATTGATTTCTTTGACCCTTAGGTCAGGGAATTTGCTGGGAAGCTTGGGAAAAAGGTTGGGAAATTGCTTTTATAACAGGAAATGTTGAATCTGTTGGCTTAAGTCCTAATATAACAAGGCTATTAGAGTACAGTGTTTCAGGTCATTGTTTAAATGTTTCATTATTGCTCTGAACCTTTAGAGTTGTTTCAGTTTGTTGTAAGCATCCTGTAATTTCAACAACATGATGATTGTGTATGATCTGCATAGTTCTTTTCTTGCTACTCTAATTAGCTTGAGTTTCCTGAGAATTAATAACGTTTTTATTTATCTCTCTATAGGATGCGCTCTGGCTTGTTCGGTGATGTTGAGATGCATTACTATAACCCGATTTCAATTTCAGATGAGATGCTAAATGATTAGTTGCTAAGGATTGCTAAACAGGACAGGTCACTGTAGTGCAATACAGTGCAGAGTAAAAAGTGATTATAGTTCTGACTCTGGACACCAGCGCACTCTCTTTAGAGCCAGTGTTTTTAAGAATTATTTGCTAAGTATCCATTATTATTCCTGTTCATGCGGATTGTTTCGATACAGAGACACTGCAGCCCAATCGAGAAACCAACCACAGTCTGCCAATTTTTTCCACAGAGATCTATAATGGGCCCCATTTGTCACTGTCAGATGAACAAGGTTGGACGCTGCCCTCTTTAATAGTGCAGGCATCGCTCTGTGCTCGCATTTCACTGAGAGACCGTCCCACGAGGAGGGCTTTTTTCCCTGCTGCTAAACTGTAATTAAATCATTCCTCTCGTGGGACGACTGTCCCCGACAGCAGCAGGGAAAGGGAGTCAGTGAGAGAGATATCCGTTTCATCAAAAAAATCCAGAATTAAGTACATGACGCTGTGAATTTAAGTTTCTAGAATGTTAGAAAGGCTGTCTGTTCTACAAAATCAGACAAATATGCTGTTCTAGTGTGTGTGTATGTGTGTTTGAGTTTAAGAGAGAGATAGATAGAGAGTGCACTCCACAAAGTTTGTAGGTTTGAGTGAGTAAATGTGGTTTCTATGAGTATGGGTTTAAGATGTTCTTTGGGTTTTTTTTGTTTTTTTTCCCCCCAGTTGCTGGCTAATACAAGATAGCTAACATTACTGCTAAAACATAAGCGATGCATCGAATAATTTCTTTATCACCAGCAGGGAGATTATCTATAGATTTTTACTACCAAGAAAGGCACAGTTCTGGTAAATGAAGATAACTTGAACTAAATAAAACTCAAGGTATTAATTAAAAAAAATGTGTTCTAATGAGTATTTATGGTCTAAATGGGTGCCATAATCTTAAAGGTCTAAGTAAGCTAAAGGTAAGCAACTTCTACTTTTCTAGGGGAAAAGGGTGTATTTCTGGATGTATATAGAGGCAGCAAGTTCAAAAATGTAACTGCAGTGGAAAACAGTACAGTTCTGTTCAATAACTGTAGGTACTAAAGCCACCACTTATGTCACTGTGTTTGTTCCATGAAAGCTATAGTTTTCATAGTGTAAGATATATTTTCATAATGCATGCTGACGTTATTATAGGGTGGACACTGATGAACGAAAACACAAAATTCAGTCAAACCGAAGAGGCTGAGGGATACAGAATACCTCGGTATTTTTCTTGGCCATAAATACCTCATTGAATGAGTAATAACAATATCTAATAAACAGTGCACTTATTTTTTTGGCCAACATACAATTATCTGTGTTGATTTAACTGTGTATTCCACTTCTGTAGTTCTGGTACTGAACTAAATTGTTTTCAGAAGAACTATAATCAGTGAATCATTGCGAGTTCAGAGATTTACACCTCTGGTGTGTGGGGATTTTCTCAGGCTGCAGGTGAAATGGGATTAGGGGGTGATTCCTGCATGTCACACAGGAAGGCCACCTGATTATTCCAGGTCAGGAAAGATCTGTGTGTTTGTTTAATCTCGCAGACATTACAGCAGACACCCTCTGCTCCCACAGCTCGCTCTCTCTCTCCACACTTTTTTTTGAGCGTATCATGTTGAGTTTGGTTCTCTTGCTGATGGAGTGGACATATGTGTGACAACCTACTCTGTGTGATCTGATGGAAGTCGGAGGTTTGGTTCGTGTTAGATACTTGGTGAAGGGCTGTGTCCGTGAACGAAGAATCTGATCACAGGTCAGTGGTGGTTTGTCACCTTTTAGAAAAAATTTAGATTAGTGGTTTTGAGTTCTGATGGAATATCTCCTTTTGCTTTTGGTTTTGTCTAACATACCCGCTTGAACTCAGGAAGGACTTCTAAATTAGACAGTTCACTCAATCAATCAGTTAGGTGCTACATAAAGAAAACTTTAAAAAAGATGTTTATAAATATTTGTATCTGGCATCAGAAAATATATACATGAAAAACATCGGCATAATCCTGTTAACTTAATACAGAAAATCAACGCCTTGGTTTGACACCAATCTGGCCCCCCAAGTTCATGACCCTTGACACCTCACCATCTGTAGGCCGTAAAACCATTAAGCGCATGTCCCCAGAACCAAACGGACCATTTTAGAAGAATGTTCTGTTCTTTTTTGATTAATGTTAATTTCTCTCCTACCTTAACCTATGTATGACCATATGTCATCTCCTATCAAGGACACTCTGTCGTCACACTGTAAAAAACAGACTTTTTGGTGCTTCTACCCTCATGACAGTAACATCTGGTTGAAACTGGTTTGATAGGTGAAAAACACTTCTGACTGGTATAAAACCCCTTGCTGAGCATCATTTAATTCAATGCAAATTGAACCTCTGCGCTCCTGACTTCTGCCTAACCATGTCTTTGGGAGCTCCCCCATATAGGGGAGAATCCTTCTGCCAGAAGCCTTTCAATTTACTTTGAAATTGCTCTCTCTCTTTTAAATAAAGTCTTTAAAAAATTATTTTGGTGACGCTGACCTCTCTTTGAAGAAACGTCAACACTCAAACAATATCAATACTGACTATACAGTTATGTAAAAAGATAAACGTTAAACTCATGTAAATGGTTAATTGTTCACATAAATTATAACTTGTTAGGCATTTTGCATAATTGTCTATTAGTGTCTGACATCAACTTTAAATTCATCAACTGAAATTCTTGACCACTTTTCAATACAAAATTTTTTCAGTCAAAGATGTTTCAGCTTTTTCTTGCATGTACAGCTGTTTTCTAATGTCATACATTTCAATGGGGTGCAAACATTCTCAGATTATCTTCAAGCACTCTTTGATAGGATATTCAGTCACTGCCAGATAGAATAGCAACCCAAACCCTAACATTTTGTACTACATTTAGTATGGGGTTCTTTCCTTCAAAAGCTGTCTTTGGCCTACAGCACATGTGTACTGTTACTGGCCAAAAAATCTGTGTAAATGATTCCAGTAGGCCTGGTCCTAGTCCTCTCTCAAGTTAAGTTTGCTGGGGTAGCTGGTCTTGGTCAAATGAGCAGTTATTTAAAATGTACACCACTTTTATATGATCTTCCTTACAGTGTAATGATTTATTTTAAATTTAGAGATCTTCTTGCCACACCCATAGGCATAGATGACACTTGACTTGATGACACCACACACTTCAATTGAAAAGACAACAAACCTTTTCAGATTTAAGTTAGACAGGCCCCACCTGCAGGAGGTTCTAATCAATGGCACCTAATCTGGAACCCCTAATTCAAATTTTATAGGCATGAAAAATGTAAGGGTGTAGTTACTTTTTCCATGTTACTTATTTTTTTTTGTTTTTTTAAATGATGTGAAATGATCTCAAAAGGGCAAATTTCTAAATTTCTTTTTATCTCAGATATATCACCCCACACTGTTATTAATAGTAGTTATTGGGGAGCCTTAGATTTTAAAAAGTTTAAGCTGTAATTCAGTCTGAGTTTACAGTTTTGCATCAACTACAAAGACAACGTTCCTTTAGGCTTTACCTACAGAGAGCTTTAATTAGTTCAGAACCACTTGTTTCAGAATACGAACCTAAGGCTGGTTATTTGGGATTAATAAGATTATGTTTTAGAGATCTAAATGTCCTATTGCAGTAGTTTAGCATTTGACCCGTAGTATTTTAGCTTAGTGAAACCTGAATGTGCATGCGCCATGCTAATTCATTAGTTAATTAATAAAATAAGGTAGCTCAGTGTTTAATTTCATGTCATTAAAAATGAAATGTTCTAGCATAGGAAAAAATAAGGTTTTAAACTAGTGTATTGACAATGTTTTTTCATTTATACATTACAAACAAATTAGTATATTCATTCTTGATATTAAACTTTTTATGTAAATAGGCTATTTCTACATTGGTTTTGTATTCTGCCTCATGGCCAATAAAATTTTTCATGCTAATTTGGTATGTGTGATCATTAGCATATGAAATACATACATATAAAGAGCTGTATTCAGAAATATATGTGAACCTGTGTACTCTAACCTCGTTCATGTTTTTCCCTTTCTCAACATATTGAATGAGGTCACGATCCTCAGATTTTATTTACATTTGTTGGTTTCTGTATTGACAACGGTACTACATTTGAAAACCAGAGATGCTCATTAAGCTGTAATTAGTTTTTTTTGGTGTTTAATCCAAAAGGTGATATCAAGCATTACAGCTAATATTACCCTGGATATTGGTGTCAAGGTCATGTGCATTGTTGATGTACTAATTAATTCGTTCAGGTATCTGTGCTTCATTAAAATGTTTCAAATATTGAGACTTTTACTTCTACTCAAAATAAAATTCTCTGCTTTTTTTACTACTTTCTGTACAAATGTGTAAAATTTGTAAATTATTCAGAAGTAGGTGAAAACTAGATTTCTAGATATCTGATACATTTTCAGCTTGCAGCAAAAATAATAGGAACCTCTGGCAAACATTCGGAAATTATTAATATGCTTTAATATTGTGTGTGGGACACCTGATATTCCAGGAGCTTGGAGGCGAGGCTTCTTAAACTGAAAACACAGGAGGAGAGATATATAAAATATGGATTAGACAGTGTGGAACACTGCATTACAATTGAACCCAGTGGAAAGGTGTGGCATGTATGTCACTATTGTAAATGTATACCTTTTCCTGAACGTTCACATCCCAGATGCATTTAATCATATGTTTACTTTTCCTACAGTTCAGGAACAGTCCTACATTTTTATCTCCCTGTCTTCTGCATGAAATAGCCTTTATCATTGACCTTTTAGTGCTATGAGGCTGCCAAGAAATGTATGTAGCTTTCAAATCCATAGAAAAGAATGAGGCGCAACCTGCACATTTTTTATTTTAAGTGAGTAAGGTTAATATATTTTATACAAGCAACCTTCACATCTCTACTACAAATGAAACTTTAAACTTAGTCTCTGACACTTTATGAACAATAAAGCATTATCTAGAAAATACAGTTTGGCCCTAGTCAAAGTGGCTCAGCTACTTTTGCTTGTTCATTTTCCTGCTTCCAATATATTAACTTCAAGAACTAAAAATTCACTTTCTGAATAAGGTGTGGTACTTTTTATATTGGAACTAGAAAGATATTTTGTAGCCATACACCTACAACTTTAAAGGGAGATTTAATCATAAAAATATATATTAATAATAACTGAAATGTAAGCAAAAGCGTTCATAAGGATTTGATACAAAATAGTGAATGATGGAGAAACTTAATCTTCTTAGTTTTCTTTACAATGCTGGTAATAAGGATTAGGGGATGTGATAATGCATTGTGTTAATTTCCTATCCAAAATGACCAGTGATCCTACATATGTCCTTGTTTTATGTAATATCTATAAAGACAAAATCCTCACTTTGTTACACACTGCATCATGTGTCAGTAGGGTCTGAATTCTGATCTGCCTTAAGATGCAGATGCTGACCTGCAGATATGATTGTTTTTCTTACAAAGCGTTAGCCTCCAAAGCTCTAAACTGCTGAACTGCTCTGACTCTGCCATTATTAAATACTATTATTTTAAGTAATGCTAAAAACATGGAAAAATGTTGCCATCTTGTGGAATATTAAGAGAACACCCTTACAGATCAGAATGTTTGTATTTCCTGCGTAGGAAAAGAAGCCTATATTTATCTCATATTGTAAGTGACCTATTGTAACTTTTATGGTGGTGCACTGGCTAGCACTATTATTTCACACTGAGAAGGTCCATGGTTTTTATATCTGGCTGGGCAGCACATTTTCATGCTCTCCCTGTGTCTCTTCCTACCACAATCTAAAAACATGTATGTCAGGTAAATTAGAGATGCTGAATTGCCCCTAGGTATGAATGTGTTTGCTTATCTTCCCTGCCATGGACTAGCAACCTATCCAGTGTGTTTCTCTACTTCTCGCCACTTTTTGCCCTTGGAGCCAATACAAGCATCTTCTGTGACCCTGGTTAGGATAAGAAGTTCAGATAATTAATTAATTAATTAATTAATTAATAGTAACCTTTCAGAATATCATATTTGGCATGTTATTATAATTCTGATGTGGCAGTGTTTTCACTTTTTCCATGTTGATATGTACAATTATTATTGTCATGCACACTCATAAACCAGCATCTAGTGTTCATCTTTAGCGTGCCCCAAAATTAAAGCCTTGTTATCTTGTTACAATGGCACCTTTCAAGGAGTGGGATGTATTAGGCTGCAAGTGAACAGTCAGAGCATGTGGGGAGGTCTAATCCCATAGAAGAGTTACTGTAGCACAAAACATTAATGATGGCTGTGATAGAAAGATGTCAGAAAATACAGTGCACCACATTCAGAGCTGGTTTGCAGCATGAGGGGGGCTACACAATATTACATATGTGGATTTAATGTTACGACTTTGTATAAAAGCTCACTGTTTCTCAGAACGTTCAGCATTTGTAGATAAAGTAAGGCAGCAATGTTCTTACATAGTCAAAAAAGTTTGCTATGTGCTAAAAAGAAGGAAATTAAAAAAATATGTCTACATACTAGTGCATCTATTATCTATAGACCATTCTTTCTCTATCATGGTCCTTGGGGCACTTATTATTTTCTTGCCATACCCTATTCAGCAGACAATACTTAGACTATTATAAATATTTCTTTTTAATTTAACATCAGTATCAGCAATGTTCAGAAAGCACAGTTTTCACCCGAGCTTATGTAACATTTATGTGTTATTTGGAGATGTTTGAACTGATACGTGAATGTGTAAGTTGTCCTGGTTTAGTTGAATTGATGTTTAATGTAATAGCAGTTTCCCTTGCTCATAGCACAGGTTGCTGCAGTACACTCAATGGACCAGCAGAGGGGGGTCTGCTGTTCTGCAGCATGAAGGAAAGGGAAAGTCTGAAGAACTTTAAGGTTTTAAAAAAAATGCTCTATCGCTAGAGTGTAGGTACTTAAATCAACCTGATTTTGCCGTTTTTGGGTTGTTTCACCGTCTCATCATAAGTATTGCATTATTCTGAGTTCCTCAGTGATAGAAGACGATCTTGGAATAATATCAAAGCAATCAGTTATCCTTGTGTTTTGTGACTCACTGTTTTTGGCCACAATGAATGACGACTACTATAGCCGAGCCCACTGCATGTACCTGCCACAGAGCTATAGATAAGTCACAGGAGAGGCACAGTCTGGGCTTGTCTCCATGGTAACACAGTCATTGGGCTGACAGGAGTCCGGTGTCATAGTGGGTGGACCAGCGCTCCAAAGCTCTGACACATTCTATTTAAAGAAATAACACGAGTGAGTGACTACAGCTTAATTCTGCCTCTTCTATCTCTTTTCACACAGCTCTAAGATTAGAACAGCTGGAGGCTGCAGCAGTCTGGGTGATTAGTGGAAGTGATCCGCAGATCGGACAGTGCGTGTGCTGATGTTTTGAGCAGCTTTGTCACTTTCTTCCATTGTGTCTTGTATTTAAGCCTGTGTTCATTGATGGCAGGGGCTTTTAAGAGTTCCCCAAGGTTCCTTAAGTTCTAAATGGCCTTGACATCAGTAAACACAGGGTTTAAAACAAGACATAACAGAATGTGCTGTTGAATAGCAACTCAAATTGATGCTTAAGGGTACACGGTACAGCCCCTGTGGATCCATGCCTACCATGGGGCAGCACATCTGAAGCAAAATAAGGTTAAGTGCTTTGATTAGGAGCACAACAGTAATGATCAGGGGAAGACAGCATTTCTTGATGCATTGCCACAGATTTATTTCAAGCCAGCCATCCTCGAATTGCTGCTATGAATTTTGAAGCGAGCACATCTTAGATTTGGAAATGCACATGTGGGACTTTTGTTAGGGGTTGCTCATTGAATAAGGTTGTGTGTCTCATGTGTATTCTCTTTCTTGTAGAATATTCACTATTAAAGGCCCAGAGAACCTAAAATCCTAAACCTAAAATAAAGTGCTGACTTATTATGATGATGGTGGTCTTGTAGGCACACATATGCATGTAGAAAAGAGTGCTCTGTGTATAAATTTCTAATGTCTTCATGTACTTCCCTAGAATTTTACCTTTTTTTGATTTATATTAGGCCTACATAATCTTGGATAAAGCCTGTGTAATCTACAAAATTGCAATGCAAATAACATGTAGTGGATTGAAAGTGACTATTTGTCATTGTGAACACACTTAAGCACCACAACGAAATGTGACCTCTGCATTTAACCCATCACAC
>JBBPDA010000037.1:7028705-7039554 GCA_037974385.1 Arnoldichthys spilopterus
AAAACTTGTTGCATCTTTCCCAAGAAGACTCATGGCTGTATTAGCTCAAAAGGTGCTTCTACTAAATACTGAGCAAATGAATACTTAAGACCATGTGATATTTCAGTTTTTCTTTTTTAATACATCTGCAAAGATTTCAAAAATTTTTTTTTTGTCTGCCAATATGGGGTGCTGTGTGTACATTAATGAGGGGAAAAAAAATGAAACATTGAAGGGGGTCTGAATGCTTTCCATACCCACTGTGTATATATATATATATATATATATATATATATTACTTATCTTTTTAATGCACTGATCAGCCCTAAAACTATTTACTTACAAATTGTAAATCATGAAACCTCCTTTATTGTCAATAAACTGCACACTGTATAGATCCATTCTGTTATTGATGTACTTTTATTTTGTATAATAATAATAATAATACAAATAATGAAATTATAGCTAAAATGAAGAGATGGAAAATGTTCTTTTATTTAAAGAGCTAGCTTCCCAGAAGTCTCTCAATGGTTTTCCTAGGGAGGTCAGTAAAAAATGCATTACTGTAATAAAGTCTCTAATAAATGAGGTACAGGCATGAAACAGTTTTAGGCACCTTTTTGATTTATAAATGGTCGTACAATAGCTATGTTTCTAAGGGGCAAAATTATGTTTTTATTCCCATGCTAATGTGGGATTTAAAGCTCAGGTCTGAATCTAAGATCACACCAAGACTTTTAATCTTAGATATAACCAAAGTAGTTTTTCCATGTGTTAGAAATTGGATTTCATTGATACCACTTTGATTTCCCTTAGTGACTACAAACTGTAGTGGTCATGAAGCAGCAGAATCATGCTACACTATTATACAACCTCCATCACGCTTCACAGTTAGGATGTGTACGGATTGGTATGCTATGTTTTGTTCAAATGTAACCGTTAAATTGACTTCCTATCACATCTGATTAAGGAACTTCATTTCAGTAATGATGTGAAGCATCCGAGTTGTGTGAAGCAAATTTTAGTGAAGCAGTGGTTTCCTTTATAGTGACCCGCATCTAATTCTACTCTTGTTCAGATTTCAAACAACTCTTTTTAGTCTTTAGAAATCTTTTTAATCAGGTCTTATTGCACTTGAACAGTATAGCTGTGAAGAGCAGCTAAGCAGCATTTTTTTATCCTCTTTGGTACAACAAGTCACCTTAAATTTCTTTTGATCAAGCCACATTGCATTTGAACACATTTTTATTGTTAAGACTGGGCAACTAAAACTGTGTTTTATAATGCAGAGCAGGTCACTTGAACTGAGTTGGGGACTCGGCTGCAGTTACATTCTCCTGAATACGTCATTACGCTACGCTTACATATGCCATCCCTCACCAAGCCGTTTTATTTGTGATATGAAGAGCATGTTTTAGAAGCTTTTCATGCAGGAATCCTTTTAATCCACCAAATGCTGTCAGACCTTTTCTTACAGCTGTGTGTATGTCGAAGCTCAGATTTAATAGGCCTTTTCTGCTGTAATTAATCAGCATCTAAAACCCAATCAAACCAATAATTAATTTACACTCTGTTCTAGTTCTCATGTCTGCTGGCTGTGTAGCCCACAGCTCCTCTGAAGCCATTTACATGACTGTCAGCTCTGTCTGTGCAGCAGCTGGGCCCTGTCTACTGAGACCCAAAAGAGCAGCTCTTCCTTTTCAACCTTTTAGAGGCACTTTCTTCTTTTAGATTTTATTTGCCTTTTAAATCTGCCCATCTTTTGTATAGAACATTCAAAACAATGTGAGACTCCTGCTTGAAGAAATTATTGCACTTTGGTAAACATTTCCCTGAGTTTTAAATAAGACTCCAAAAAAGATAAATAACATCTTAATCTGAATCATTTATCCTGGAACTTTTTTGCTCTTTTTTTTTTTTAATGAAAGAACGGAGCCATTTTATAGTACTAAAGGCCCCCAGTCTCAAAGGCCTGGTGTAGCCCTCAGTATTGATCCTGAGCATTAAGAAACACAGGTTTGTTTAATTTTTGCTATGCGAAGGTGTACATGTGCCTTTAGTGCATGAACCTTGCTTACATGCACAACACATATTTATGGATGTTTTAAATATGCCCATGGTACTTAAAACGTCAAGTTAAGTCTAGTTAATAGTTTTGCTAGGAACTACATCCTCCTTCTCCTCAGAATCCCTCCCTCCACAGACATGCACATAGTAACAGAAGGGTTGAGCACCCTGATCCAAAACAAGCCAATGATAATGCAGGATTTTGTTCTATTACTGCAGTCATGCACATGGTTTCCACAGGACTTTCAGGTGTTTAGCTAGTTGTTTATATCTCTACTTTTATATATAGCATAGCTAGAGATAACAAGGAGGCCTGATTATAGTACAAAGGCAGCCTTGCTATTTTTTTATATGATTTGCAAGCTAATTGTGCTGTGTATGTTCCAGTGTTACAGCTGGGAGGGATTTGAAGGATATGACATATTAATTCAGAACTCTCCGAGCAAAGAGAAAAAAGTTAAGCAGAAGAAAAGCTAGTTCAGCATCAGCATTCAAAGCGCTTCATTTTTACAGGGCTCCACATTCATGTTTATTTCTGTCTTTCCTCTTGCTTGTCCACATTTATCTCCGGATGCTTTCCTTTCCACTCCAGACCTCTTAGTTTAGGTGTTTTTTTTTTTGGAAATAGTTGGAGCAGTTACTATCACATGTTTGTCCTATTTGCCATTGCTTGTTCTGCAGTTAAATCAAGCTAGAACTTTAGTTTCTTTTTATTTATAGCCTAGCCTTCTGTGAGCTGCAGATAATGGACAGATAGGGAGGACCACCTATCAGGAAGTGTTCTGATTTGTTAATTCAGTAGCACCTTGTTTATGACTACAGAGCCTAGGGCAGGCACTAAGGCATTTTATCAGCAACTACTTTGTAATAGTTATACAGACAGTAGAGTTTAGCTGAACTACTCTTGAAATAAAAAAAAGGAGCTTTAACATATAGTTCAGGGCAGAGCTGGTGTACTGTATGGCCTCTAGCGTGCTTTTGTCTAGTCATACAAGTCATTTTGGACTTGCCTGGAGTTGATCTGATTAATTCTATTCATCATGCATTCTAAAAAAACGTTCAGACTCTCCCGTGTGCCTCTGTGGTTTGCTGGAGTAAAACCTTTTACCAATGTGTATTTGAAACCTTCTTCCTGTCTGGGACAGGCTAATTCCAGGTTGCGCAACATGTCCAGCCAGTACTGTTGCATGGAACTGATTTGCTTTAGTGTACTGTTGGCTTCATGGCTCAGTGTAATGTAGTTTTGGCTCAGACCAGCGGATATGCTTGAACTTCTCCTGCTGAAGGTGCGCTGAAATATTAATGCTGTCTGTAGGGCTTTTAGCTGCAAGTATGCTTTATTCTGATGGAGAAGCAGAAAGGAACAAGCTTAGCTTCTCAACACATTACCTCACTGCAGGCAGAGAGCCTAGTGAGGTGCTGATGTTACGTTCAGGAGAGAGGAGCTCCTTAGCAGAGTACAGAACAACTGCTGAATGTTCTTATGATTAGAACCATGTGAGCATATTAACACAGCACAACAATAATGCTGGGACATAAAGCTAAAGACAGAACATCTTTTTGGTCACAATTAGAGTCACATGAACATCTAAAACAACAGCAATGATGCAATGTTAAAGCTGTTTTTTTTCTTTCTTCCTCTATTTCTTTTTCCTTGCTTAATTTATTGACTTCTTCATAAAAGGAATAATTTACTGCAAACTCAGAGTTACAGTGTTTTTCTTTCCATGATGCGTTTGGTGTCCAAGTTTGCTTTTTAGGATGTAGTAGCGGTTATCTTGTGGCCAGACTGTGGTCTTCACTTTACACAGAACTGTAAGTCAAACGTGTCAGAAACCACATTTGTTTATTTTAGATTACTTAACAACTCATAATGAGGTGGCTAATGAGGCTACTGTGTGATGATGAAGACATGCAGGTAGCACAATGCTAACTGCCTGGGGTACAAGTTTTGGCAGTTCTGTCCTGACAAGTGACTCTGAATGTCCAATCTGCCTGCCATTTATGTTTTTGTACCACTACCATACATCTACCATGATCTAATGTTCTGTAAGGAGTGCCCTGAGGTTTTAACAGCACAACCCCTCAATGCAGTTTACACACAACAGAGAGGATTAGCAGACCTTGGGTGACCACAGGCCTCTCAGAGAGGATTTGAACGTTGACATTCAACTGGATGCTGTATTCTGGAGGTGCAGTGAATAATTCCTGTGTGTCTGACCTCGATAAGACTGGTCATTAAGGGGTTGGAAAATGCCTCTCCAAGTGTTTCCATTCGGGGAGCTTCAGCTCAGAGGAGTCTGTTTGAGATATGGCTGCTCAGACTGGTTATGGGTGTATTGATCCAGCAGGGTGTTCAAGTACTGCTACTGCCAGCGCTCTCTCAACATAGATTTTCTTTTCTTGAAATGCACTTCAGATAGCACATACTTTTCCACTTGCCTTGTTCTTATAGTTGTGCTTTTCTGTATGGCTTACAGAAGAAGTTGTGTTTTATGCTCTGAATAACTGACTCTAAAAATTGCCACCATCCTCCTCACTCTCTGTGTCAGCATCATGTTTTCTGTCATTATAGTGGGACATCAGGATGATGGCAGTTGATTTGTTATTTCCTCTCTGTGATTAAATGAGGTGGTGGCTTATGACGCTCTGTCTTAACATGTTTAGTTTGAAAATGTCACTGCTTCTGCAAATTGCTCTAATTTGCATGCCTAAGTGTAATTACGTTCTGTGCTTACAGGTTAATTACATTAGTGTCCAGTCATCCAGCACCAAAAGTATCTATTATAAAGCAGTATAATAATATAGTGATAATACAGGCAGCGCTGTTTGTGCTTTGTCTATAAGGTTGCTTATACGCATTTAAGTTCTATTTTCTTCCTTAAAATAGAAAAAAGTGACTATTTGTCATTGTGAACACACCCAAGCACCACAACAAAATGTGACCTCTGCATTTAACCCATCACACATGCACATGTGGAGCAGCGGTCAGCTACCAACAATGCCCGGGGAGCAGTGTAGTGGGACGCTCAAGGGTACCCCAGTAGTGCCCGGGCCGGGACACGAACCTGCGACCTTCAGGTCCCAAAGGCTAACAACCACTGACCACCAAAAGCAAGTGGCATAACTGTTTTGACAAATCTGAACAGTACTGTGATGGTTCTGTTGTGTGTCTGAGCTGCACTATACTAAAATTTTGTCATGTCATGACCCCTGCTGGTGAGTATTGCTCATTACATTGGGCCATTTCTCATATGTGTACCTCATTTATGTAGATTAAAACTTTATTAATCGCTTGGGAAGTTTCCTTCAGGAAATTCAGTTTTCAAGCAGCAGTACACCGGCATAGTTGTAAAAAAAAGTTATAAAAGAGAAAAAAGGAATGAATAAATGAAATATAAATCAATACATAAAAAAAGAGAAATGAATAAAATACAAAATATATAAGTTTATTATAAATTATTGCACACGTAATAAATAGTTTTAAGTAATTGTAATCAATTATTGCACTGGTTTCTTTCACAGTAATTGTTTATGTTTAGTAATAAAAAGTATTATTGCACAGTCTATCTATGCTGTGGCTGTTAAAGAAAATCTAAACATTCTATGCAAGTTATAAAAAGCTGTTTCATGCTTAGATTCAAAGGTTGTCAACAAAAACTTCTCCACTATATACAGTACTATGCAAATGTCTTAGGCACCTGTGCAGATACATTAAACACATTTATCTGAGCAGTGTGTGTCTTTCTGCAGCAAATTCACATTATAATCAATGCAAACCAACAAGAAAACAATGAAAAGAGTGTGGTTAAGAAGGTGTGTAAACAGTAGTTGTGTGAGCTGATTAGAAGAACACAGGTTTGACTCCAGATTTCTCTTCAGTGCCTCCAACCACTGCTTGGATATGTGAAGCTCTATTAGCAGCACCTGATTTTATTTTACATTTGTGGCCTTGTATCTGATTTACATTTGGGTCATTGTGTCTGATTTTAGAGCAGAACATTCAGTTTAACACATTTGTAGTCATTTTAGAGTCATTTCCTGCTTAATTTAATGAGAATCATGCCATTATAAATGCCATTAAATCTCCTTACATTTAATCCATATGAAAAGGGCTTTGACAAAACTTAATAATTAGCCCTCTTCTGTTTTAGAAATAAAGAATTTCTGTACTCTTGAAAACATCTTAGGGCAGGTCAGTACAGGACGAGATTAAGCTCAGTACATTAAAAAAGCATTTTTGTAGAATAGCCTGCGGTCAGAAACTGATGTGTGCTGGATGTGGTGGAAAATGTGAACAGCAGTGTACTGCATAACTGTATAGTGGAGCTTTCCAAGTCAGGTACATCTAAAAAGCAGATGGTGTTTTATGCCATTGTGAATTTAATGCAGCAACAATGAATGTGGTGTATCATTTTAGGCTACCTCAGTGTAGGACCCTAGATGTCATCAAACGTAAACTTGTTTCAAAATCCATGGCCTATATTAATCATAGCTCATGACTGTCTTTGAGAGTCCTACGGGTTGCCTTCCTGGGGACGTGTGTGGGATTGTGTGCTTGTTTGTGTTTGTAGCTGATGTCACACACTCCATGGTCGAATACCCTCAGGGGCTTGGGATGGCAAGATGATTGGCATATGGATGAATTTGTTTAAAATGGTGAGTAATGTTTTCTTGAGTGAAGCCAGATTTCTGTGCCTTTCCTGTGTGTTTGTTTTAAATAGTAAGTACTAACAATGATGACAATTAGTCATGTGGAAGACATTCACTTTTGCTCATATGTAGTTCCATCATTTATTTAAGTGGGCCAGGTCCTATATTCTTCTAGTATTTTTTTCATGATATCCACTTGATGTGACGTTTTTGTGTTTTAAATGACCTATAATTCATTCTCACATGATATCCAAATTCTTTTTATTCCTTAGAAGTAAACAGACTGTTTTGTTCATCTGATCTCTGTTTGTGTAAGACTGATTAAAGGATGATGTATACATCTGATCTCAGCTCTGTTCTGATTGGCTGTGTTGTATAAAGCACATTTAGAACGCTGTCTTTGCTGAAATGCTTTGGGCAGAACTGAACTACTGTAGGTTGAGTAGAGGAATATGTGTAAATATGTTGGTTTCTGTGACTTTTTTTGGATGGAGTGTAAGCTCTTTTACAGTGTTTATTTAATACAACCCTTATTTGCAGAAATCTTGGTATTTTTTATAAAATGGATTAAAAACAAACAAAATAAATTGGTAATTTGTTACTTTTTGTGAACTTTTATTTAACTGATAGAAAGTTTAAAAAGAGATTTCCAATGTTTTCACTGTGTAACTTGTATTTTGTAAATATAAACATATTTAGAATTTGACGCCTGCAACACCATCTATTAAAGTTGGGATGTTACCAGTTTTTAATCTTTTGGAAACTTATGAGAGTATCCTTTGCAGTTCTGCGAGTGGAATTTTTGCTCGTTCTTGACTGGTACAAGACTTCAGCTGCTCAACCATATGTGGTGACCATTGTTTGATTCTCCTCTTCATTAAGTTCCATACATTTCCTAACGGAAACAGATCTGGACTACTGGCAGGCCAAGCACACGCACTCTGTGTGTATGAAGCAGCGCTGTTGTAATGTGTGCAGAATGAGGCTTGGCATTGTCCTACTGAAAATATCATGGACTTCCACGTGATGGCATTACGTATATATATCTCAAATCCCATAATGTGCTTCAGCATCAAAGAGACCTTCATACCCATGCCGAAGGCACTGATGCCCCCTCCATATGATGACAGATGTAGCACCTTTTGCTGATAACAGTCTGGATGGTCCAGTTCATTCTTGGCACAAAGAGTTTGAAGTTTATTTTTTCCAAAAAACAAGCTGAAAGGTGGACTTATCTGACCACAGCATATGTTTCAGGAGTTTTAGGTTGCTTTTCTTGATGCAGCAAAGGACTGATAACTGTTAAGGTGTTAAATAACAGTGGTTTTCCAAAGTCCTCCTGAGTCCATGTGGGGATATTTATCACAGTAGCATGACGGTTTCTCACGCAGGACCCTCTGAGGGCTTAAAGAATCCCAGCCTAGTCCTACAGAGACTAAGATTTCCTCCTGATTCCCTGAACCTTTCAAAATATTATGTACTATAGATGGAAAAGACTTTAATTCTTTGTAATCTTTGCTGAAAATACTTTTTGACTTACAATCTCATTAAGTTTGTCACAAGGTCGTGAGCCATGACCCATCTTTTCTTGCAGAGAATGAGCATTTGAAAGATGCTTATTTTATAACCAATCAAGTTCCCCTTACCAGTTACTAGGTCACCTGCTTATTATGAAATGTTTCATAGCATTTTACAATAAGTATAATGTTAATATTTTATAAACTTTTCACTCTTTTGTTTTGTTTTTTAAGTGTGTTTCAGGTGTCAAATTGTAAATTTGTTGATATTTAAAAAACACATTTAAGCTGACCAGTGAAAACACTGGAAATCTTTTATTTGAACGTTTATTAGTTAAATAAAAGCTCAGTAGAGTTAACAAATTAACACATTTTTTATTGCATTTTGTGAAAAATCCCAACTTTTCTGCACATGGGCTTTCTAAAAAGCAAAAAAAAAAAAAAGTTTCCTATATTTGGGCTGTTTAAAAAAGGCTATATTTATCATGTACCTTGGCACTGCACAATGCATCATAAAAAGTTTATTTTGGAACCAAACAACATTATATTCAATTACAGCATTTCACACTAGTCATGAATTAAGGGTGCAGGACACAAATGCAGGTCGAAAAACACTGTTTTATTTAAAAAAACAGGCGGGCAACCAATGTTGAAGGGGCAGTCCAGGATCAAAAACCAATAAACAAGTCAGAAAGTCCAAAATACCAAGTATCCACACAGTGAGAACACTCAGCAACTGTGATACAAATCGACAAGTTGGCTTCACGTCTCCATCTGGTTGCCCTCAGCTTAAGTAACCCCGACCTTCAGCTTTTTAACCCAGAACACCTGCCCATAATTAGGGCTAGGTGTGGATATCAGGGCTACTGGCTTTGGCCACCAGATGGAGACAATTCCCACATCTGCTTTAAAGGGGCTTTGCCCCTTTTCGTTACAACACTTTTTTTTTGTCAATTAACATTTGAGTTTGTAAGTCTAAGATATGATGACAGTAAAACACTACTGAAATAGTGAAGGTTTCACAGCAGACAGATGGACTGACCTGCATTCATACAGAAAAGGAGAATTCATTGCAGGGGGACTTTACCTTTAGTTTTTGTGTTTTGATGCGTGATGCTCTCTCTCTCTCTGTGTGTGTGTGTGTGTCTGTGTGTGTGTGTGTGTGTGTGTGTGTTTGTGTGTGTGTGAGCATGTGTGTCTGAGTATGTGTGTCTGTGTATGCATGTGTGTGTGTGTCTTTAGAGACCGCCAGACTCAGATGCAGTGAACACACTGGGCTGCTTTCCACCTACCCGAGGCATCATTAGCCATCACATAAAGCTGCTTACGCTTAACTGCATAATACACTCCACTCACGAGCCAATGTGTACTCTTTACACACACACACCTATACACATATTTATGTACCCTCTGCTTCTTACAAAGACTGAAAGCTCTTCCCTGCTTTTATGCACGGTGTGTGCTGTTTGTTAAGGATTAATAATAATTAGCTTCAGCCTACATTTAATTCTGTTAAGCAGAGCAGAGTGTGTACAGCTTTACCCTCCATAGCCTTCCCAGTTTGGGCAGCTCTAGCAATTCAGCAGTTCTGCAACATTTCTTGTGGTTTTAGTGTTAATCGTAGGGCTAATTAAAATCAATTTTAAAGTAAAAGTAATTTCATATTGATTCTGCAGTGATTAGTTGTCAGTTTGCACAATGATAAGCAAGAAACACACACAATAGGACACAGCTACTTACATACTGAACTAAGCTAGCTGAACCAAAACCTTATGGCCACCTGCCTAATACACCATTGGTCCTCTGTTTGCTGCCAAGAGAACTCTGGTCCACTGAGGCATGGACTCTACAAGACTTCTGGGAGTGCCTTATGATTTCTGGCACTAAGATGTGAGCAGCACATCTTTTAAGTTTTGTAAGTTGTGAAGTGTATCCACTGCCGATGGGACTTCTAGCACATCCCATAGATTCTCTACTGGACTGAGATCTGGGTAATTTGGTGACCAGGGAACATCTTGACTGTCATGGTACTGAAATTATTCCCAAACAATGTGTCCATGGTAGCAGGGCAGAGTATATTGTTTAAACAGGCCACTGCCATTGGGGAATACTGTTGCCAAAGAATTTACCAGCTCCGCAAACAATGTTCAAGTAGTTGGCATGTGTCAAATTGATGAGATTGAAGACCCAGGTGACCTTCTTTCATTGCTCGAAGGTCCAGTTCTGATGCTTGTGTGCTCATAGTTGGCTGTTGGCATGGGCACTCTGACCACTGTGCATCTATGCAAAGAAATACTCAGCAGGGCATTATGTATTGTATGTTGTGTCACATTTCTTCCCTAACCAGCATTTACACTCTATCACTGGTCAGTGGTTTGTTCCTGCTTGGATCACTGCTTGTTGACGCTTTTTATCAGCACCCCAAAAGCCTTGATGTTTTAGAGATGCTCTGATCCAGTAATATGGCCCTAAAGATTTGGCCCATGTCAAAAATGCTCAGGTCTTTTTCTGCCCAGTTCTTCCACTTCAACATGTGGACTATGAGAAGGACTTTTCCCTTGCCATCTTATACATCTCAGACTCTGACATGCAAAATTGTAACAAGACAACATTTGCTTCATCTGAGTGGTCAT
>JBBPDA010000037.1:7039654-7054481 GCA_037974385.1 Arnoldichthys spilopterus
ATTCTTGTTTTGTGCAGCTCTACTTCACACACTTGCAAACAGCTGATGAGGTGGTCAAGGCCAGCATGGAACTCCCTGTTTTCAGCTTATGGAAAGCTTCTCATTTTCACCTCCGGGTCACCTTTGTGCCAGCCCAGCAACCCCTTGCCCCAGTGGCCCGCTGACACATGCTGACACATGGCTACCCTGGCAGCCTGCATACATGTGATGTTTTATTTAGGTGTACTATTATCAAAAGGGAATCTGCTTTCTTGTGCCATCTTTCAGATTCTGTGATGAGCAAAATAAGCATAAAAATACTTGATCCTGATTGAAACATGATTCACACACAGTTGTACTGATATGTGTTGTTCTTCTTGCCAAAAAGTTAAACTTTGTGGTGTCCATTTTTAACGATACAGCCAAAAAATAAATTGCTGAGGAACTGTGTACTTAATTACACGTATGTGCAACAACAATGCTCATGTATTTGTTGATATTGTAGCATCTTTATGTATAAACCCCATTGCCAAAAAAGTTTAAATTTTTTTCCAAAGTGCAACCAAAAAATGGTGATGTATATTTATGTGAGCCTTTATTTACCTATTTAACTAATAATGTTCTTCACTGCCTCACGGTGCTCTGCACATATAATGGGCCAGACAAGTATATGAATACATTATGCCTCACAATGTGTCTGAGTTTTTCATTGTATTTGCTAACTGCGTTCATTTGATTTACTGCATAAAAAATATTGAAGCTCACAGACAAAATTAAAGTTAAATAAGGAACATATAGTGATGTTAATATAGGACGTTTTTCACCACCAAAACATTCTTTAAGGTCTATCTCTCACTAAAACAAGTAAAATTATGTTGTTTTTTGCTTTACATTTTATCTCTCACACCTACTGTGTTGTTTCATCATCACCCTTTGAGACAAAATAATTGCTTTTTTTTTAATGGCGAAAATTCAGCACATGACTAACTGTGAGTATTTGGAATCCTCTCTTAAATGCAGAAAGTGAAGCAAATTTTTCATGGCAATATAAACTTTGCATGTTAGACATTAGGTCATTCTTTACCTTCCAAATGAGGGCCAAAGAGGAGGCAAGCTACATTTTGGT
Source organism: Arnoldichthys spilopterus (assembly GCA_037974385.1). NCBI lineage: Eukaryota > Metazoa > Chordata > Actinopteri > Characiformes > Lepidarchidae > Arnoldichthys > Arnoldichthys spilopterus. The sequence goes on from JBBPDA010000037.1 coordinate 7,040,760, forward strand.
AAAAGCAAACAATACCTGACATGGAACAGAAGAAGGGGGAGAAACAGAATGAAAGAGAACTGACAGAAGAGAGAGAGAAAAGGAGAAAGATTTTAAACACTGGGGAGGGAGAGAGAAAGAGAGAGAGAAAATCAGCAGTGCATCCAGTCAGTCATCCAGTGTGTGTGTTTGTGTGTGTGTGTGTGTGTGTGTGCGTGCGTGCGTGTGTGTGTGTGTGTGTGTGTGTGTGCGTGTGTGAGAGAGTGAGGCGGACCCTTTGCTCAGTCAGGAGTAAAGCTTCTCTTGCTGGCTGGATGTGTGTGCTTTTTGCTTTTTCTGAACGTCAGTGGTCCTGGAGCTAAAGGCACTCTATTTTGTGCATGCTGCTATTGGAATGTCTCCCATTGTGAAAAACCCCGACTGCTTCTCGCCCATGCTCTGCCACTGCAAAGTTGCCTGCCATGACAACACCCTGTCTCTGATGTTCGGATGCAAGGTACGCTTCTCCTCTTGGGCACCACTGGAGCTTAGATGGCCCCTTTAACTTTAACCAGGTTTTGGAAGCACTGTCAGTGCCAGCTGCAGTTTGAAGGTGGATAGTGAGATGTGGTGTTCTTGGATCTGAGCGTAATCCTGTTTTTTTATGGCTTTGGTTGATTTATTGACCTGGTTATGATGGATAGAGTGGCATTTGTTGGAGTCTGGCAAGAGAGTAGCCTTTCTTGAATGCAGAGTTGTGTAAGTTTTTTTTTTATCCACTTCAGTGTACCATGTGTTACTGTGTCACTACTTTATCACTCCTTTACTGCCATTGTGGATGCGCGAAGTAGGCATGGGTGTGTTTTCCTTTCCTTACGCACAGTTTGCCTGATTATGTGTGCAACACGCTTACTCTAGCTGCCAGAGACAGCAGCACGCTAATCAGGTGACTCATCAGTGTAAAATGTGATTCATGGCAGAATATCACAAGTAACTTGTCATACATGATTAGTACATGTGTAGCCTACACATTGTTGGCTTAAAACATGTGTTATTACTGTAACTTCCATTTGCAATTAAGTGATAGATTTAAAGCAGAATGGACTTTAGTGCGTATGGACTTTAGTGCGTAGAGGCAGTGTGGCTAGCAAATTGTGTTTTGTATGTTTTTCATAACCTTGGAGCAAGAAACTCAAAAAACCTCATATTTACACAATACCACCACCAACACACACATATTACCCAGGTGTTGTCACTAAGTGGGCATGTTTAATGCAAACGGTTTTCATTGTTGAAGTTTTTTGACTTGACCGAGTTCTCTTTTCAGTGTAGCATGGTGTTCTTTTCCAGAGAGGGAATCAAACATGGGCAGCTTTGTGCCACTAACCACTTTCAGTTCATTCCTAAACATCACATACTTTCCTCAAACTAGGTTGAGGTTTGAAGTGGTCTAAAATTGGCTTAGTTATGTGGTTTCTGACCCAGTATGACGTACTGTTTTTTATAAAAATTTATAACTTTTAGGCTTCAATGTGGCTACTACTACAACACTATTTTTAGCTATATGATATTCTTTTATTCATTTGTATGGCTGGCATTATGTTTAACACTGTGAAACTATGATGACACTCTTTTTGAGGTTTGAGGCGTGTGGTGAATTGGGCATGCAGATTGTACAGTGATTACTGCTGAGCTGCAAGCTAACTATTATTGTTAACTACATTATCCTAATATTATCATTGTAAAAAAAAAAACTAAACATGTCTGGCTATATTTGAGGTAAGTGGAAAATTAGTAGATAAAAAAGGTAAATAGCCTAGCCTCAGCATCTAACATATATCCCTCACAGTCTCTGTGTAACTATTGGGCTCTAATTAGAAGCAGAGTGAATAGCAAGACTGCAGGGCTGTAGCCAGTGTTGTTCCCTTCTTCACGGTGTGTTGGAGCTGGGAACAGGCTGAGATCTGCTCCCTTAACAAGCCACCCTGAGTCTCACAAACCTGTGTGTGTATGTGTGTGTGTGTGTTAATTTTCAGTGCAGCACTGAGAAGTATGTCTTAGCTGCATTAACTAACACAGAATGAGGCATCAGTTGATGTAGAACTGCTTTGCAGGAAATGAAAACGCTTTAGCTTTTCTTGAGCTGCAGAAGAGTAGAGTTTAGCTCCAGGTTCTAATATGACCTCCACACTGTACATGACTGACATGTGTAGTCTTGAGGTCAAATTAAAAACTGGAGCTAGTCAGTTTACACAGAGTGAGAGGGAAATATGTTAGATGCTGAGGCTAGGCTAATTATTCTATTCTATTAATCTAATAATATTCTATTATTCTTATGTTCATCTAAAGTGATTGTTTGGCCAAAAAAACAAGGATGCAGCAGATGACCACTGAATATTTTGGTTATACAGAGCAATTTCACAGTTTCTTTGATGGATATTAGACAAGTTATTTTTAACCACTGTTTATTGCTATCAAGATATGGAACATTCAGATATTTAAGTGGTTAGATTCCATGCAAAAAAACACAACATCCTGCTCAATATGCAAAAACAAAAAAATCAAGTCCCTACAAGTACAATGAAGCAATTTGTATTGATGGTAGCCAATGATAAAAATGTAAAGAAAGTGCGAAAAAAGTAATTAATTGCCTTGAATTACCAGAAATTCTCTGATTTACAAAGTTACACTTTGTTTGAAATTTCTACTTCTACTAATTTCGCCAAATTTCATTTTGTTGCATCACATACTCTTGAAAGCAAAAAAGCTAAAAAGTGTTTTTTTGGAATGATTACAGAATCCCTTCTGAATCCCTGAAGAGCCTTTCAGTGCATTTTTGTAAATGAGATGTGTGTTAAGAAGTTCACATTATACCAAGTTTATTTATTTATTTATTTATTTATTTATTTAACCACATGTTACAGCAAAAAACATTTAGAAACCTTTATTTTTTTAAATGTAGACGACTGCTTGTCTGTAGAATCTGCTGGAGTCAGCATCCTCTTGATAGCAATTTGCTTCTGCTTCTTCTTTTCTTCCGTAGCCAGCTTTCCTTTCTCTCTTGGACAGCTTCTTTGGCTCCCAAGCTATCCAGAGTTCTTGGTGCTTGCATGTATATTAGAAAGCACTGTGCAGCATTTCCATTGGTTTTTAAAGTCATTGTAGCATGAAGAGCGTGTTAAGAAAGCTCTAGAGAGATCATGCTCAAACATTCACAAAGAAATCCCCAAAGGATGTTTTGTGGCCAGTATAGAGATAAGCTCAGTATAGAGATAAAGATTATCTGAAGGACACTGTGTTGAGAAAGGTTAATGTGTCTTCTTGCACTAGGAAATGATGGTGCAAAGCTGCAGGTCTGTGGAGCTAACTGGAATTTAATAAGCTCTCTCATCTTATTCCTCAGGCACCAACTTTAAATGAAGTTTTGGACAAACTCAAGCATTGCCACTTAAGCAGCATTTTTAGGTTTGCATTGTAAAGCAGCAGTTGCACTGCAATTCCTAAATGTAAACATACATATTGCACTTAAATATCATTTTATTTGCAATCATTAGTATAATGATTAGCATCTTGGAAAAATTGTGTAAAAACTGAAAATGTCTTTCTGTTCCAATGTTTTCTCATTGTCCCAGCATGAGATGGAGCTTTTAAAATTCAAAGACATATTTAATGGATTTTTACCAAAGAGTTATATATACATTACTACATGTTATTTTTACAAGGTGCACATGTGGGTAAGTACAGTAAGTAAGTGCCAGGTTGTGTCCTGTAAACTGGCCAAACAAGTTGTCCTGTGTACATTTTTTTATAGTCATGAGTGTGTTTTAAGAAAGGACTGTCTTTTGATGTTAATAGCCAAGGTTAGATACTCACCTGCTATGTGTTATTATTGTATTCCCAGACTAATCTTCTCAAGGACCTTAGAGTCCATGGTTCTTAAGAGTGTATATCAAAGCAAATTTCAGTTAACATCGTTTCAGGTCACATCGTTGAATGACTCTAAGCTTGTGTAAAATGCTGTGCTCCTAGATGTATTGTCTTGTAAAGTTTCCTAAGTTAAGACTCCAGGTGCACAGCTTTCAGTAATTATACCTTCAGCTCATCTTGCTGCAGTACATTCAGTCTGGGCTCTGTGTGTGTATGTGTGCACATGTGCATTTTAATGTCTGTTTTGCCCGCTGACCCTTTGAGCTTCCAGATTTCCCTGCCAACTGCTCAGGAAGCCGGAGGGGCGGAGCTCAGTGGAGCTTTTTTAGTTCTCGTCCATACTTATTTATTTGTGAAGACACTGATATGTACTTTTGATTAGGTCTCAACGTGGTAGCTGTTTGGTTAAAGTAAACTTATTACGTATTTGTGTGTTGAGTTGAGGTTGCTTGTTTACCCTGTGGTGGAGAAAGGCAGAAGAGGGTGGGCCCTGGACTGCCTTTGCTTAACCCCCTATCCATCTGTGAGCTGAGTGGAGTCACGCGTGATGATGAGAATGAGGATGATGATGACGAGTAGAGCGTATACTAAGCTGCAGAAAAGGGGTCAGTGCACACAATCGCATGGAGATTCCACACAGTCCTACATGGAGCCTAGAGCCATGCCACCTCACATTGCCATCTCCTCTCAACTAAGAGAGAAAGAGAGAGAGAAAGAGAGTAGAAGGAAGAGGAGGGGTAAAGAGCAGAACACAGGGTAGAAACAGGACACACACACATGCAAACTAAATGCTACATGAATTCCTTCAGTCTTATGCAGTCTTTCACTTCCATAAGTGTCTGTGCTACTGAAGGCTAGTTTACACGCATACGCTAAGCCAACACTTAGGCTAATTTACTGTGCTAATGGGAGTTCTCCAAGGCAAAGGCCTTTTAATCCCGAGCTAGCCTTAGTGTTGCTTCTGGGTAATTCTCAACATTCTTGCCTAAAATGTAATCGCAATAAAACCTCAAACTGGGTGAAATGTCAGACCCCATACAACATTCTTCTCATAATCCAGGCTTGTGTGCAAAATGACTACCTTTGAAAAACCATTTCTTTGCACTTTTGGTCTTTTCTTAAATTGATTTTTGTAATGTTTTATCAAAGCAATGGCATTTTTTGTTTTACATGCTAATACTGCATGCAAAGGAGCCTCTAACTCAGTGGTCACCAGCCTTCCACCTAAAGATCTACCTGCTTAGAGGTTTCACTTACAACCTAAATCTAACACAGCTTATTCAGCTGATTATGGACTTTCTGAAGGTAATTAATGAGGTGATATTTAGTTGTTGATCTCCATCTGCATCAAGGTTGGTAACCATAGCTCTAACCAGTCAATGATTGTTTTACTGACCTTGCTAGTGTGTCACTGTTCACATGAAGTGTGAAAGGCTAGTGTGAAAGTGTGAAAAAATCAGCACAATGAATTGACTTGATTCATTGAATGTAACTAAATTATCACATGAATAAAACATGTACTTTGTTTTAAATTTCAGATAATTTTAGTCAGTAAAAGTGTTAATTGATCTTTTTAATCATATGTGAAGTGCAATTAAGTCAGATTAACACAAAACAGACATGTCTATATATATATCCTGCAGAAATAATCCGAAATTAACTTGCAACAAAATCGTTTTACATCACCTTGCTTTAAAAAGCAACATCCCACAAATGCCCTCTTGGTGTATTCCTAGTATTTGTGTGCAAATCATGTTTGATACATTGAATGCTCTAGTTTTTTCAGTGTTTAGTGAGCATTAGTAGCTGAGTGGTGTGTGTGTTTGTTTGTGTGTGTGTGTGTGTGCGTGTGCGTGTGTGTGTGTGTATGTGTGTGTGTGACTGAGAATTGTGCTCGTATGTGTGTTATCAGCAATCTCATGGAGAGAAGAGAGTTGCCCTGAGGGTCTATGGCTGTACTAAGGGCTTGCTCATAGAATGGCCATCAAGGAATAGTGAGTCACTCCCTGCTGCTTTAGAGGCTGGCTGTTCTGCAAAAAACTGCAAACAGTACGCGGTACAGACTTAATCAAACCTTCCCTGGTGCTCTTCTGCTTATCATACACACTCTTGCACCCACACTTACATACAAGTTTGCTGTGTACAATGTCAGTACATGCAGTTATTGGTGAGTGATCTGGCAACAATATAACATCACAATGCATCTGTCACATCTGTCACAATGTTTAGGTTTCAAGTTGCCCTGCCAATACAAATGCTAATAACATAGTTGTTGGCAGTTGATTTTGATTTAGTCTATGTTCTAGTCTTTTGCCTAAAATAAATATTAGTCTTGCCATATATTAAGTAATTTGCTTATGAGCACGGTTCAACCTTGCCCCTGCCAAGACTGCAGTATTAGCAATTACCAGTGATGGGAATAACAGCGTTAAAATAACGACGTTACTGTTAAAAAAGTCTTTTTTCAGTAATGGGTAATCTAACCAATTAATGTTTCCATCGTTACAACACTGTTACCGTTACTGACAATAACATGTGGCGCACTACTGTAATTAAGTTGCTTTCATTCAGCCAGGCTCTCAGCCACCGGAGCGGCAAAGCTTTTTCTTTTCTTGGGTGAGGGGTGAGACAACTGCATAAGGGATGATGATTGGCTAAGTTAGAGTAAAATTTCAGAGGCAGAGATGGGCACACCGAGGCACACATGCACAGGAGAGACACAGCAATGGCGAGTTCAAAAGTAGCGACAGAAGGAACATTGATTTTCCCACAACAAGTCAAGTGAACATGAAAAGATAGCTGTCTGCATCTAGCTAGCAATGGGTCTTTAAGATGATTTAGATGGAAGCGTAAATTACCTTATCATATATTTATTGGTGGAGCACCTTCAAGTGCCTTTTAAGTTTTGTAAAAGTTTTCCCACCAACCCACAGTTTGTTATATTTAGTTGTTTTACAACTAAAAAAAGTGCCCACAGGTTTATTCTTTTTCTTCTTATGTGTATATCCAATAATTGAGTTACTAAGAATGTTAAGGTTAACCAGTATACTGTCATGAGTATGCAACAGATGGTTGTGCACTTGCAGAAATGCTAACCTTACCCCTAACTCTTACCATTCCACCTTGACTACAATTGCCATTTAATAACGATATGAAAAGCACAATATAGATCACCAATAACTCATTTGCAGAAGCAGCAGCAGGTGGCTTGCTTGTATGTAAACTGGCAACAAAACCATTTGGTTAGATAAAGCAAAGACCACTACACCATAATCTGAAAGAAAGGTTCAAAACAGTAATCCGGTGCAATGTCAAAAAGGGTTTATTCAGTACAGTCAAGCTGAGATGGCATGCATTACAATTTAATTCAAATTAAATGTATTTTATAAGTAGCTGCATGTCTCTTTTTAATGTATATAATGTTTATTTGGGTAATTTTGACAAAACTCAACCCACCTTCCTGCCAATAAAAGGCAAAACTTGACAGCCCCCAACCCCCTTGGACAAGGCACACTGACATAACCCAATTTTAACCTATTTTTCAAACCCTGATTATGACCATTCCCCAACCCTCAATCCTCCCCTGCCCTCCACCCCTGTCAGAATATTGTTACCATTTTGTTGAGAACTGTGACCACATTTGAAGTGAAAGTGAATATTTGTCATTGTGAACACACTCAAGCACCACAACGAAATGTGACCTCTGGATTTAACCTATCGCAGGTGCATACGTGGAGCAGCGGGGGGATCAGCAGCGCCCGGGGAACAGTGTAGTGGGACGGTACCTTGCTCAAGGGTACCTCAGTAGGTCCCAGGCCAGGACTTAGGACCTATGACCTTCATGTCCCATGAGCAATGTCCTAACCACTAGGCCACCATTGCCCTATATCAAGATATGCTTTCTGTATATGTAAATTTGACTTTATTTTTTTGATTTTTGTTTGATCATGTGCATGTTTGTTGTATGTGTGAGTGGGTTTTAGTCCATCAACACTGCAAATAGTGCCATATGTGGCACGGAAACCCAGTAGTGAGTCATATTAGAGTAGGATTCCCCCTACCTCTTCTCTGTATCTGCTCTCTGAATCTCACACTTTTCTAAATATATCCCTCTCTTTGCATCTTTCTTACATGCACAAATGCAGGGGATATAATAGATACTGTCACAATAAAGGTGAGTCTGGAAACCAGTGCGGTTAACAAACCAGTGCAGTCTTTATTTGCAAGAACCAGCAACACACGGACCGGAGCTCCGGCGCTCGGTAGGAGAAAGCCACGAGGGCAGCTCGGTGGCAACTGCCTTCGCTGGAGCTAGGCTCAGTTCAGTTCATGTAAAGTTTGATACCATATCCTCGAATGCTAGCGCTTAGCTAACTACTAGTGATCTGATATTTCTGAATAATGACTGCTGCAAAATGAATGATTACTGTTGTGCTGGTCTCTTGCACAAAAAAGGTACTTACACGTGACTAGCATTGGGAGATTCTGATGCGAAATTTTAATGCTAGTCATGTGTAAACACCTTTAGGGTCTTATCTTTATCCATTTGAAGATGCTAGATAGTTTTAGCTCCCTCTGTAAAGCCTCAGTGTGTGTGGTATGTAAAAGACATTGTGTTGCTACATAACTCCAACAGTTCTGTTTGCAAGAAGGAAACTATGTATTTTGCCTTTCTTAATTGCTAGCAACATTAGCATGCTTGAAAGATCTACTACTTTAAGCCAAAGTGTCTGAAAGTAAGTAGAGAATTTGTTTGACACTCCAGTTTTCCCACTGAGACTAGGATTGGACTTCACATTAGGATTTAAGACTGTAAGACTGTAATGAGACAGAAGGGAAAATAAATTAAGACACTAGTGATTAATTAAGCTTAAATCATCCACTGTTGCTTTCTTATAGAGGAGTTTAATCTTGTATTATACAGCACAACGTTTCCTACTTGCCTTCTTATTTCCACGCTTGAACTTCTTAAACTCCTTTAGGCTAATTACCCACCTGACCCATCAAAAGCTCTTTAGATTGTAAGGGGTTACATCTCACTTTCCTCTTGTTCGAGAGTGGAAAGCTTTAAAGGTCAATATTATTGTAAAATCACAGCTTTTCAGCCCCATCCATTCTCAGTGAAGTTGTATGGAGTGTTTTTTGACTGAAACACAAAACGTGAGAGCCAGTTGGAAAAGCGGTTAAACTGTAAATGGGTTGGTCTTTATTAACTGTGCTATGAAATGAAACAACTGTAACTACTGCTGATGATATCACTATTACAGCTGGATAACAATGGCAGCGTATGTCAATATGCATGTTTATCACATTCAGTTTTTACTCTTATAATGACTTCAGGGTGCACCTGTTTAACTATCAATCCATCCATCCATTTTCTAAACCGCTTCTTCCGTTTCCGGGTTGCGGGGAAGCTGGAGCCAATCCCAGCTGCGGGCCTAAGGCCCGGTACACCCAGGACAGGAGGCCAACCCATCACAAAGCCTGTGTAACTACATGAGTAAAAATGGTACTAAATAAATGTGTAAATACACATACTAGTATATACTAGCTGTGCTAGTTACTAGGGTCATTTTATAAAAATTGAACTAAATGGTACTTTAAAAATAAATGTAGCTATTTTCAGTACAAAAATGCAATTCATCCAGGTTTTCAGGATCATCTGAACATTGTAGCAAGATAATTTTGAGTGGGAAGGACAAGAAATCTTGTGGACAGTCAGAACTTGCTGGTTGAGATAAGAACATGCAAATCAAGCAAATATGTTTGTCACATGTGTATTTCTGCAATCACTGCATCCATTTTTCACATTCCTTTTACATCTGTCGGGCACAAATCTGCCATCTACCCCATGCTGTTACATTAACCCTTCTTGTGTATCTGTCTTGCAACCTGGTTTAGATTTTTTGACCTTCTGAGACTCCAGTGTGTCTTTGCTATGTTCTGTAAAAACTTGATAAAGGCTTGCAGCCTCAGCCATGCACCTCAGACAAATCACACAGAGAAACCGAGCAATACCATCTGCTTTTTCTCACTTCTGTCTCAATAAACCTGCTAGCAAACATTTAAATGCCAAAATCATTGACTACAAGAAGAACCTGGGATTTATTTATAAATAACTTTATTTAACAGAGAGAGAGAGGTGTCTTGGCTGAAAAAAGGGTCCCCCATAATGGGGGACAGGTGTTAGGCAGTCAGGATCACAAAGCCTCAAACCATTAAAGACCTCTGAGCCTACAGAATGATAGATAACTAGAGGTTATATGGCAGTTGTAAACTGTGAGTGTTTGCCACATGTGGAACCAGTTTCAGCCGGTTGTGACCGTCATGGGGCCGTAGCACAGAAAAGTCTGGGTTCTTACGGCCTTGATTGGAGATTGATGCAGAAGCGTGGAGATTGACGCAGAAGCGTAGAGACGTGTAATCTATAATGATCTGTTTAGCCTTGGCCAAGTGGTTTCAGGGCCTACGGATGGTGAGGTGTCAACGGTCCTGGAGTTTTAAGGGACCTTGGGCCGAATTCACCACAACAATGTATTTGTAAAGTTAATTAATTTTTTTCTAAGTAGCTTTGCAGTTTTTCTTTGTCCATCCATCACAAAATGTTGGACACAATGTTAAAGACAGCAGACATTTAAAGTGTTAGAATGGTTTTTGAGAGTGACAAAGTGCATATTTCACTTACATAATAAACAGCACCTATATAGTTAGTGATCGTAAACAATTACTTAATGATCAGCTAGTATCATTATTACTGTTTCTTTTCTTATTCTGTTTTTCTTGCATGTTATAATTTTATCCTTTTTCCCCTTTTCCTAAGAGAGCTCAGACGTGTGTTCAAAAGTTTTAGACAAAACATTACCACATCATGGTTAAACTAATAACACACCTATTACGTGAACTGTGAGAGAGTCAAAAGGTGTAGCACAATAAAGGTGCATTATTCAGAGGAGGAGAACACAATAGGACCTTTAAATAGGGGAGATCCCTCTGCATAGCCTGCCTATTATTGAAAACCCCATAGAGACTCTACTCCTCCACCAGTAATTACTTTTTTTCACCCCATTCAGCTCTGCCCTCATACACGAATAATACCTGCAGTCTAATGTTTTGTAAAACACCACACTGCATGTCCCTATTCTACTTATTACTGATTGTTGAATGAGGTATTACAGTCTTTAATTATATTTGTCTATGATCTGCCTTAGCTGCATGCAAGCAGTGATGAGAGAGGGTTAGAACAAAACCGGCTCTTTATAAGTATGAATGTAGTCATTAAAATGAGATTTAATTCACCTTTTTATTTTTATGTCACGTTTCAACTTATTTATTTTTCTTAACTATTTGTAAAGAATAATCTTTATTTTACAAAGTACTGTAAAAATAATGAGCTGCTCATCATGTCTGTGGATTTTATATTACTGTTTTTATATTTAGAAAGATCAACAAACATTTAATCTATAATATATGAATAACATCAAAATATTTAACCCTAAATTTAATGTAATATACCATGTCTACACAGCTGTTGATTTAAATGAACTTTTGATAGAGAAACAAAATGGCACTAGGTCAGCCACAACATAGAGCAGGGGTGTCAAACTCCGGTCCTGGAGGGCAGTGTCTAGCACAATTTGGTGATTTCCCTACTCGAACACACCTGATTCAACTTACCTGCCAAGTGCCAGGTTTAGTGAGTAGTGCGGAGCACCGGCTCTCCAGGACCAGAGTTTGACACCCCTGACACAGAGGTTTTTATTTTAAACCATGTTTTCAGAGCCTTGAAATTTCTCTGCATTCGATACAAGGAAAAACTTTTAAAGAAAAAAACCCTCTTCTTTCATAGATCGAAATCAAATAATTGTTTTGAAGTTTTCTGCTGATTTTACTTTGCTTTAAAAAAGTTAACACCTTTGCTAGAGACTGTAGTGGCTGCTGTGGATGTCTCATTGCAGCTACTTTTGTTTATGGCGAGCTGTTACGTTGGCGCACCTTTGTCGTTCTTTACCATCTGCCAGCATCACCATTGGTGGTATAAGAGCAATTCTTTGGTTGTGGGTAAAGCTTTTGGAATGACACATGATCTAGACCTGATGTTGTGATTCTAAATTGGATATGATCTGGGCTGTTTGAAGAAGTAATTTGAGTAGGTGATGTTGTACTGACTTAGATGTGATCTGGCTTTGAGATAAAAGCAAGCAGTCTTCTCACAGGAACTGGCAGCAGGGTATTTCTGTTGTTCTGTGCACTCTCAGCCATACTTTATTTTGTTCTATTCAGTTGTACTTCATGTAAATACTTGGTGCTATAACTCTCTCTCCTCCTCTTCTTGCCTCCCTTGTATGCTACCATGCAGTAAAACTTGTCTGTTGTGTAATGTTTTTGTTGTTGTTACTGTGGATAATGGTATGAGATGCTCAGAGATGTCGTGGCTCTGTGTAGTGGGTGTTTCTAAAATATGATTGTTCTCCATACACAGCGTTGCGAGCGAATGTTTTGAGGCTAAATATGAAGCCTTTTTGTTTATGCATCACTGACATGCACAGACATACACACCGATTTGTCCTTCTTTTGACACACACAGACAGGAACCCAGAGCCCACGCACTGGCATCTCTTTCTACTGAGTCTGATGAGAGTAGGCACCTTCCTCCTGTCTCTCTACAGTCTATACTCTCTCCTCAGCCCTTAGCAGTCTGGTTTTTGTTGTCATTTTGCTATACTATGGAAATGTTTACTCTTCCCATAATTACATTGTGTAACAAATTACATTCACATTTATTTTATGTATTGGCAGGTTCCATTTTTCCAACGCCAGGTTGAATAACATGGCAAAAAGTGAATTAAAGGACAGCTTTTCTTACTTCCTTATTGCTGTATAAGCGAGTTGTATGCAAAACAAAATACACCAACAAAAAACTTTTTTTTTTCTATAAAAGGAAAGCACATTTGCTCTGTGTGTGTGTGTGTGTGTGTGTGTGTGTTTCTTCATGGTTGTTTTTTTCTGTTTGCAAAGTTCTCCTTAGGGCTCCTGTGTAGGGATCCTGAAACTCATGCCTAATAATAAACCAGGCAGGCTGCCGGCAGTGCCACGGCTGCTGATGTGCTGCTACTGCCAGGGGTTAACACCCACACAATTCAAGAGGAGCTTCTCCTAGCCAGGAGCGCGCAAAATTAATGCTGTTTCCGCAGAACACTTTAAAGCAAAATGATGGACTTTCTGATGTTTGTTGAGAAAGAAATTTTTTTTTCTTAGAAATATACTTCATGAAATGTTGTGAAACACAGGAGGAAGTCAAAGCTTTCATCTTATTATTTACTTCCTTTAATTGGCTTGATCAATCTGTGATCATGCCCAGTACAAATCTAAGCAACACTTTCGTGTGCTGTGGTGCTTAAATGTTTTTGGCAACATGTAGTTTCTTGATCAGCAAAAATACTTTGATGTTTCACAGAACTATCTCTGTTAATAAAAAAATGAAAAAGAAAAGGCAGTGGTAGCCTAGAGCCTAGTGGTTAATTCCTGACCCAGGTACCACTACGAAACCACTTTAGAACATTAAGCCTGGAATGTTTAACGCATTTTGTCACCAGTTTACAGAAGTTAAAAACCTCTTGAGGTTGTGTATTCTATTGTGCTACTAGTGTTTTTTTATGTTGTACTTTACAAAACCAATGAGCCCCTTGAGGAAATACATTCCAGTGAATTTAGGGTTACCTTCTGTGGTGTATTACTTTAAAAAGTCTTAATAATTATATTTTATATATACACACGTGGACAAAATTGTTGGTACCCTTCAGTCAATGAAAGAAAAACTTACAATGGTCACAGAAATAA
>JBBPDA010000037.1:7077599-7111465 GCA_037974385.1 Arnoldichthys spilopterus
GTACATTTCACTACATGTTGTACTTGTATAACTATGTATGTGACAAATAAACCTCTTGAATCTTGAATCTTGAATAACCCCTACCAAAACCACGTAAAGATGTTATAATATTGACAGCTGCAGGTAATAAACATTTCACATTAACATATGCAAAATATCTTTACCTTTAAGCTTTCTAGAAATAATGATCACAGTCATATGACCACCTGTGACATAAACATCTGAGACTGTACTAGAAGCATGCCTGCAGTGCTTGCTTGTTTTTTTATTGCTGTCCGAAATCAAGAGATTTATCATTGAGTTGTAAAACTTTTATTATGGTCGTCATCTCAAGAAACTGCTCCTAACCAAATACGGCTATAGACAAAACAACCTCAGAGGTCTGAAGGGCTGTACATGATTAAAGTTCTAAATGCACCAATGTTGGTAGATACTTTTGATTATATTAATGCTAATTGTTGGCCTGTAGTATTTGTTATTCAGAAAGAATTTTTTCATATTGCAGTCCTTTGGAATATCTGCAATCTGCAATATCCTCTGAAAATACTGTAATAACAAGTAACAAATGATGTATTTTATATTGTATATGTTGTAGTTCTGTGTGTGTAAATGTGTGCTGGCCTACAGTTGTTGGGCATTGCCATGGTTAGTTGTGTGAGGACTGCTCCCTTGCAGCTTGTGTGTGTGTGTGTGTGTGTGTGTGTGTGTGTGTGTGTGTGTGTGTGTGTGTGTGTGTGTGTGGTTGTCAACTGAATTTTGTTCCTGAGACCGCGCTCGGCTGTAACCACGTCCTCCAGATGGTCCCAGAGGGGCACTGTGAGCAAGTCTTTTGGCCCACTATTCATCTCTCTGTCATATTAGTCTTCAGGAAGCGCCCACTGTGTTAACATGTTTCAATAATGAGTAGTGACTGTTTAAAATTTTTCCAATGAGATTGCACTGATGAAACACACGTTGAGGGGCAGCTGTACGTGACTCACTAAAGTGTGCTCAGATCACTGAGTGATCATCCTCTAAACCCACCAACCCGATTAAACTGGATGCATTTCAGCATTGCATTATAGGCTGGTGCCCTTCTCAGTCATTATACCCACACAAATATGTTGAGGAAATTTCCCCATGCTCACAGAGCCTCTCAGTGCATGAAAATCAATATAGCACTGGACTCGAGTTCAATACCACACTCCATTTATTCTGGATAAACTGTAAGACTCAGCATAGCAAAACTAATGAAGAATCTCTTGGCATGGCAATCATTAACATGGTTAAACATTAGAAATCCTTAGCATGATTTATATTTTTGTGCAATATGTAGCAATAATGTAAAGCAGTAGTCTAAGGGGAAACTTTAGTCTAGTCCTAGTCCTTATTTGGGATTTAGTAATTAACTAATTGGTTTGCTGCTGATGTGAAAAACAAGGGAAGGCAATTATTTTTATCACCCACATACTCCAGTTTACCAAGACTAATGGTAAATATTGAGCTTTTCTTATTTTTGGCGCTAACATGGGTACTGTTGTTGATGCTCAGAGGCTTTGGTCCAACTAGGGGCGTTGCTAGAGATTAGGCTGTACTGGGGCACAGTCCCCCCCAATACCTAGATCATTTTTTTACTTGGTGATATTAAATGCTAAGCTATAGATCAACTTATATCCCTCCACCTCATCTCTCCTCATTGCTTCCCTGTCTGTTTGTACAAGAATTGTTCTCTTGCCCACCTGCAGAGGTAAATTAGTAATGTTTAGTGGTACAGGACAGAACTTTATTTAAAATACATACTTTTGCTCTGTAAACTCACTGTACCTTCCTCCAGTCCTCCATTTTTGTGTGTTTGGTTGTATGTGCATTCTCTGCATCTACATTGACATGCACAGACACACCGAATGTGCACCTTATATTTAGGGACAGAATGCTGCCTGAAATGGACTACTGTTGACTTGCTGGGTGCCCCAGTAAAATGGGTCTGGTGACCCAGATGGGTCCAACAAAAAATAACTTCTTTATAGAAGGTGAATACATGTCTCTCTTGCAGCAGTTTGTCATACTTCAGCAAATTTTTAAATTATGATGAAATATTGACTTTTTTCTGTATTTTAACATAAAGAAATTGACAAATATATATCAATCAGAATACATAAAAAAGGGAACATAATGAGTGCAGATTTTTTTTTGATATTACCAAATACTTCAAGGCAGGACCAGGAACAGGTCCAGCTAACCATGATTTGGGATCAAGGTAACAAGAAGTAAAGGGGTTTAATTGTTGGGTCATGAATGGCAAGAGCTTCCTTCATCATGACTGTTCAGCTGGCTACTATTTCAATTAAAAAAAAGCCCAAAGCAACATTTGCTTTAAGATCTATGTTTAAGACGTCACTAAACAGAGTCTGAAACTGTGGTCAAATGTTTTTCCTTTTATCTGTCACTTATCTGTATGCCAATAATAATGACCTGTCTCAAAATAAAACCATCATGCAGATGTTTAGTGTTATGATAATGCCTGTGATATGCTCAGAAAGCATTTTTTTCTATTGCCCGACACTAAGAGTGTATAGACATTTTAAGAAGATAGAAAACATCAGCTTAAATTGTTGGTGTTGCAAGGACTTGTGCTTAATTATTAAAACAAAGCATATCTGACAGAGTAAAGTGGTGGATATTCAAAAGGCATACAGTATGCAAATGAGAATGGCCTTCAGGCTACAGCCAGAGAGATGGAGGTTGGCAGCAGGGAGCATTTAAAGCAGCTCCTTAATTAACTTCAGTTAAAATGGTGCTCCGTCTTTTCTGATAAAAGGTGTCAAGAAATGAACAGTAAAGCGCAGTATCTGCTACAATTAGACTTGAGATGCTTATATGCACCTATTTGTCCAATTTCAAACTTAGATGAATGTGCATGGCTTGTGTGTCGCAACATGGGGCAGTATTAATTATTCATGGACTTCACCTTTAATTCTGATGCATGTGTGAATAAATTTGTGTCTTTAAAAGCCGTTCTTATCTCAGCAAAGCAGTTGCATATTGTAGGCCTTGTGTAAATTTGAGTAACATCAGAAGCATGGCAGTTTTAACGAGCACAGCATACAGAAGCTTTTGAACATGGGGGCTTTGGTCTCTCATTATTATAATCGGCAGCTGAGGTGGACCTAGAGCCCACTGTGAGTCAGCTCAGTTTAAACTGAGGCACTTAATGGTGGTCGTGACCACAAGGTCATGTATCCACATATCCATCGTCGGCTTCTCAGTGAGCCCCACAGAGCCAATAGGAGATTTGCTGACCAGCTTCAGATGGGGGATTTGTTGTCTCATTTTCAATTTGTTTTCAATTATCTTTCCAGTAGCTAGATATACCAAAATGTATTCAGTTTCTTGAACATGACAGACTTAAAGCAGATTAGACTCAGTATCTGGGATTCATTTTTGGTCTTAATGGAAAGAGCGCTGACTCACGCTCTTCAGTACATTAGATAAACCTCTTCATTTCACCAGAGAGCGGATTTGTTTGGCACGCTACTTTTTCAAATATGGAAAAAAAAAAAGAAACAAAAGAAAATAAATGTCCTTAATAATTTCACCCTCAGTGACAGACGCTATTTCACTGGCGATCTGTAAGATGAATTCTTCTAAAACATCTTTTTAAATTCCTCCAAAAAAAAAACCAAGAATATTTAATCTTTTATCTGTACAATTAAAAATTACGTTTTTTTGTTGCTTCCCACAGAACTGGGTGCCAATGCTACACTTGTGATGTTCTCTACCCATGAGTTCTATTACACTCAATAATCTATTCATCTATTGCTGGCATGAATTGCTTACTCTTCTGTATATTGCTTTACCCTTGACTTCACCAAGGGTTACATCACATTTTATTAAATATAGCGTGTCTTTCAGTAGTCGAGAACTAGTTCATGTTCTTGGGTGTTCTTGGGCATTTTCTCTGATGTAATGCTGCTTTTGTCTTCATAAGCTTTACATTTAAAAGAATAGCTTAATTCTGTTAGTCCTTAAGCTTTATATGACTTATGATCAGAAGAGCAAAAGCAATGTAAGTAAAAGTCCATCATACTAAAGATACAACTATGAGGGTTTTTCTTTCTAGACTAGACCCTTGTGCTCTGCATGTATATATTTATGCTAAATGTCTTGAGAGTGGACTGTCGACCCCTCATTTATAACACTGCACTCAACAGATTGTGTTAAAAGCTGATCCCAGATCAGCACCCTTAATCTAAGCACGTGTATATGTGTAACCCTGTGTTCTGAGTGGGAGGTTATATTTATATGACCTGAGTGTATATCTGTGAAGCTGTTATGAGACAGAGAGCTTTAATAAATCCCCTGCCAGCCGGATCATGTTCCTGCCTCTCCACCTGTCATATGTTACTTCTCTGTTTAACACAAGTTCATCTCCGTCCATACAAGCTCAAACTGTTCCCATTCTACATCCTGCTTTGGCTTTCTGTAAACCTTTATGCCATATCTACACTGAAGGACAGTGAGGCCTGCTGTATTAAACAAAACCAGATCAGAACATAAGGTTAATAGTTTAAAAAAAAAATGAACCTAACCTTGTGCGATACACTTACAGGAGACATATGTGCCCTTTAAAAACAAACCTTTTTTCTAAATGAAAAATAGTTGTTTTGGAAAGTACTACATAGGCCTAAAGTTTCCTACTCAATATAAAATGTTTAAGAAAATTGTACGCTGTGTCTGTACAACTGAATGTGTGCGGTCTGGCGTGCGGGTAATGATATTGATTTAGGTGAATAAACGAGTGCATGACTATGGAATACGCACACACTCTCACAGAGGTGTGATAATGAATCTCAGTCTTTCCATCCTTGTGATATGCTGTTGACACACCGAAATTATATTACAGACACAGTGAATTATGGAAACAATGAGTTGGGAACATCCACACTTTAGGTTTTGTTTTACCAAGTAGTAGTTGATTAACCATCCATCTCATTCTTAAAAGTGAAGGTTCTTTAACAGTTAGGTGTTGGGTTTGGAAAAACCTTTCACTGTTCCACCCACATGAACATTTATTAGTAACAGCTAATTAACTTAAACCTACCTTCTCTCTGCACTCTTTCTACTCACTTAATTGACTCTACTTACCATACAGTATACCGTAGTGTTTGAAAGTTTGTAAACCCTTTAGAATGTTCTACATTTCTGCAAAAAATATGACATAAATGTGACAAAAATATTAAACAGTGAAATTTTCACATGAATCCTTAAAGCAGCTAAAGAGAACCCTGTTAAACAAATAAGACAAAAATATTATGCTTAGCCATTAATTTATTGAGGAAAATGATCCAATATTAAAGATCTTTGTTTTAGGTGTCTGATGTGACCGCCGTGAGCAGCAATATCTGCAAGTAAACATTTCTGGTAGCTGTTGATCAGTCCTGCACATCGGCTTAGATATATTTTAACCCATTTCTTAATATACAGAATAGTTTAACTCTCAGATGGTGGTGGGTTTCCCCACATAAACTGCCCACTTAAGGTCCTTCCGCAACATTTCTGTTGGCTTAAGGTCTTTCACTTGGCCTTCCTAAATATTAACTTTATTCTTCTTTAACCAATCTTTGGTAGATAGACTTAGTACTTAGGCCCTTGCTACATTTCACACTCTTATCTTGAGATTTTGTTCAAAGACAGATTTCCTGATATTTTTCCTTAGATATTAGTGGTATAATTCAAAATTAATTGTTCCATCAATGGTGGCAGGAGGTCCTGGCAGCAAAACAGGTCATAGCCTTGATATTATCGCCACCATGTTTCACAAATATAAGATACAAATAAGATAATGTCTGTGTGATCTTTAGCAAACTGTAGATGAGCAGAAATGTTCTTTTTAGAACATGACAACCACATTGTTCAGTATTTTGAGAGGTCTTTTGTTGCTCAGAAGTTTCTCTGGGTTCCTATGTGACCTTGTGGATTATTTAACACCTTGCTCTCAGAGTGATCTTTTCTGGTCAGGCACACCTGGAGAGGGTAACAGTGGTCTTGAATTTCCTCCATGTGTCTGACTCTGGATTGGTGGAGTTCAAACTCTTTAGAGATAATTTTGTTATCTTTTCCAGTCTGATAAGCATCAGTGACTGAGGTTCTCAGAAATCTACTTTGTTAATGCTATACGCTTCCACATCCATTAAACAGGATGCCCACTCCTGCCAGATTCACATTCTGTTGACTTAAAACACTCAACTCTAATTTCACCTTCAAATTAACTGCTAACCCTAGAAGTTCACATATGATTGCCACTCACACATATGTAATATTGGATCATTTTGTTCAATAAATAAATCACATATTATGTTTGTCTTATTTGTTTAATTGGGTTCTCTTTACCTTCTTTTAGAACCATAATCTGTAAAACCCATATGATGTTTTAGATCATATTTTAAAGTGTTCACAAATTTATAAGCACCAATGTATGTTTAAAAGTTTACAAGATGTTTTTCTACATAATTTTTTATCTCCCTTTACCCAGTTTATCAGTGGTCAGGACAGTTACAGGAATATCAAAAAGCAGGAATTTTTTTGGGTGGTGGATCATTCTTAACACAGCAGTGACTCTAAAATGAGTTGTTTAACACTGTGTCCCCTTACTTTCCACTGCCCACCTGTTAGTCGACCTTGCAAATATCAAGTAGATGATGATAGTTCATTGGATGTTACACAGTTTGTGTTTGCCATCATATTCTATCATCAGTGGTCAGTTACTGAACACAGGGCACTGTTGGCTGGATATTTTTGGTTGGTGGGCCATTATCAGGCCAACAGTGACTCCAGCAGCACTGAGTCTGATCCTCCCACACTAGATTGAATATGTCTGTGGCCAAACGTGAAGTCCTCTGCTTAAACATGAAAACCTAAAACATTTGTAGCTTGTAATATAGCTTAAAGTGATTCTTTTTTTTTACCATGAATCCTTTAGTAAACCATGTTGTGCTGCACACAAAAGCACCTTACTTACTCCCCCTTGTGGAAAATGTTCAGTCTGCCAAACACAGCTTTATTATGACTTGCTTGTCTACCATTTAAATAGCAAGCTTATAAGTAAGCTGATTTTTTATTGCATATATTTATTGATTTATTATTATTGTTGTTGTTGTTGTTGTTGTTGTTTTTAATACTACTACTACTACTACTACTACTAATATTATTATTGTTATTGTTATTATTATTATTATTATTATTATTATTATTATTATTATTATTATTATTATTATTATTATTAATTCTAGTTTTTTTTATAAATTGAGTTTGATCAAGTTATTGTGACAGCACTAGTAGCAACTGCTGCCAGGTTGTATAATCAATACAGAACAGTGACAAGATCACATTTAACCTCTAAAAACAAAACAATATTTATTTTGTATGTGTGTGACAGGTGAAACTGTTGGGGTTGTGTTTTTGTTGTACAGTGTTAGCTTGGTAAAGAATTCCACTGGTGTCATTTTAAACTTTACTAGCTTCTACAACAAAGCTTTGTAGTCACTAAAGAAACCCTGTAGCTTTGTAGTCTGATGGTTTATTTATTTTGACAGAAATTGTGAAATTTAATGTGATGTTTACTTCTATTTTGCAAAGCTTGTCCAATCCAGATAGGTCAATTGCTTGGCAGCTGTAAAACCTTTACATTGCATGGAGGTTCTTTGCAATGGTTCTTTGTCTATCCAGTAAAAGGTATTTGAGGAGGCAAAACTGTTTTTTCAGTGGCATCGCTCTGTTTATTGAAAGTGGGCCTTTCCAAAGGATATACCAAATGAGTGTACATAAAGCAGTATAAACTATTGTTTTTTTTTCCCCAGAAGGGGTTTACTGGCACTTATTTGTGTTTATGATGCTTGTGGTTTGGATAGGGTAGGGTCGAGCATGTTTTGATGCCTCAGACAGGCACTTGCCTCGACCTCTTACTGACAACATTTAAATAAATCTTCAAACAAGAAAGAGCACAATGACTCTGAAGGGAAAGAGAGAGAGAGACAGAGAGAGAAGGGAAAAAACTCTCTGGAGATGCTTTGAGCGTCTTGCCCTCCAGTCCCACTCCTGCAGTCTCTCTCTCTCTCTCTCTCTCTCTCTCTCTCTCTCTCTCTCTCTCTCTCTCTCTCTCTCACACACACACACACACACATGCTCACATTCTATCTCTTTTGCTCTCTCTCCCTCACACACGGTCTCCGTCTCACCTGCTGTGGGCAGTGCGTGTGTGTTTGTGTGCGTCGGTGTGCGTGTGTGACATTAGTAAGGGGAGAGTGGCACAAGGTTCTGTTCTCTCGCGCGCGCCGGTTGCCGCTGATGCTAGCGACTGCACTAGGCTGTTTACTCATAATTCATACGGTGGGTTCGTGCTCGGATCTGCTATGCTCGCCTCCATCTGGTACGCTAAGAAGCTGGGGCGCAGGCTTGTGCAGAACGCCCGGAAAGCCAAAATGCAGAAGGTAAGAGCAATGAACCGATACCATGCGTTTTATATATGGGGCAGATGTTGAAACTATCTACCTTTGTAGTGCTGCTTTGAATGCTTGAATGTCAAAGCTGATTCTGATAAGGCTTTGAAACACCTTCATGCACAGCTATGAGTTTTTGCTTGCATTTGAGTTTGAGTCTTATGGATCAGAGAGGGTTTCCCAGATTCTGGGACGTTTGTGTGCTGCTTAAATGACTACTCCAGCATCTTACAGAGTAAGAGCAAGTGTAATGACAGCTGATCCTCATTGACCTCATTGCTTGCTGAGGGGTTTGTAAGGATCTTTTTCTCTTTAACTACAGCAGATCCTCTTACACTCGTTCGTATTCTTTCTCTATCACACTCTCTCCCTTTGCCCCCCCTCTTTCTCCCTCTTCCTCTCTCTCTCTTTCTCTCTCTTTCTGTCTCTCTCTCTCTCTCTCTGTCTCCGTCTCATTGAAAGTTTGCCAACCTTCACTTCCAACCCTTGTAAGTCTTATAGCACAGTCTCCTGCCTCAACTCTCAGTCCTTTGTGCTCGGTGGGCACCAATGTCATTTTAGTAGCCAGAATTTCAAACCATTTCAGGCAGAATTTTATGACTGGACATCACCTTGGTGACTCTACTCTTTCTCTTTCTGCAGTCCACTCAGTGGATGTAAGCTGTTTATCCAAATCATGAGCCTCTTCCACTTAAGGATAGGATGGTCACCATATCCACGACCAGTACAGATTCACGTGAAGGATGTTTTTGCTTTTTTCCACTTGCTACTAGATGACAGCTGGGAAGCATCTGAGAATGAACAGAGAGAGGAAGTGATGTGATCAGCCCCAATCTGATATCTTAGAACTAATGGAAATGTAAAACCAGTCAGTAAATGCCAATAGACGTCATTCTGTATTCAGTCACCTGTAGATCTTTCCTCTATGAAAAAAATGAATGAATCACACTGTAGTAAACAAAAATCCTGATATTTTTTGTCCTTTAATTGTCACTTGATAAACTGAATTACAATTCCTTGTCAAGTAACATTGCAGACATGCTACAATCGAGTTTCCACTCATGTTTCACATTAAGGAAGTCTACTGTTAAACATACTCTTTAAGCTCGATCCACTCAAGCTGTAGGCTATTACTCCCTAAAGAACATAATTACCACTTTTCTTAATATTTACTGCTTTGCAAGAGGTGTTTTGGTGAGGTTGACAGTCTTAAGTCAATTCAATGCATATCAGCATTTGCTTGCATATAGCAGTAGTTAACGCAGTGTTAAAAGTGATGTTTATCCAGAAATGTTATGATAGAAAATTCTGCAAATGTACTGGATTTGAATTGTTTTTTTTAGCATTTTCCAGAAGCACAAGTCATTTTTCTCATAGAGAAAAACCTGGTCAGAACTAAAATTCCTACAGACTAGAGAATGACAACACGACTTTGAGGGCTATGTTGTTAAGCCACACAAGTGGTTCTGTGGCACTTTGCACAGTTAGATAATCAATCAAAGGAAAACATTCTGGGCAGTCCATGCCAAACTAAACCCAGGTAGAAATCCAATATAAGCAGAGATGCTCTCACTGAAACATACTGCTGAGGCATCGAAGAAAAAGCCAGTGTGAGGTTAGAATATACAGCTCTGAATGTAAATTGACAACATTGATTAATTTCTCCTCCATCTTGCTTAACAACTGCTTAACAACAGAGCTTCTTTGGTAAACGGCTTAATTGTCATTTGCTAGTGTTTGCTGTCCATCAAAGCAATGTTTTCATTGATAAGGGATAGGTTTTTACTCTCAGTCCTCAAAACTGTTCAGCTAGTGTTCCCTCAATATGTTCCTAGTAGCTGCACACTCTTATTAAAAAAAAAAGTGTTCATGACCATTTTAAACTTCTGGAAAACTACATGCCATACTCCATACGCAGGTGTTTATATAAGCGCTGTCACGGCTCCGCCACTCTGCAGCTTCATTAGGCTTTGGCAGTTCTGTTCTTTGAGAGGTTTATGACTGCACAGACTTTCCTGCTCCTAACACATCTGATTCTGTTTCAAGGACAAGGTCTCTGAAAGTAAAATTGCCCTTCCCTTCATCTGAAAAAAATGTCTCCATGCTTCCATGATCATCTGTTTTTTTAAAGGCCTTGTTGTACTGCTCTTTATTTACTTTTGTCTATTTTACTTGTAAGCTGAATGGAGCTTAATGATTGCCTAAGGCCATCTCTTGGGTCTAATGTTGTACTTCTTGTGTTTTCAGTGCATTTTGTCCATATAGCAAATTTTCCAGTAACTGTGACAACAAAGCAGCAGTTTTGCTCTTCAGCTGAAATTGAATCTGAAAATGAAAATGTCAGTGGCGCTTGGACTAAATGGATCCTTGATTGCACACATTGCGGGTGTGTGTGCATGTGTATGCGTGTGGTGCAGCCTGCTGTGGTTATGTGTTTTGCTGGTAGACATTACCACAAGACTGTGTGTGAGTGTGTGTGTGTGTGTTTCTGCACACGCATGTGTGTGTGGGTGGGTTGGGTGTTTCAGGGCTACTGGTGTGTGATTGAGCATGTGTCACTGTTTTGCTCCAGCTGACAGAGCTTGGGAGGTTTATCACTTTCTCCAGCAGCAGCAACAGGCTACACACACACATACACACAAACTCACCACATACACGCGCACGCACAAGCTATAAGGAAATTCCTTTCTCATGTGAGTGCCTGTGTGTTCCTCGTTATTCTTTATTGAAACACCTTGGCAGCTGCTGCCTAGCAACCTACAACTTGGTGTTTGGGTGAAGTAATCCAGGACACTCTGTGTGTGTGTGTGTGTGTGTGTCTCTCTCTCTCTTCCTCTTAGTCTCTATCTCTTTTAGAGATGTCTTCTTTTTGTCTCACTCGCTGGCCTTGTCAACATGTACATGGGTATTTTTATGTATTTCGTCCTTTCGTCCACATAAAAACAGCATTTTTTTTGTTTAGGCCTTGTGGCATCAGAGTGTTCAGTGTTATGTTCTTTTTACATTTGTTCAGAATAGTGCTGTTTTTAACCTGTTCACAGGACTTTTTACTTTTACTTTTACTTTAACTTAATGTAACTTTAAGGGTTAAGGTTAGGTACATGAAACTTTAATGTAACTCTACCAAATGCCAACTAAATGTGCTGAAGAGGTCACTTACATCCGACACCCCCATGACAGAGGCTTCATCTGAATAGCTGAATGAAGCTTCTTTTTTTGATTGCCTGATAAACATGTGGATTCTTTTGTCTACCAGTCAAAATTAAGGAAACTGGACAGGAAAGGAAGTTTTATTTCGTTTTTCCACTGTTGCCACAGAGAGAGCTGCTTTTGGAAAGGATACTTTTTAGCCAGTACATTTTTAAGACTCTAAGGTTATATTGCTGCACTTGACACGTGTTTCTTCAGAAAATAGGGGGAAACCCCCATCTTACACACACCTTTGTACTTGTAAACTTGACCTCAGTCTGTCTTCTCTCATTTTCACTCTCTTTCTGTGTTTCTGTCTCTCTCTCTCTCACACACACACACACCCACACACCAGAACGTCACTGGCAAGTAGGGGAACGATTGATTGGATGCTCAAGGACACATCCTGTAGGTTGTATATTAACTAAGGTTCTGGCTGCAGACACAGTCAGCTTCAGGACACACACCCTACTCTGTGTCTGACATAAACTGCCTTTTACTGCCTGTGTGGCAGTGATTCATTTGTAGTGGCACAAATACAGGGGTGCCCAGCTTCAGTCCTGAAGGGCCATGGTGCTGCATTTTTATGTTTTCCCTACTCTGGAAATGGCCAGCCTGGTTTTATGTGTGTGTGAAGCTAAATGCGGAGGGGTATGTAAGGGTTTTTGGGCTGTGTGATGTGCCATGACAGCACCACAATCAGCTATACTGTCCCACATATTGTACAGAGTGAAGGTTAAGCTTAGATGAACCTGCCACCAGTGTACCACAGTAATCCTGCCCACACTACCTCCTGCTCCTCTCTTAGAAGTGAAAGTGCTCAGAGTGATGCTGACGAACAGTGGTCCTGGAGGCCCCCTATATTCTGCACATTTTAGTGTTTTTCCTGCTCTTACACCTTCATGTTAATCTAGCAAATTAGTTGATTAGTTAAATCAGGTGTGATGGCAGTATGAAAAATTCTAAATGGCACAAAGCAGGGGGTCTCCTGGACCATGATTGGAAGACAATACACTGCTGTGAGACATTCAAAGAATCATACCATTATTTTCCCCAAGAACAATACATTTAAAGCAAGAACCTTTAAACAATTTCACCTTGCAGCTATTTTAGGCCGAGTCAGCTATCTTTCCCTACATAATAAGTGAGGCTTTTCAATGCCCTGCAGCATAAATCACACACAGACGGACTTGAATTCATGCTATTCAATACTGCAATATCAGAAATGCCACTTCAGTCATTTTCCCCATATGCCAAGTGCCTTCTGAGGGAATTTGGTTAATTGGTTAGACATTTTTGTTACTTTGTTGTTGTCATAGAGCAAATCCATATTATTAGTCCCATAAGCAGAACAATATTGATGCACACTTCATAACAAGACTTTACACAGACCCTCTATAGGATTTTTACCTCTTCTAATATTGATTTTAACTCTCATGTTGAATCTTGTTTATAGAACAAGGTTCACTTTGTGCTGGCATTCTGTCTGTGGCTGTTGAAAGTGCTCATACACAAAGCTTAGATTCACTGTAGGGTTAATGTATGAAAAAGCCTAAAGAAAACAATTACTGCCTGTATCTGACAATTTGTCTCCCCTCTCTCTCTCTCTCTCTCTCTCTCTCTCTCTCTCTCTCTCTCTCTCTCTCTCTCTCTTTCTCTTACTTCTCTTTCTTTTTCTTCTCTCTCTTTTCTCTCTCTCTCTCTTTTCTTTCTCTCTCTCTCTTCTCTCTATCTCTTCTCTCTCTCTCTCTCTCTCTTTCCCTCCCTCTCTCTCTCTCTCTCTCTCTCTCTCTCTCTCTCTCTTCTCTCTCTCTTTTCACTCTCTCTCGCCTCCTTGACCTGAGCTTCCCTGCAGCTGTTCCTCCTACGTGCCTGGTGTTCCTAACCGTCCCCCATGTCCTCTTGCTAAGCAGCACTGGTACTACTTAAAGACAAGAGGATGTCAATAGTATATATGTGGTCATGAATAAATCTGTCACCTGCATCTAGAACAGATGAATATCAAGAACGAACAGACGAAACACACTTGCACTTTAAGACTCTCCTTTCCAGGACTCTTTTATTAGACCTGAATAACATTATGTGCTCTTTAATGGGCTAAAGTGGCCTTTTAAATTCATAAATGTAAAATCAGTTGGCTGTTTATATAACATTAATCAAATAAAGTGCTTCATCAAAAGACCGTGAGTGCACTTCCTTGGCTCGTATTATTTTCCTTATTAAACTACAGTTCAGGTCAGCCAAACCAAAAACAATAAATTAGCTGATTGACAATTGTGTTTTAAGCAAACATTTTCTGGCCAATTATGACTTTGCATACTAAACCAGAGAGCTGTCTCTATTTTGTCTCTATTTACTCTTTTCAAATCCTACACAGCATTTCCTCTTGAGCCATTGCTTGGTGGATTTGCTAGTATGCTTTGGATCATTATCCTGTCAAAAGGTCCACCTCTGTTTCAACTTCAGCCTTTAGTCACTCTTTTATATAATACAGACTTTATAGCTGAATGAATGTCTGCAAGCTGAGGCAAAGCGACCCCATATCATAAAATTTCCACTTCCATGCTTCACCGCTGGTATGGGGTTCTTCTCATAAAAAGTTGTCTTTCATCTACACAATGTGTAGTGTTGCTGTGGCCAAACAACTCTACAGTATTACAAATGGCTTGGTTTTTGCCTGCATATTCTTTGGCAAACGTCTTACTCTAATGTTCTAGTTGGAGGTTGAAGGTTTTTTTCCTTACACGCCTCCCATGCAGGTTAAATTTGTCCAGTTTTATTCTGACTGTAGACGTATGCACTTTCACACTAACAGTTGCAACAGACATATTTGGGCACAAAATGGTTTGCTCCCAAGCTGGGGCAGTGGGTGCTGGACAAACTGACAATGATTTGAAATCTATGCCACTTGTAGATTGTAGATCATAGTTGTTAGAGTGGAATGATTTATTTCATTTATTTCATTTAGACATCTTTTTAAATCAGTTAAATTTTGATTGATCATTCAGTGCAATTTTTATGCTATTAGAATGGACAAAAAGTAATTTCAATTGTTTTCTGTTAAGGCCTTATTGCCATTATCTCATCATCTCTTTTGTATCCATGTGTCTCTTCAGTAATAAAAAAGCCTACTGAAGGTAATATGTGCCAAATGTACTGCAATGACATTAATACCACTGGCAGGTGATGTGAATAACATAACTCATTATTACAGTGGCATCTGTCAAGGGGTAGAACAAATTAGGCAGAAGGGGACAGTCACTCATAACATTTCAGCATCATGCATCACTAACAATCTCTCACTCTCTCTCTCTCTCTCTCTCACCCCCCCCCTCATTCTGTTGAGCTGCCCCGCTGAGATAGCAGTGATCCTGCCCCATTCTGCAATCTGGACCAGCCTGACCCACCCTGATACCCTCTTACTGGTTGAAGTTTTTGTGGCTTTTAACCCCTGTTGAGGAGCCCATATGAACAGCCCTATCTGCCAAAGAACTGATCTAAAGTCATCACGGCACCTGTACACAAGGAACTGCTGCTGCCTATTTACACTGAGAACTATTGTTATTTTATATATATATATATATAATTTATTCTTTTTCTCCTTTTCTTTTCTCTTGTTTGTTATTGCTATCCGGTGTCGACCAGAGGAGGATACGTTCCCCCTTCTGAGCCTTGGTTCCTCCTGAGGTTTCTTCCTTCAGCTAGTGTGTTTTTCCTTGCCTCTGTTGCCTTTGGCTTGCTCTTTGGGGGCTCGGACCCAGTTTCTGTAAAACTGCTTTGTGACAACGTCAGTTGTAAAAAGCGCTATAAAAATAAACTTGACTTGACAGTCAGTTCTTGACATGGTGTGTTGGAAGCAGGTAAAATGGGCAAGCATTAGGATCTGAGCCACTTTGACAAGGACTGTATTGCACAGCATTTCTGAAACAGCAGGTCTTGTGGAATGTTCCAATGATTAGTACATTCCAAAAGTGGCCAAAGGTAAGCCAACCAGTGAACTGGTGACTGGGTCATGGGCACCTAAGGTTTACTGATGCACTAAAGAGCAAAGACTAACCTGTCTGCTCTGTTAATTTTGTTCGATGGGATCAAGTGACAACTACATTAGTGCATTTGCTTGAAGAAAAATACTTGTGGATGTTACAGTCTTCTGTGTCTCAGGGGGAGATCCTAGGTCCTAGAAACTTTCTTCCCAAACTGTGTGTTGTGTGTTACAAAGGACAAATATATGAGTGGGTACAAGCAAAGACAAAAGGGGTCCCTAACCAGCAGTTGACTGAAGGGATAGTGTAACGGGTCTCATTAATACTTAAGAATAGCCTGAACAGTTGTCATTAAATATTCCATTTGCATTCACATTAACTTTAATTTGCCTGGTAACAACTAGGATATTAAGGAACAAAATTTTACAATTAAAATCTAACAGGTTCAATCCCAGAGAAGAGTTACTTTAGCACAAATTGTTGAAGAAGTAAATGCTGGCTATGATAGAGAAAGATATCAAGACACAAAGTGCTTTGCTGCTGAAAGCACTTTAAATTGGCATGTGAGCATCAGACCTGAATCATGGAGCAATAGCAGTTTTCTTTTACATCGTGTGGATAACCAAGTGTGTCTAGTAGTACTAGGATGCTCTTTGGAAAGATGAAAAGCCTTGCGGAGGCAGGGTGATGCTCTGGAATGTTTGAGGAACATGACAAAGAGTTCAAGGTGTTGGCTTGACCTCCAGATTCCCCAGATTTCAGTCCACTCAATTATCTGTAGAATGTGCTGGTCAAGTTAGTTTGATGCATGTCGACCCTACCTCACAATTTACAGGACTTAAAGGATCTGATGCTAACGTCTTGGTGCCAGATACCACAGCACACCTTCAGTGGTCTTGTGGAGTTCATGCTTCAGTGAGTCAGAGCTGTTTTTGAAGCACATTGGTGATCTTTACAATATTAGGCAGGTGCTTTTACTGTTATGGCTGATGGTGTACTGTATAAGAAACATGATCTTGTGATTGGCGAGAGATGATACGAGATCAGTATTCTAGTTTCGAGGTTAAATTGAGACCAACATCAGTGGCACAAATACTGATGGTGTCATAAAATCAAGCATTAATAGCCTTAGCTTTGGGAAACTAGCACGTAGTAACCATTTAGCAGTCTACCTTTAAGTCAAACACCATCTCTGAGGCTTTGCATGTCAATATGTTTTGGTTGTTAACTCTTAGCCCTTTACGAATATTATATTATATTTATGCCAGTGTCTTCAGCATGACTGATTTGAATATGTGCTAGCTCTGAATATCAAAGCATATAGAGTCTTAAAATTATGAAAATTCAGTGTACACATGGTTATCAAACCTCTCACCTTGTCTGTATTGTACAAATTTTAAGTTGCTTTAAATATTATCTTTGTCCTTCATGTACTTGTACTTTTAATACATGCCTTAAAGGGCCTGTGTGCTACATTTTGCTAGTATTTATTTCTTCTGCAAGCAGTCGAGTCTGAAACAGGATAGAGGATGCGGTAAACTTAAAAGTTTATAAATATATATGTAACATTTGTCTTGTAACATCACAAAAACAATAAATTCAAAACCGTGTTTGCAATATTTTTCCATAGGTGGACAGTATAGATTGGTACATGAATGGTATGTATAATCAGTGTTTAATTAATACTTTTTTCAGAAAATCATTTTTTATGTTTTGAATCCTTTAACACAGCACTTGACAGTACTGTAAACTCTTTGGTGCCAAGTGCAAGCTATAAGTCTTAACCCGGCAGCTCTCCTGTGAGGACAAATGTTATTAAAGCGAGTGGTGCTGAAAACCTCTCCCCACTTCTCTCCCGCTATTCGCTTCCATCAGGTTTCATCGCACTGTGCTGACTTCTTAAATTGGTTTTGTGGAAAAGGATCCTATCTACCTGATTTATTTAACAGAGTCGTGCCACGCCGCATTGTTCCCTGCATTCATATTAGAATACGGTCTGCTCCTTTGTGCCTGTAAAATGAGAGTTTCGCATTAACTAAATGATGAAGGACCTTTTTTTTTATTTATTTTATGAATGCCTGCATTTAGGGATTCGGCAGCAGACTATCAACTGTGCCCCGGACACTGAAAGCTTGGCCAATTGTTTTTGGGCCAGCATGTTTTAACATTATTACAGTGGATAAAAAAAATGCATGGACGTTTTTCAGTATTACCTCACAACTGATTTTCTAAATGAATTATTAGAAGAGTGAGGGAGAACATCTCTCCGTATTCCTCCATTATTGATTTTCTTAATTAAATGTGAGATGGATGAAAGCAATGGCATGCTTTATCATTATGTAGACTTGCGCTGACGTTTGATTTATGTGCATAATATTAGAGCGAGGCAGTTATAATAGCACAGTGTAGTGCTGAGGTGGAAGTATGGTGGCTATAAAAAGGAGCTTGGCAGCCTCCCCTTTGATTTTTCACATGCAGTTGTATCCTGCAGTGTTATCTGGAATTAAAATAATTTATTTGCACAAACTCGGCTCAACTGCATAGATTAACATCTGTGATATGGCTCTAATCCAGTTTATCAGCTGTTCCGTTTGTAAAATCCTGTGTTTTCCTCCAAATTTAGTTGCAGCTGTACTAATAGATGTTGACAGTCTGGAAAGCTTGAAGCCAGGACATGTTTTATTTTCCAAAAGCTCTTGCTGCTCTCCACCTTTTTCCACTTCTCCTGGCTGGGCAATATATATCTAGCCCTCAGGAGAACGCTTAAGTGTCAGATGCAGCCAGGTGATTAAGGAGACTCCTGACTTGCTGCTATGGCGCTTAGCACAGAGAAATGTTCCGGGATTTCAACTAGAACACAGCCAACTGCGCTCCTGTAGACCCCTGTCTGTGATGGCATATGTGATACCTGCGACTCAGATCTAAATTGCTCACCTCAGACTGGGCCACTTAGAGCCATTTATAAAGGTAATCATCTGTGGAATGTCTCTGCTCTTTCACAAAGGTGAGCGGCACTAGAGACTGAGAGGTGGGCAATTTGGAAAAATACTTGACATGATATTTAATTTTTCTAGGATTTGATCAGTTGGAATAGACCCAAATAACAAATTTCCTTCACAATATTTTAAATTATCTGAACATTAATAATATCATCTTATTAAACATAAAAAATGTAAAAAAAAATAATAATACAAAAAATAATTAAAAAAAAGGTTTTTTTTAGCAATGAAAAAGTGAACTAAAATTCATATTACACTTTTTTTATACTTGGCTCTATAAGTATTCTTTATGAATTTAAGGTAACGTTGTCTCGAGGTTGTGGCTTTTCACTTAACAGGCAAAAACAAGAACTAACCCAAATGGAAAGTAATGGAATTTAGTTCCAGTTTACCATCCTCTTTAGACAACTTGAGCTTTCACCACCATAAAGCATCTCATTGTGGTATACTGCAGTGTTCTGTGCTCTTACAAAAAACGTCTGTCTCTTGTCTGCATTCTAACAAATGATTACATTTACACAATCATGGGTAGTATCAAATAGAGCTAATATATTTCTCTGATGAGCATAAGGTCTGTAGTTTAGGTTAAAAATAGACCCCAGAACTTGTCTCCAACTGCCTGGGTACCTCAGCTGCTTGTTTATGCTTACAAGAGAGGTCGGGCAGGTCCTGGGGAGGACTTTTACTCTGGCGGCACAGTGGTGCAGTGGTTAGCGATGTCGCCTCACAGCGCTGACTTGATCCCCTGGTCGGCCGCAGGTGCTGCAGTTTCCTCCCACCGTCCAAAGGCTGCAATAGGTTGATTGGATACTCTACATTGCCCGTAGGTGTGAGTGTATGTGTGATTCGTTGTCTGTCTCTGTGTTGCCCTGTGATGGGTTGGTCCTGGGTGTACCCTGCCTTAGGTCTGTAATCAGCTGAGACTGGCTCCAGTTTTCCCACAACCCGAAATGGAATAAGCGGTTAGAAAGATGGATGGATTTTTAATCTGTGGATCCAAATGGCCCAGCTCTGGATTTATTGTCAATAGAAAAAAAACTTACATTACTTACGTTACAGTTTTCCAGTACCAATGGTTTAGTTAGTTTCTGCTGTTAAAAATCACCCTTTGTAGCTGATCATTTTTGAGCTTAAGTAGAAAAAAGTTAAACCACATGAAGAGGTTTGTTAGGGAGTTTAAAAGAATGTTTTTACACTATCCAATGTAGTCAAATATTTTAGGCATAACTATATATTAGTATCACTTTTGTACTAGTATATCTCCTACACATATGCATGTTATTAGAAATGCTGTCAAAACCAGTGCGTATGATAATGTACTTATGTATTTTTATGAAATAACTCTACACCAATTATGCTCTCACAAAGTCAAACCTTCAGAATTCATTTGTGGATCTTCTCAGACAGGAAAGCTTATACTGATATGCCACTTAGGAGCTCCACTTGACATTAAGTGGATATAATGTTTGCTTGAATGAAACATTCAGCTGGTCTCCTGAAATTCATGATTATCATAAAAAATGCATTGTAACTTTTCATGATTATGGTGTCATATTGTCTTATCATCCACTCCTAGCTGTGTTTCCTTGCACACATTCTTCTCAAAACTCTCCTTTTTGTACTTTCTGTCTCTTGTTCGCTCTCTCTTTCTCTCTCTCTCTCTCTCTCTCAACCTCTCACACTTTTCTGTTCTCACACACTCACACTAATAGAATGACCTTATCAAAGCGAGTTGTTTAACTGTGGTGCTCTGCTCAAATGAATCTCATTTTAGATTGTAGGTGTCTCAGCATAATCAATACTCTAGCGTCTGGGTTCTGAGGGCATTTGGTTCACAGCCAAAGTGCTGCAGCCAGTCAAAACAGAGACACTCATAGAACTTTCAATAAGCATAGTTACAGATGGTCTTGAGCAGTGGTCACCCACCAGCCAATCATGGCTTCTGAAGAAATGTATTAGCTGCAATGTGTGTGGCTGACTGTAGTTGGAATTAGACTCCAGGTTTGTCCAGTTGCAGAATGGACTTATTCATGTTTTGTGCAAAAATATATACATGTATAGCAACTGTTGCTGAATTGCTGAACTTAGGCAAGCTCAATTAAATTAGTCAGTGTTAATGTCACTGGTAACTAAATAAACATTTAATATCTGTTGTAAATAGTTTTAGATATTTTCATGAAAACTTCTCGTTACCTTGAGTGAGTGGCATGTAAAATCCAAGCGTTGGTATACAAGAATCCCTATGTGGGCATGAACAGGTCAATTTTGTGACTGATTGTGAAGCCATAGGTTTAAACACTTCCTGCACTTGTCCTATCTTAAGCTGACACTTGGGCTGTATTACACTGTTTATGAGATAATGTCACATTGGTCATCAAAGAGATTAAGCATGAATTTAACCAGAAAAAACATATTTTCCATCTTGCATTAGTAATGAAACCAACGTGGTTTAAAATGTTGTTAACCAGAGTGACTAAGGTAGGTGTCAGACCTTTCTGCAAATATTGTAGTGCTGGAGGCCACATGAGGTTTCAGGAACGAGCAATGCAGTGTATACACAGAATAAGTTCTGTGTTATTTAATACAAAGTATGTGTGTAGACCTTGTAGTCCAGGCAGTGACAGTGCGTGGGTGCTTCAGAACCTCTGAACCTCTGTTTTTCTGCCTGTACTAAGAAGAGTGAAGGCAGACGTTTACTTCATGACACTACATCCAAAGATGCCACCACGTGTTAATATAAAAACAATTTTAAAAGTAATTTGAATGAGCAAAAACTAAGAGCACAAATATGCATTCATGATGCGGTCTGAAGGTGGGTGTTCTACTTCATCGATTGTGGAGTATTAGAATGCAGCATAATTGGATACATTAAGTTTAGTCATATGCATAAGTCTGGGTAGTCCTGGTCAATTGTTGTCTTGTTGATTTTTCGATCAGAAATGATTGCACTACAGAGAATTTACACACTTCTTCACTGTTCTTTTGCTAAATCTAGTACAGTAAATAGAAATTGTGCATAATAATTTGAAGAAACATATGTAACAAGTATTTAAATTGTGTCTTGTAGAGGATGTGTAAACATAAAAAAGTGTCATTTGGAAGTGTTCAAGCAAATTACTATGTATTGAATCTAAATTATTGGAGCAAAAATACTTTATTATTGTAACATTTTGAAAAAAAAATGTGTTGTTCTTATGTAGTTCTGTATCAGACTCAAATAATTCAATTACATCAAATTGATGTAAAACCCTAGATTCCATAATGCATTTAATTTTAGTGCAAAATAATTACATGTAATCACTCCAGGGATAATGTCGAGAGATTCATATCCATACACTAAAAAATGTATTGTACTGAATGTACTTGTACATATTTACACATGAATGATGTATATTACATCAATACAATCAATAGCAAAAGTAAACTGAAAACCAAAGTTATGTTGATGTAATGTCTCATTAATGAGGAAATTTACATATCTAAATGAGTTAAACCAATGCATCACTTTCTTCTGCATAGTAAAAACACTAAAATGAGCACTGACACACAGTAATCAAATACCATGTTAAGTGAGAACATGATGTAACTCTGTAACGTAAGTGCTGAGACTTGATCTACATTTTTAGAGGGTAAGGGATGCATAGAGACTTCATTAGCACTATTTAAATGAACATCCTGAGAGCGGCGCCCTGTAACCGCAACTGTTATTACAACATCAGGAGGAAGTGAACAGCACATCCTGAGTCTTTTTTTCCCTCCATTCTCTTACTTTCTTTCATCTCTCTGTGTCTTTGTCTCTGTTTAGGGATGTGGTTAGTGGGATTACTTAGGGCTTTGACCCATTTCTCCATGTCTGATTTTCTACAATCTTTCTTAACCATCTTTTGTCCAGTAATTAGGTTCGCACTTAGCCAAGATGAAGTTTTGCTTTGATGTCTTGCTGGGTCACAAAATCAATTGGCTTATTTTGTTTTTTATTTTTGGTCCATGCTCTCGATAAAAATAGCCCCGGACCTGTGTCAGAATAAATTCATTATTTGGAAATCTGTTTGGTTGACTGCTTCGTTTGCCCCATAATTGGCTAGACAAATTG
This sequence comes from Arnoldichthys spilopterus, assembly GCA_037974385.1. Taxonomy (NCBI): domain Eukaryota; kingdom Metazoa; phylum Chordata; class Actinopteri; order Characiformes; family Lepidarchidae; genus Arnoldichthys; species Arnoldichthys spilopterus. Next base: position 7,100,338 of record JBBPDA010000037.1, read on the forward strand.
TGGTTAGGGTTTTGTAATTCGGGAGAGATGTGCTGTCTGCCTTTGACAGGTGACGCTGAGTGGCAGTGGTGCTGTGTGGAATGAAAGGTGGGCTATGGGTAGAGCGGGGGCTGTTTCCCCCTGAGCCCTCGCCTCACTCATGACCCTGTCTGCTCCCAGACAAGCTGCCAAACCCCGCTCACTCACGCACTCATTCTACTGCTGCCCTGCGTCTAACAGCCTGCTGACAGCTAGTGACATAGGCCAGGGAGGATACAGTTCATACACACACAGGTGGAGATTCAGTTCAATGATGTTTGGTCAAAGTCTAGGTAGCAGTACAGTACTGAATAGGAGCTTTGGAAATGTCTGTTTTATCACTGTTTTACAGTGTATTATGTTCCTGAAGAACTGTCAAGCATTTATGTGAGAACCATGATTAACTTACAGTAGTAAGCATTATTATTAGTAAACATAATGCCAAATCTAGAGATATAAGGCCATATTCCAAGTCTGAACACACTTAATCTAGCTGCATTTGATTGCTTGGGGAATTTAAAGGTAAAGATCTAATTTACACAATTTGTAAAGTGAAAAGTATTTAATAGTCATGGAGCCAACAAATCCACATAAGCATATATTAGGCATGTTTTAGGAATGCATGTATTGGCTTACTGGATTTACATAAGCTTAAATTACTTGTTAGCTTCATTAGCCTTGTTGCTCAAGTGTTCAACTAAAGAAGCAAACTTCAGACAGAATTGTGGAAACTGGACTGGTTGTCAGTATGTTCCTTTAAAGATTAACTTCAAATAAGTTTAAATTTATCTGCAAAAAAGAGCCATGGATATCAAAAACCACCAGCATCATATATCTCTGATGATCTGCTTCAACCCCCCCCCCCCTTTTCAAGACCCATAGAGAAAAGCAGCTGGGAGACAGGGAGCCATTTGGTCTTAAGTGGGTTCAGAGATAGAGATTAGAAACATGGGGGCTGAATGGAAACGTCCTGCACCTGCTCTGCTGCACCTGTTTCCTGTTTCTGCCCATGCCTGTCTCTCTCTCTCTCGCCCTCTCTCTCCCTCTCTCTCACTTTCTCTCTGTCTCTTTCTCTCTCTCTCTCTGTCTCTCGGTCACTGTCTGTTTTTCTCTCTCTCTCTACTTGTTCTCTTTACTGTTCCCATCTCACAAAAGTGTTCCACTATTCTCTGTTCCCTTTGCTCTTTGTCCGACAAATGGCCACATTTTTTACTATCTACTACACTTCTTTATGTTGGAGAATCAGCTTTGTGCACTTTGATGCTTCATCAAAGCTTCCTAATTTCTCCTGTGATGTTCAAAGTTCTTTTGATAATAATAGGTGTATGCCAAGTGCTGCCTTGATCACTGCACAGTCTGAATGTGCTAATTTGATTAACCTTTAGAAGTTACAATTTTCACTGGTGAAAACAAAATGTAGTAAATTACAAAGTGTAATTTAAAATGAATTATTTCTCATTTGTACATAATTAATATGAGCAGAGAATTTCTGTTGGTAGTGAAGATGTGAAGTGCTAAGTGTTTGCATTATTCACTTGCATAAGGAGCTATGGTCATGTGCCTCCTAGAGGCCAACTTGCAAATGTCGCAGTAATTTCTTTGCGTCGACCCTAATTCAGAGTTGCACACCCAGCTAGGGACACAAACCTCTGTATCAGCTATGTATGGTTTCCATCAGACCAAGTTTCATGTTGATTGGTTATGTGTAAGTATATGATACTGATACATATCAGTGGTCAAAAAAAAGAAGAAAGAATAAAAAAGAACTTTGACAAACACTATTACATTAATTTTACAATCCATACAATTAAATACATTCAGTTACATAATTACATTTAAAGGGTTAATATAACAAAAACAATACCTGGTACATTTTGTAGTGTGCCTGGGTTATTGGTGTCTGCCTGGCGCCAACACTGCTATTACTCTATGCAAGCTGTATTATCTGAGTAATACAGCAGTTAACAAGCAGGTCACAGTGGGACATCGTTCAGATACCTCATTTACCATACTCAACCATCTCTCTCTCTCTCTCTCTCTCTCTCTCTCTCTCACACACACACACACACACACACACACTCTTTCTCTTTCTTTCTCTTTCCCTCTCTCTCTTTCTCTTTCTCTTTTTTTTTATCTCTTTTTGGGATGTGTCTGTGAAGGTGCTTTTTGTGTGTGGAGTGGGAGTTCAGCTCATCTATAATAGATGAAGTCCCATGCTGCAGACAGAGGGGTGTGTGCTGGTGTCTGTGGGTTGATGAAAGCAGAGGGTCTGCTGTTCATGCTAGTCTACAGGGCACCTGCTGTTGGTTGTGTGTGAGCTATGCTTTGCCTTGGTTTAAGACTGGCCAGTAGGACAATATGTTATCTTTATTGTGATAGATTCCATAACGGTGCACTTTTCTGAGCACATTACAGACATCACCAGCATTTGGTTTATCAGCACATGCATTATAAAATAGATCAATTAAGAGTAATTATAAATGCTGTAAACAACACCAATCAGCGTATAGTAACTGCATGTATTTTACAGTAATAAGTAGTTGCATTGTGTCATGGTCTTATTTTATATATTTTGTACATTTTTAACAATCAGATCATTTGTATTATCTTTAGTTCCTTCTTAAAGCAAAAAGCATATTTACACAATGTTTCAATTACACCATATGTGGTCAATCAGTCAAGACATGTTTGGAGTCCAAAGTTGTCTTTTGTTTTTGAACCTACTGGGCTAATGTTGCTAATAAACACTAGTCAATAGTCATTTAAATTTTTTTTGTAAATAAAAGAAACACTTGTTCAGCCTGCTTCAACTGCATCCTGCTCTTCATTAACGTGGTGTAGATTCATCAGTGTGGTTTGGAACACAGTATAATTTGGGTGAACTGTGATAATAAACAACTTCACAGCTGCATACAGCCATTTCAGACATTGATGATTCTGGATCAGCATTGGGTATGCATTGAAGTTTTGTTTATCACTTTCTGTAAGTCATACCATGTATTAAAACACATTCACATTTATTTTAAAGTGAAAGAGGCTATTTGTCATTGTGATCACACAAAGTGCACCACAACGACGTGTGACCTCTGCATTTAACAAACCCACACATGGTTCAGTGGGCAGCCGTCAACAGCACCTATGGAGCAGTGTAGCAGGACCAGTACTGTGCTCTAGGGTGCCTCAGTGATACCTGGGCCAGGACTTGAACCTGTGGGTGTGTCCCTAAGCACTAGGCCACCACTGCCCACCGTTTATTTATGGAACCGATTAAGACATCTTAGACCAATGACATCTTAGCAGTGTCAGCCTTGTGGCGTTAACACTAATAAGGCAAAAATTGGACACAAAAAATGACTTGGCTAATTGACTACACCTGGGGTAAGTGAAAAATGTAAATTTGATTCTTTGCTCATTCCATTTAATGTTTTTTTTAACATGGCACCACAGTTTTGCTTTTACATTATCATTGTAATGTTTTTAACAATGTTGTCCTTCCTTATGTGAGTGTAGGTAAGTGTAGGCAGCAGGGCAATGCCACATGGCATTAGACTTCTCCACCTCCTCATCCACAGTGCTCCCACTCATCCAGGGGAGGGAGGAAGTAAGTAAGTGCAGATGATAAAGGGGAAAAGAGAGAGAGAGGGAGAGGGAGAGAGTCTTATCTGTGGTCGACCAGGGGCAGGATAATCCCATCACACACAATGGAGCTGAACAGGACAGATTTCATCCAATCAGAGCCCTCGTCTGAGTCTGCCAGAGAGTTCACTCACACACAGCAGTGCTACATTAACACAAGCACTTTCATACAGATCTCTAACACATACATATATGCTCAAAACAGGCAACACAATATTATTAATATTATTATTATATTCAAACTTTCTTTTCATTTCGACAATACCAGCTACCCTCTACATTTAATGAACATTGCATGTCGAAATGGTCCAGAATGACTATACACATACACACATTAAAGACCTTTCATCATTTCCTCTCAACTCCTTCAGTTACCATTTTAAGATGTAAGATGTACACATGCAAGACTACTACTATTCAGCACTTTTATTAATGTAAGTGAGCCTGTGTGGACGGTCTTGTATTTGTCTCTTTGTAGGGACTAAATGTCCTTATAATAATAATACAGGAAAAGCTTTTTTTTTTTTTTTTTTAAATCTTGCCTTTTGGTTACTGAGGTTTAGGTTAGGTGTTGGTGTAGCATTCCTCAGCTAGTGTATTATATGAGTCAGTGGAATGTGCTCACAAATTCAGCAATGCCAAACTGTGTGAGTGTGCATGTGTAGCAAGGCAGCAACTCCTGAAATTAACTGGCAGCCCAGTAGCCCATTTGTTCCTCTGCCAGACTGATTGGTTGCTTGTTGTGCTTGCGTTAAACTGAAAGCTGTAATCACAGGGATAGCATCTTTAGCTAAGCTATTCTTAGCCTTTCCCTTTACCTTTCCCACTTTGGCTGATCTGTCGGATGGAACTGCTGTTCTTTTTTGAGCTCTCTCTCTTTTTGTGTTCGTGTGTGTGTGGTCTGCTTTATCAGCCCATTGATTGGCTGTAATCTGGTTGTGGCCACACGGCCCAACGCCATTCCCCGGGGCACTAATTATGTGCAGAGTGATTTACATCATAGCCCTGCCCCATTCTAATCTAATCTGATTTAGCCCTGCCACTCCAGCCCCATCTCAACTGCGCACATATTGAGTTTGTGTCACTCCTGGCCCTCTGTTTGGCCTGGCAGCACCCCGGATAGTGCAGCCTAGCCTTCCCTAGTATAGCCTTAGTGTCAGCCCTAGCCAGATCATTAAGCCATTGTGGCAGAATTTGTAGGCCAGCAGAAGAGGAGGCAAGGCAGAGAGGCCCTCTACACAGCCAGAGTTGCCTGTAATAGAGAGTCATTTAGGGATGAAGGAGCACTGGAACTTTAAGTGTTACAGCAGTGGAGGTATTTTTAAAGCCATGTGACAGAGCCATGGGAATTTGGCCATTGTTACTTTCTGATTTGATTTGTATTTGGATCACTTGACGAACAAAGCCGGGGATTGTTTTTCTATCGTCTGGATATAAGCTTACAAAGCGTAGCACTGATTCTTTACTTTTTCTCTTCTGTCAACACAAATTGTTGAGGATCATCCCATTTTATGTGACCTGGAGACTTTGTTGTGGATTTTAGGGAGTCTTTTACTGCTCCAGGTTTGTGAGGTGTCCAGCTCGGCTGGGCAGAGCTTGGGGCAATCACTATGAGCTACACACTGGTGAATAATGGCTCCTACAGTGACAAGTTCCATCGGGGCAGTGCTCCTACCTTGCTGCCCCCACCCTGCTGCGATGGCCTGGGACCAAGACCCATGCGCAAGCGCCTCAGCATGGATGTCCTGAGAAACAGGGCTCCTGAACTGGGGCCTGTCAAATGGCCTTCGTTGGTCACCATCTGCAAATGGAAGCAAAATTTGACGGAGAGATTGTTAAAACGACGCCATGGCAGCTATGCACAGGTCAGCACAAACATTGGCTTTGCCCTGAGTTACTATCAGGGAGTTTATGACAAACTATGAATTTAAATATTGTAATCTTTTTTTTAAATAATGAACTGTAAACATGAAGTAGAATTGTGTAGTTCTGTATTTAGGACCTTGTGAAGGTACCTGCCAAGTAAGGACCTGCTACTGTCTTTTGAGATCTTGCCCTTTTTAACCCACTTTTTCATAAGCTTTGCTTCTTATTCAGCTAGAACTTGTAACTGACCCTCCAACCTTCCAGTATTGTAACTGTCGGGTATATACAGTGGTGCTTTAAAGTTTTTGAAACTGTCAAAATTATCTAAATGTTTGCATAAATATGACCTTAAATATCACCTGTTTTTCGCACCACACACAAAAGATTAATGGATTCCAGTTAAACAAATGAGACAAATAGAGTGGACTTGGACATTCATTAATTGTGGAAAATTATCCAATATTACATATCTGTGAGTGGAAAAAGTATGTGAACCTTCACTTTCAGTGTCTGAAGTCACCCCTTTAGGCAGCAACAACTGAAACAGAATATTTCTGGTAAACTGACAAGTTTATTTTTCTTTGACTGTTTTTTGGAATAATGACTTGTGTGCTTATGGGCCATTGTCTTGCTACATTTGCCACCTGTACTTGAGATTCAGTTCACAGACAAATGTCCTAGCATTTTTTTATAGGTCTTTTTGGAGAGCAGTGTATTTCTTTACCCTGCCATGCACATCATTGTTCTTCAATGTTTTTTATATGGTGTGAAATTACATTGGCCAATTTGAGAGAGTTCTTAAGTTGCCTAGATGCTAACCTGAGTTTCCTTGTAATCTTGCAGACTATTAAAACCTTGGTGTTAGAATGATTTTTGTTGGTGGCCACTTCTGAAGAGTACCATGCCATCTTTTTCAGCCTGATGATCTTTTCTGAGACCTTCAGAAATCTCCTTTGATTCTGTCTCTGTATTTTGAAGATTGAACTTGAATAGATACCTGTTTTGTTTTTCAATAAAACAGGGCACACACTCATGCCTGACTGACACACCCTTGCTTAAAAACACCTGACTGCCAATGAGCTACTAATCTTAAAGGTACACATACATTTACCACTTACATGTATGTAATATTGTCTTTTTCTCATATGTTGAATTGGGTTCTCTTTATCTGTTTTAGGACATGTGTAAAAATATGATGTTTTAGGCCAAATGTACGCAGAAATATGAAATATATATTTGCACCTCTATATGTCTAAATCTGTGACTGGTTAGACAGCCATTTTGGAACAATGAGACACTTTAACTGACCAGCAGATTCAACCTCAATCAAGGTCCTCAAATTTGGAATAGCAGATTAATTGCTGAAATAAGCACATGCAAACTGCAGCTGAAATGTGCACCCAGTTTGTGAAAGAGTGGCTTAAAATGGACAGGCATATGACAAATATTTTGTCTGGGCAGTTTATCAGTCATGATGTGAAAATTAAGTCCTTATGTGTCAGGAAAACACTAACGTTGGACAGTCAGTCACTTAATATACTATTTATTTTGGTTTGACACTACTAGCTAGATTATGTAGGTTTACCAGGTAGCAGAACAGACAGACGCTGTAAATTTCAGCACTGTGGACAGCTGAATGGGTGTAGTGGGAATTTTATAATTAAGATATTAGTCACCGCACCGGAGTCTTTAAGCTTCTCATTTTAACTAATGTTCTGTATTAACCTTTTGAGCAGTCCCTCAAACAGCTCTGTGATATCAGCACTTTCAGTTCCACTTTCATTAGGTAATGCCTTTCTCTCTGCCCCTCTCTCTATCTCACACTCTATGGGCTGCTGGCTTTCTCTGAGAGGTTTTATTGAACCATTGAACCCGTTTCATAATTTCAGAAGTTGCTTACGCCGCTTGGCCGTCTCCCAAAAGCACACAGTGCATTAGCGTTTGAGTGTGGCTCATGGAAGCTGGGTGCCTGGGGAGAAAAGCCTGGTGACTTGAAACAGAGCATGTGAAACTGTCTGCTGTCTGAATGATGACTCAGGTCATCTGAAATGTTAGGCTTAATTATGAACAATTTTGTTTTCATGGCATATCATCAGTGTGCTAAGCAGTAGGTCTTTGCATATTGGATGACTAGCCACTAATGCCAGAGGTTAAAAACCATCAGATTGGTCACCTGGAAGAAATATATGTATTTATGTATGTGTTTAGAAGGATCTACATCGCCTTTTGAAGTAATCTACCATCAGGAGTGGGATATAACATAATACAAATATTTGGAGTACATTTCCAGAATACAGAATTTAAGTTTTTGTATGCAGTTCTCATTATATATAGAAAGGGCAGTATTCAGAAAGCAGTGAGTATTCAGAAAGCAGTGACTCATTTTTAGCTAAATACTAGAAAAGCTGGGCACTAAATGTATTTATTATATAAACTTATTATTGACTATTTTAAAATCAGCACACAGCATGTAACAACCACACCCATTAGATAGGCTCTTTAAATGATATTTAAATTCCTGCTAAAGCCTTGATAAAATGATACATCAGTGTGAAGAGTCAGTTATTCAGCTCAATGCTACTGAACTGTTTAGAAGGATGATTGAACAATCTAGTGGACATGATAAGCATTATGTTTAGCACTGGTGTACCGGACTAGTGCTCAGAGCATTAAGGGAGCAACATTGGACTGAAGCAGGCAATGGGAGCTAAAAAATATTAGAGAATTATCTTACCCCTTTTAAAAATAAGAGAATGACATGATGAAAACTGTCAACCCAATTACAGAGCAAATAAAATGACAACAGCAAACTTTTAAGCGATAACACATTTGAGTTTGTAAGTGAAAGCAGAGATATTTTATCATCCTATTATTCATCCTCTTCATTTTAAATGGTTTGTCGGTTCTTGAAATTTATTCAAACAGATAAAAGCCTGATGAGTGGCTTTTATCACGAATTAAAGCACATGCACAGAATCACACACACATTTTTTAAAGTGTCCAGCTCCTCCCCTAATCCTCTAAGCCCATATTTAGTATGTAGCGTTTTTAATACAGCATTTGAATAACATTGCAAACAGTATAGTTTAGTATAGCAAACATCAGTTTTATGACAGTAATAACTTTGTAAGGGTCAAAACAGACTGTCATGACCTAGAGCAAATTACAGTCTCGTGAACTCTGTTACCTTAGTGGATTTATTGGAAAGTTACATGCCATACCAGCATGTACATGTGGGATGGTTAATAGCAGACCTGAGTATTTAAGTTCTCTCTTCCTTGTCTGTGTTTTTTTTTCTTTCATCTTCTGTCACTCTACAGCACTCCAATCAGTGCTACACCAACACAGCCTACAGCTGTTCACCTCTGCCTACTGTCATTAAATTATAATCAGGTCTCCGTTTCACACTGGGGCTCTGTGGAATCTCAGTCTACTGCACAGCTCCTTGCATGCTCCACGTAATCTAATTACCCACACACTGCAGGAAGCACTCCACTCGACCTGCATTATTTAAACCATAATTCAGAGGGGTGCCTTGACCTGGGTCAGGTCACATAAAATGTCAAAAAGGTGCTGTGCACTGTCTTTAGCAGGTCACAGTTCAGCTGGCTGTGAAGTTTTTAGACCATAGGTCATGGGTCAGAGTCTAGACCATGGGTGTCCTTCTCTGGAACTGGAGGGCCGGTGTTCAGTCTACTTTGTAATTTACCTGCTTAGCCACACATGATTCAACTCACCTGTTAAATGCCAGGTTTGATGAATGTGTATGAAGAGGTGTATAGTAAATGAAAGATCTACCCTACCCTTATTCTGTCATCTTCCCCTCAGTATAGTCAGTCAACCAAGATATATTTACCAGTGGATGCTAACACTGCTAACAATGCTAACAAACTAAAGAAGTTAATAGTCACCCGAATTATTTCCATAAACATTAATCACCTTCTCAGCCTGTTCAAATGACTTATAGCTCTTTCTTAAGGTGGTAAAGACTCACTGATGTGGTTGAGGACATTTAAACAGAGCAATAAATATGAACAAAAAACTTGTAACCATTTCTGACAACTCAAAATCTACAAAGCTGTTGTTATGGCGATCATTATCATTGAGGCGGTTTCTAAGGTGGTTTCTCCTACTTCTGAGGTGGTTGTCTACAATGGCTGCCCTCTTAGCTACTAAATGAAGCTTCAACTGTTATGGCTCACAATAGGTCAAACATTATTTTTATACACTTTGACAAGGAAACGATGTTGACTACTTTGACCAAGGGCACTAAACATTCCTGCCGTCTTTTTTTCGTTGGAAATTTTAAATTAGATTTTTTTACAATCCAAATCTAATCTTTATTCTGGTAATAGTAAATTGAGATTTACCAGACAGTTTGTTCACAAATTGAGCATTAGTGGGCCATCAAAATAAAATGTGACCTAATATTCTGAAGTCCTGAAAGCCCATTTATACAGATTTTAGTTTGCACTGATGGTTCAATCTGCTTATGGAACACTAGAAAATAGTAGCCTGAGAATCATTCAGTGTACAACAGCCTGCTAAGCCTTTGGTCAGTGAATGTGATTTTTTGAACAACCTTCAGGAGTACTGTTGTATAGTATAGCACAGACTATAAGCATGCCGTCACACACACACATGCACACGCACTCTGTAGCACCTCTTGTTGCCTTTAAAGGGCAGAGTGGAACGGATTCTGCACTCAGAGTAGCACTACCACTCTTCAGATATGTTGAAAAGTTTCATGCTTTACTTTAAACAAGCCCATCTCTCTCTCTCTCTCTCTCTCTCTCTCTCTCTCTCTCTCCCTCTCTCTCACTCACTTTTTCACTCTCTTTCTCTTTCACTCACTCCCAAGTAGCACATACACTTTTTATCACAGTATTGTTTTCTGCAGAGAGGGAGAGTCTCGTTGGTGTGAACGGCATGATGGAGGGAATCACAATCTATATTGCTTTTTAAAGGGTTCATATTCCTCAAAGTAATAGTCACTTGCTTGTATGTTCCCTTTTGGGGCATTGATAAGCTGTAGGTAGACGCCACCATGTGGTGAACTGTTGTAATAACCATAGTTTCCCTTCACACGTTCGGTCGTTACTGTGCTGATAGAACAGATATGACTTAAACATAGGTATTGGAGTTTCTTTTTTCTCTTATTTGTCAGTATGACATGTGGTCAGTGTCACCATGAACCTTTGTAATACTGATATCACAGAAGGCTACAGTATGCAAATTAGTAATAATTGTCTATTTGTATGAGTGCTGTCAGCATCACAACCTACTATGCTCAATATACACTTGATACACTAATGGTTTGGGTACTTTTAAGTGTTCACGCAATGCAACAAACTTGATCATCTGCTAAAAATTAAAGAGAAAGAAAGATACACCCTAAACTGATGAAAAAAAGAAAGAAAGAAAGAACGAAAGAAAAAACAGAAAGTTACTGAGAGTGTACAAACAGTAATGGAAATGACCTGGAACCCACTGGCTAATCAACCAGTTAGACTCTGACTTATAGTGGTCAAATGATCAAATGTGTATGAGACAATATTGTGTGTGTGTGTGTGTGTGGATTGCTAGATAGATAGTTCAAAAGCTACAT
>JBBPDA010000037.1:7111565-7135888 GCA_037974385.1 Arnoldichthys spilopterus
TATATATATATAAGACAAATAGGAAAATGTTACAGCAGCAACAAGAGAAACTGTAACTATTAAAAAATAATTTTAAAGGATGTGCACATCTACAGGCCTAGTAGTGTAGATAAACGACACTGAGAGTAGAGATGTGTGCTTGAATGATGGTGAACAATCTTTAACAAGATTTGAAATCATGCAGATGAATCTGAGCGATGCTTTGGTTGAAAGCGATTTGCTGACATTTGGTGACATTTTCATGGTTCTCGCATAATGATTGTGTTCATGACGTGGCATCACACTTTGTTGGCATCTATGTCTGCAAGTTGGTATTAACACAGTTATGACACATCCGCGCACACACAAATGCAAAATGAACATGTTCTATAAATATTGTGTGACATTTAGAGCTCTTACACGTTTTGCCTGTTTTTTAAAACGTTACATGTTAGATCTCTAACCAAGGGTACATAACAACATGGTGTATATGAAGTTTTGACTCACCAATTCTGTCAAATGCTTGAAAAAGTGAACCTGAGTTTGCTGACGTAACTGGTAAGACTAAATGGAACATGGCCCTGACAGTCAGCAAACTCCTTTAGTCAAGTCAAGGTTGTTGATTTTATTTTTGGACTACATACCTCATACACTAATGAAGTTCATCTCTATGAACATTTGGAGGATGAATAAGCCACTTGTGATTGGCTATCTGGTGGATAAAAGAATAGATGATAGCACACGTTCATTCCTCATTATCCTTGTTTCAGTTGCTGTGGCAACCAGCAGCTGTGTATTTCGAACATGTGTGCGCGTGTGCGTGTGTGCTTTTTCAAATGCATTCACCTTTAATATAATGTCAGCTATAGTTCAGTGGAGGATAAGAGCTGGTTGCCTTTACTGATTACTTACACAGGATTCTTAGCACATACAAGCTTTCTACTGACTCTTAAGTACAGTCAGAACTCTGCCAGGCCTACACTGAGAAAACGAATAAACTGAATTTACTTGATTCAAATCTGCATCATTTCCACATCAATAAAACACATTTTATCCATGTGGAAATGACATACTCTTCAATTATTGTATATCTGAATCAAGTAAATTCAGTGCATTATGTTTTTTCAGTGTATGCCTCTAGTAAAAACAGGTGTAAAATTAAAGGCTGATGTAAATTTTGTGTAAGCTCTACACAGGGCCAACACGATCTACGCCTTTAAGAGCATTTATACTTGTGTGATTGTGTGCTTCTGTGACACTCTGTCTTTGCCAAAATGTATTAAGACACTAGTAAGTTTGTAGCCAGCTGCTAAAGCCTTCTGTCTGTTGTTGGCTTCTACCTAAAGCTGAACCTCAAAATTTAGCTTGAAGTGGAAGGAAAACATGCTGCAACAGCTAGCTAAAAACAGGTGCTAAGTAGTATCTGAGTAGTTAAGTAGTATCTGAGTAGTATGTGCAGACACAGAGGTGAGATAAGTGGTTGCAGATGATTAACCAAATCTTCTAATCTACCTGGCAACATAAAATATGAATATTGTGAAATATTCACTTGATAGCTTTATATTTCCTCCTGCATATTTAATTCAACCTGAAATGCTATGCTACTAAGTGGACCAACTGTGGTTACAGTTTAGTGTAGTTACATTTCTGGGTAGGTGCACATCAGACTATGGTGAAGGGTATCGTGTAGAATGTGACTACACACTACAGCGAAGTTTCAACGCAACAATATTAATCAGCCTTCTGTTAATTAGATGATATGGTCAAGTTTTTGAAACATTTTACAGTTACAGACACTTGGAAGAGGCTCGAGAGCCAGACTGCTATAAAAAAAAGGCTGTCCTATATGAAGGGACTGACAAATAGACCAATCTACATATAATCTCCTGAATTAAGGCGTCTATGAGTACTCATGCAGTTTTGACCAGTAGATCAGGCCAAAATTATTTATATTTTTGTGATGTCCTTAATTAAAAGAAACAATTGTGCTTGTACATTTGTGAGCCTTTTTTATATTTAATACATACATAAATGACATGAAACATCATCATATTTTCACACAAGTTCTAAGAGTAGACAAAGAACCCATTTAAACAAATGAGAGAAAAATATTATACTGGGCCATTCATGTACATCACATTTATGCAGAAATATAGAACATTTTAAACAGTTCACAGAACTCCAGAGTATAGTGGAAGTTAATCAAGAAGAGATTTTATATTTCACTTAATAATCTGAGATTTACAATCAAATCAGAATGGACAAAATAAACCTCCAAAGGCACCTCCAAAAAGGTTAAAAAAACAAACAAACTATAAAACTATGAAGAATACAGTTGAGTATTTTAATTTGGCATTTGAAATTTAACATTTAAAAGATTTTAACAGAATAATAAATAAAACAATGAATTGGTAAAGTATTATTGAATATAAATGGAATAATCAGCTAAGTTCCTTTAGCTACTTTTTAATTTTTTTTTATAATGAAGTTACATGCACTTGTCTGTAGGCTCTTCCTAGTTTATTTAAATCTGTATTAATGCAGTTATGTGATGTTCTTGAAGTATTGATGATAGCCTATTTAATATTTAGAAAATCTATCTTGATGTTATGTCCAATTTTCTAGTACTGTAGCCTTCTTATAGCTTGCAGACAGAGTGGGGGATTGTAGTATTCATCTCAGCAGCCATGCTGAGGGATTTAAGAATTTGATTAACAGCAGAAGAGTTGATAGTCTGGGATCTTAAGCTTAGATAAACAACTGTAGTGGTAAGTTTGCAGCAGAAACTGAAGTGACTGGCTGTCCTAATTTTCTTTGTCCTAGCCTTTCAAGTCAGTGAGCTTCATCCAGTAGGATCTAAATTGACATCCATATATAAAGAAATTATTGTAAGAAGGAGGCACTGTGGGGCTGCAGCCAGTAGGGGGAGTAATGCTTTCTGACCAGCAGTGAGTTTGCTCTGTGGAGGTGACTGTAATATAGCTGGATGGTTTATCTTGAAAGGTTTAGCATCAATTACTGTGTGTAAAGCCTCTTGTTTTGATTAAATGTGACTGAGGGACTTATAAATAGACCTGTTAATGAATTGGAGAGTTGCAGTTGGCTGTGAGCCCTGGGCCATGTGCGTTCCTATACTCAGCCATGAGCTGGGTTATATTTAGGCTCTGCTAGATTCCAGAAAGTGTTACTGGATTAATTGAAGCTTACATTCAGAACACATTTAGAGCCCTGTACCTTACATGAGTTAGGTGGTACTGTGACTTTTATGCAGCCTTTTTCCTCTTCACTGGGGATTGGAATTGATAGGATTTTATTTCTACTGATTCTTTAATGATTCCACTAACAATTCCTGACCAATTTTTAAAAAGAGGTTTTTAGCTTCAAAAGGACAAAACTACAAATCAGATGAGTTCATTTGCAAAAGCAGATCTCCATTTTACTGATTTCCATAGATTGTGTTTTTTTTGTGGTTCCCATGTAATATTAAACAAACTGGATTTGGGTTGTTTTAAATAAGGGAAAAATAGCTCAGCCTCATACAGGTAACTTACAAAAAAAGCCTAAAGTCTGAAAAGTCTTTGTTTACAATCAATTCCTCAATCTATCCTGTGGTTAATTTCTCAGTAGACAAACTTTTTGTATGTTTACAAGCAATGGAGGGAATACGTTTCAGCATTCCTTTTTGTTTTATGCCCTGAAAACATCAGACTTTTCAGTAGTCTGATCTATAAAGATGACTTTATAAAAAGTTGTAGCAAGTTGTCTGTCATCATCTAAAATAAATGAAATGAAAGAATATTTCTGCAGCGTTCACTTTTATTTACATTTTCCTATTTAAAGAAAAATCTGCTAAGCCTAGCTGCATTGCAATAATTATTAGGATATTTACTCTTGGTAATTGACATGCTCACTTTGGAAACAGTGGAACATATGCATGAAGTGTCAAATACAAGGCATTCCTGGATTTCTTGCCCTTGTTGGACCAGCATATTTTTCAGCATGTTGCTGTTGCTTCTACCCTCAATGAAATCGTCATTTTACATACATTGCAAGTAGCACTGCTGTAATTTATCTTTGTGAAATAAAGCCATGCTTTGGACCACTCCTTTTCATCGCGGATCCTTCTTTTTGAAAGTTTCCAGCAGCAAATAAAAGCAGATTTTGTTATCATAACTCATGCATTTTTGTAACGCACAACTGTCAGCAATATATGCCAGCATGGATAAAAAGCAATCGATAACCTCAGAGGCAGACAATTCTAATAGATTGGGCAATTTGGAACTACTTCTCAACTGGAACCATGTATATATATTTTGTTTATGGTTGAATAACCATTTAGAATGTTCATTCATGGTATTCTACATATGACTCATGATTCCAAACTTTTGTGAGGTTTTAGAAATACTAAAACTGAATGGATCATATTGAAAAAAGTCCCTGTCCCCAGAAAAAGAGTGAAGAGAAAGCACTGCTTGGTCCCCAGCTGTGTGAGGATAGATTGCTTCTGCCTGGAGCAGGGGATGCTGTCAAGTCCTACTGCCAGCTGAATCATCTACTGACAAAGAGCTCAGCTCTTTCTCTCTCACTCCACTCTCTCTCTCTCTCTCTCTCGCTCTCTCTCTCTCTCTCTCTCTCTCTCTCTCTCTCTCTCTCTCTCTCTCTCTCTCTCTCTCTCTGTCCTGCACACACACATACAGCAACACACACTCTCATTCTCTCTCACTCGGTGCAGGGAGAGCAGGCACTCGCTGCAGCTGTGTGTCCACAGCTACCACTGCTGTAATCAAACGGCAGGAGCAAGCGGTATAAAAAAGGCGAGAGGGGGGAGAGATTGAGTGAGAGACACATAGAATGACTGCCCACCTGAGCAAACAGCAGAGCTGCTGTTTGGAGATGCACGGCGGCCGTGGGCCGGATGTTCCATGCTCATGCAGCTGGCAGCAGGACTTACAGCATGGATACGGTTGCCATTCATCTTCTTCACCAGCGATGGCCATGTCCACATTGCCGCGGCAGCGGGCCAAGCTGACCTCCTCACGGTCCGAGAGCTCATGGAGGAGCCCGAGCCGAGGGGCCGCGCTCCGTGCCAAGGGGGGCAGCTGTGAATTGTGGGGCGAGTGCAACTGCGCACAGCATGGCTGGAGAGAAGCATACCAGGTAAAACTCCGCTATTAGACACAGAGGGTGAATCAGCTTTATTTTGCCAGGTTTGTTACTTAAGTTTGCAAATAATTAACTGCACATGATTTAAGTAGTACAGACAGAAGTACAATAGGTTAGCGGTATGAAAAGGACAGGGTTGCATGCACCAGGAATGGGCGTAGGTGAGTGTCAAGCTTGGGCAAAAATCTACATAAAAATAAAACAATTCTTGTTTGCAGAGTCATAGCAATAAACACTGTTACAGAGACCTGGGTTCAGTTACAAAGTGCTACATGCACGTTACAGAGCCTTTTTATCTGTTTCAGACCTTTTGCTTTCTTAATCTATTTACAGCACCAATGGTTCTTTACATTTGTGCACATGGCAGAAAATGAAAAACATGTCATTTGTGTAATTATATAGCAAATTTTTGATTATTTAATTTATTGTAAAATGTACCCATAAAGTTTTTCTTTCATAGCTAAGTCGAGCAAACTTTTTGTAGTCTAATTACAACTTTGGGCAATAGAATCTACTGGAGTGGTAGTGTTACTGTGCTTTGTATGTAAATTTAGGCTAATAAACCTTTGCTGAAAATATAGGCCTTCAACATGTTGGCTGTAAAGAATCAACCATTAAAAAAATGCATGATCAGTGCATCCCTAGCTGAAACTATTCAGGTTAGTAAAAGTAACAACCAATTTCCATTAGTACAATTTCCGGACAAAAATCACAACCGAGCTATCCTAATAGGGTTTCTCCACACAACATAAATCTGATTGATATTAATAATATAGTTTTTTTGTTGCTCTATACAGCTTATCCATTGTCTGAACAGTTACTATGAAGGAACATACTTGTGGTCAGAGCATGGATAAATTAGTTCATAAATATACAAGAGAGGTACAAAATATGAGGTAGAAGTTTTATTGCAAAAATGAGTGGCTGGAAATGTATTTTACATTTCTTTGTTAATGTACAATATTTCAAACAAACATTTTGCCTTGTTGTTTTCTCAAGCTAATGCTCTAGCAACAAGCAAATATGTAGTGGTAATACAGCAATATGATATGTTGGGAGAGAGGACAGGAAAGAATTCTTTTGAATTTGGTTCCAACTCAATGTGTCTGCACTAAGATGGCTTTGCTATACATTAAGGCAATGTCAACTCTTGCAGTGCTACAGTCAGCATAATGGCATTCTTAAGAGGGAAGTTGCAGAGTTGCAGAATCAACAATGGGCATTTGTCTGTTGTGTTTCTGTGCTCTTGACCAGCTCAGAGCTCAGTGAAGTGTGCACGGAGCTGTGTTCTATACTGTGTTCATGATGTAGTGATGCTGATGGAGACTGTGGTGTGTTGTGTAATAGATGGCAGAATGATGAGTGCTATAGGGAGGCTGCAGTATGCATGACTACATCAGCTAAGGGCAGGGAGCTGTGTGTGTGTGTGTGTGTGTCCTGTGCTCTGAGCACAGTGTCCTCTGTCCAATGAGCAGTGTACTCAGCTATATCATATCTGAGTAAGTCTCAGATGTCTGATTATTTAACATTCATTACTTTGCTACTATTACTAAACATGCAAAATGTGGCAAAAATGCAAAGTTTTTCTCTTTTTTTCTATGAAACAAGACATGGCACTGGTACTCACACTGGTCTTTAGGGCCCCCCAGATAGTGCACATATTGTGAGTTTGGTTGGTGCAAAAATATGAAATGCACTCCTAAAAAGAAGGTAGGGAGAAGTGGTGTAACACAACTGGATATTTTAGTGGGCAATATGACTTTATTGTGATAAACAATACAGATTGCTTTTTTTAACATATACTTGGTCTCACCAGAACCAAAATCTTGATCAAGAGAGTCTTGACCAACTGCATATTTCAGGAAATCAGGAAATTATAAAAGATAATAAAATCATTGCATTTCTATTAATAGTAATTTTAAGTGTGGAACTACTTTGTCTGTTTCAACTTATCTAACCTCAGAAATGTGAAAGATGATGTATCTTCATGTTTAGTGATACAATAATGACCTTGCAGCTTAGTGT
Organism: Arnoldichthys spilopterus; assembly: GCA_037974385.1. NCBI lineage: Eukaryota > Metazoa > Chordata > Actinopteri > Characiformes > Lepidarchidae > Arnoldichthys > Arnoldichthys spilopterus. The sequence continues at coordinate 7,118,733 of JBBPDA010000037.1, forward strand.
GTGTGTAAATGTATTCTTGTTTCATTGCATATTCAGAGCTGGAATGGGTTCTGCTAAACTGGTGCTCTGGTCCCGCTCCATAAGTGGTGAAAGTGGAAATTGTCTGCACATTTTACATGTAAATCCCTGTGATCACATTCTGTTAAATCATTGCTGCTTTCACACATGACTGCGTGCTCTTAACAGTGTTTTGGTGATGTAGCGTAGGTTTTTACAGACAGGGATTAAGTCGGGTACTGGGCTAATTTTTCCACAGAATGAAGAAGTCCTATTCAAAGTTTTGTCTGGGTCAGGCCTAGGCTTAATCCCTGTCTGAGGAATTGACTCATGTGGTGCTATGTGTGGGAGTAAATATATAGTTGACCTATCTGTGCTCTTCTTACAATTGCATTACTTACTCCTTTGTATATACTATTGGTGAACAAGCTGTACAGATTATAGACAAAAATCCCATTCAACTTAATGAGAACATGGCATGAAAATGGCATTAAAATGGCATTCGAAAAACATGGTGCATTTCATTTGGTCAAATAAGAAGATGGAGATGTTTTTACATTTGGTTTGACATGAAGAAAACACTGCTATTTAGGATAGCAAGGAACAAACTAATGGCAGTACTTATAAGGAGGTTGAGGTAAGCATGAGGGAAAGAGGATCGGACAAACCCTGGCATGTTCTTTGAAGCAGATGAAAGATGCTGAAGCAGCTTTACCTTTCTGAGAAATTACAGCTTCATAAGAACTGCACTGGGGCAAAGCAGAGAGAAGTTTTTCAGCACTGTGCCAGAATTGATAAGATCTTGCTGATCAGTTGCTGTGTTCTATTTGAGTGACTGTTGCAAGAGGAGAAAACCCAGCTTTAACTGCATAATATTATGCACTTTAAATACAGACTAGTCACGACTATTTAGCCATTTTTTTCACATGTTGCTAGTATTTTGCAAAACATGCAGTAGAAACCTGACTACTGTTGAAGAAAAAGAAAACAACCTACATTTCTATTGCTTTATACTTGAAAATGATGGTCTTTTAGCAATTTATGCTGACAATCACAGATGATTCAGTATATTCAGTTGCCACTTGTCCTTCTTTCTAAATGTGACTCTGCTAGAGAAGGGTTAACTGATCATAAAGAGTGTGCATATCTGTATCGCTATGCTACTAAATTGATTCTGACACTCTTTGCAAATGCTCATCCCGGTGCATCCAGCTGCATCCACATTAACATATCCATTGAATATTAGATTGGCTGTCACAAAATTACCCATCAGCAGTGAAGTTTGCTGCCTCCATTATACTGGCCGTCATGCCCACCTTCAGATATGTGCTTTGAAACACTGCAGTGAGCCAGAGCTCAAGTGTGGACTATTCTAGAAGCCCAGCACTGTGCTGCAGGTCAATTATCATCAAGCTAGCAATGCCATTGGATGGCATAATTGGATAACAAAAACTTTTAAAGTTTAACAGCTGTTAACTGCACTAAGTCTTGTAGGCAGTTTTGGCCTAGTGGTTAGGACCTTTCCCTTGTAAACAGTGTCCCAACCCAGGTACCACTGAGGTACCCTTGAGCACTGGACCATCCCCTATACTGCTTTCCGGATGCTTCTCATAGCTTCCTGCCGCTCCACGTGTGGATGTGTGATGGGTTAAATGCACAGAGGTCACATTTCAGTTTTGTCCTGTATTCTGGTTGGTTAGTTTAGGGTGTTTTGGTTTGGTTTAGTCTGTCAGTCTGCCTAATTAATTCAGTGCAGAAAAGTGTTAGCTTAAATGTAGCATAGTGCAAATTTCTACTCTTTAATGAAATCATAAATCATGATCATGTACCATTTGGTGAAAAAACGTCTGTATGTCAAAAGGTATCGAGTAATATTTTTGTTTTCCTCAGGATGCTTAGAAAACTATGCTTATTTTTCCCTAATTATATGGGCATGACGTCTACTGCAGAATGATGACATTGTTTCAGAGGTCTGTTAGAGGGGTGTGGCTGTCCAAATAAAGGGTGCTGAAGTCTACTGGAGGGTGCCATTTCAGCACTCTGGATAGCGGCTGGCTGTTTTTTAGTGAGAACTATCCTATCAGAAGGTGGTGCTCCAACCTGTACAGTTTTCTGACAGCACTGAATTATGCCCTGCTTTGCTGTGCTCAGGTCCATTAAGAAGAACTTTATAAATGCACCCTGATTAATGTATCCCGTCCCTCCTCCCCTTGCGTTTGCTTACCTTTGGGCAGAATGCTCGGTGCTCATGGCTATGTTATGATGTAAGGCTGCTGCCTGTAGATTGCCAATGATGTTGCACATTTGTCTTGTGCTGAAAGCCAGACAGGAACTGCAATGAGACTCACGTACTAGCATACAGATGGAGCCTTGGAATGATGTATGGGGCTGGTCAGGGAATCATAGATGAGTGATCGTGGGTTGAATGCTGCTTGAGTTTGGGCACTGAAGCAGCGCTTAAATCCCCACACAGCTCTGTCTGACCATTAATTGGTCATTCACCAGGGATAGCTCCCTCTTTCTCTGAGTTACAGTTAATCAAGGCCCCTGTGCACAGGTACATTGATTAGCAAGGTGCCTAAATGAAAACACTGTTTAAGTCTTTTTTTCTTTAGTCAGGCTGAAATATTGAATGAACAGCATCTCCTATGTAGTCTTTAGAAGGGGCCATTGTGAGATTTCCCTGCACAGGTGCTGTCATGTCTTCTGAGCCTGATTGAGAAGTTATGTTCTATTAGGCTCACCCTTCATGATATGAATAGCTTGACATATACAGTCATGCGATTAAAAAAGTATGTACACCCCATGGAAATTGATTTAAAAGTGATTTAAAAAAATATATATTTCAATGAGCAAACATTTAACCCTCTTTAATTTTTTAAATACTTCAAAACAAAAAAGAAGCCTTTTCAGTTATTTATCCAACACAATTATCAATACATAGAATATTCTTCTGTGAAGTAAACACAAGGCCAGATATTTGCCTATATGATCTTTGGCAAACTGTAGTCTTTTTGAGAGCAAAGCAAAAAAGAAAATTGTGAAGATGTAGGCAATTTCACACCAACAGTTGTGGGAAACATTGACATTATGAAAATGATTACAATATTTCAGTCTATGTCATTTGTCAGAGAATATAATTTTTTATCTGTAGGCAATATTTTAAAGAAGGTAAAATGTTTGCTGGTTTAGATAAGCCAAAAAATTCAGCAATTTATATGGGATGTATTTTTTGGGGCAGTTTAATCAAGATGCCAATCATCCTTATCTATGACATTGTTTAATTTTTCATTTACAAGTGTTTTCAAATGTGTAAAAGAAGCAGTGGATACATCAGAGCTTCATAAGACTTGCGGTAAACGCAGACAACTCAGGTTTATGTTAATGTAGTTTATTTGCATTGGGAACTGAAGGGACAGATTTTTTTTTATTACCAATAATGTTTGCAAAAAGCCCCACATGCAAAGTTGCACAAACACATTCATGACATTTGCGGCAGAATAAATTTTCTAAAATGGAGAAAGTGGTTAAACATTTATTTGATGGCTCTCTATATATTAGCTACTGATGGTTTACTTTTTATTTGGTCTTTCTTTGCTGAGTTGTCTTTAAGCAGGCTGTGTGTTCTTATACCTCCTTCCTACCGTTGCACTGCTCTCTTCTTTTGCTGTTGTTGATGGTTTTTAACATGTGAGCACGTGCTCGTGCATTATTGAGGCTGGTGCGGTGGCTCTATGTATAGAGTCTCTGGCCTGAATTATTAAGAGCGGTAAACTAGAACAAGAACTGCAGCTGCAGCTTGTCTTTGAGAGTCCCAAAATCTGCCAGTGTCTTTAAAATATTGACTTTATCTGAGACCCATTTAATCTCATTTTGAACCTGAGGTTAACATGCTTTTGATCAATATCAGCTGGTTCTTACTTTCAAATCTAATTAAAGCTATCTTTGCTCATCCCTGAGGTGATTGAGAAATGATTTTGTTTTGATAGTGTCATCTGATTGTGACTAAAAAAATACTGAAAGCAAAACAAGCATTGGGGGCATAGTTCTAATGCATCTATATCACATTGTCAGTAAAATAGTAATGTCCTTGTGCTTGTATGTGTAAAAGAAGTACTCAAATAATTACTTGTATTGTGTTTTAGGTCAACACGCTTTATCTTCTTTTCCTACATTTGGGAAGTGTGTCAGTATTATCAGCCTTACGCCACAGATTCTAGCATAAGATTCAAGTTTGTGATCACAATTCTAACTTTGCTTGTGGGATACAAATAAATACATTTACTGGTAAAAGTGAGAAAATCTGATAGAATAAATGTTAAACTGACAGTACATTCCTTTTAGCTGTGTTTTTGTCAACATGCTAAATGATTTGGGGTGTATTGAGTTGATGCTTCTGTTAAGTTTTTTTTCGACTGATGGATGTGCTTAGATTAGAACCACCCTCAGACATTTTGTTTGTTCAGAAATTTTAAATAAACAGAAATAAAGAGAACTTTTCTTCTTGATTAATCATAACACCCACAGCACTCACTCATGTTTTTTTGTTGGTGGGTGGATCACAAAATGAGAAGATGGTATCTGATGGGATTTTAATAAGAGGTTAGCATTAAACAAAATACTAATGGGGAAAAATAATATTAGAACATTAGGACTTTTTCTTTTGATCTGTTTATAAAAAAGTAAAAACTGAAAAAAAAACCTTACAAGGTTTTCTTAGGAAAATGATGTTATACCCCCCCTCTCTCTTGAAAAAAAGTAGCTCGTGGTGCAGAAGGGCTGCAGATTTTTCAGAGGGAGTTCTGCCCCAGTTTGGTCACTCTTGTAAGCCCTGTGGGAGTTACTCACAGTGTTTCCAGTGTCTTTACACATACTCTGCGGAGGTGTCTCTGCTCTGCACCAAACGTACACACTCACACACACACACTCTTTCTCTCTCTCTCTCTCTCTCTCTCTCTCTTGCTCTCTCTCACTCACTCTCCAGATGCACTTTAACTCTGTGATACTCCCGTTCTCTCAGAACACCTAAACATGCCCCTTTCTGTGCCACACACATGCTCAGGCTCTTAGCATTGCACATGCTAAGCACCCTGCTTCACCATGTCAGCACACCATACAGTGGTGCTCGAAAGTTTGTGAACCCTGTAAAATATTTATTTTTATATGAATGTGACCTAAAACATTATCTGATTTTTAAACAATTCCTAAAAGGAGAAAACTAGTTAAACAAATGAAGCAACAATTAAGGATGTATTTATTATAAAAATAATGATCCAGTAACATATCTGTGTGTGGCAAAAGTAAGTGAATCATGCTCTCTGTATTTGATGTGACCCCAGCAATAACTGCAACCTCAACCTTTGCGATAACTGTTGATCAGTCCTGCACGTCGACTTTTTTTACATTGAATTTTAGCCCATTACTTAATACAGAACAGCTTCAACTCTTGGACGATGTTGGGTTTCCTTTCATGAACTGCTTGCTTTCCACAACATTTCATTTGGATTAAGAACAGGACTTTGACTTAGCCATTTGAGAACATACACGTTATCCTTCTTTAACCATTCTATGGTACAGCAACTTGTATGCTTAAGATTGCTGTCTTGCTGCATGACTCAATGTCTCTTCAGATTCAGCTCACAGACAAATGTCTTGACATTTTCCTTTAGAATTCTCTGGTATAGTTCAGAATTCATTGTTCCATAACTGATGGACCATCCAGACCCAGAAGCAGCAAAACAGGCCCAAGCCAGAACACTCCCGCCACCATGTTCTACAACCCCAAATCAGAAAAAGTTGGGACAGTATGGAAAATGCAAATAAAAAAAGAGTCTGTTTGATCTCATAATACACATCCACAAATGTGTTGTACATGTTTGATCTGGCCCTGTTCTTTAAATAAAACAGGCTTTCCCACTCATACCTGATTGTCATCCCCCTGATTTAACACCAGACTCTGATTTTACCTTCCAATTATATGATAATCCTAGGAATTCACTTACATTTGCCACATGCAGATATATTATTGGATAACTGTTTCAGTAAATACCTGACCAAATCTTTTCCTGTCTCTCTCTCTTTCTCTGTCTTTTGCTTTCTCTCTCTCTCTCTCTCTTTCTCTTTCTCTTTCTCTCTCTCTCACTCTCTCGCATATGATTTGTCCTCAGAAGCAGCATCCTGCAATAGCATTTGATGTACTGCTTTTCTTATATTACTACTTTTTAGGTTAGGTTAATTATTTATCCTAGAACTCTGATTTTTTTCTTTTCTTTTTTTTGCACGTGCAGAAAATATCTTTCCGATGTGCGAGCTATATGTCTCTGAGTTACTGCTGGTTTTGAAGCCCTGGTGCAGTTTGTTTACAAACCCTGATTACAACGTACAACTCTTCACTGTGGGAAAGCGTTCCTCTGCCTTTGAAGTCGACCACAGTGACAAGCAGAGCTGTGAAGTGTTTCTTCTTGTGCGATAGTTAAAGAATGTACACCTCACACACCCAGCAACCAAGTGAGTTAAGCCACTTCTAAGCACATCAAATACCGCTTCATGTGATTGCCAGCCTCGGTGAAGCGCAAAACATTCTTCCGTTTGTGCTTTCTCTTCTCCCTGAGGTGTGATTTTATGACTGGGCTCTTGAGATGCGCTTGAGAAAGTCACTCATAAAAAGCCTTCTAGAGCTTTCAAGAGACATCCAGCAGTCTTGATCTCCAAGACCCCCAGGAGGCTTCGTTCAACATGCATTGTGCATTCAATCTGCCCGTTTGTTCCTTTCTGAAGATGTTCTGAACTCTAGACTACAGAGCTCCCAAAGGCATCTAGTTCAATCAGCTTTAGCGGGATTGCTCTTTCTACTTGCTAGATTGCTCTTGACATTGTGTTGTCAAGTTTAGCATAGACATTTTAATGGATAAGTCAATGTTACTGGTCCCAGTAGACATCAGTCATACTTGTTTTTTGCCTACTTAAGCTTCATGAAGGATTTCTTAATCACATAGTAATTTACAAATACTTTCAAATGAACCAAACTTAGTTTAATTAAAATGAAGCTTAACAAGCATTAGCCAACCTCTCTTTCTGGTGCTCTTTTGTACTGATGATATCTAAGACAAGTTGTTTTAAAGTTTTTAGAAGAGCTTGACAATGCCGAATTTTGGGGAGGGTTGTATAAGTTCATTGAGCAAGGAAGTCATGAAAATGTGCTGAACACCTGTCATTTCTTTAACATTTAAAAGGTTATCACACCAAACTCTTATTTATAAAATTAAAGATTTATTAAAAAGTTTCTTAAGGAGCAAGAAGTTCTACTATGACAGAGAGAGAATCCTTTTTGGCACCTTATATTTTTAAGAGAAAACCATAGTCACTCTGTAACATGTTCAGATACTGTTGTGGTTATTATACACCAGCCATACTTTCATAAACTGTTGATGTAGGTTGATGTCTGTCAAGTAGTAGTAGTTTTGTGTGTGTGTGTGTGTGTGTGAATGTATTCCTAAAACCACACTGATAAAACAAAAGCACTTAATTAACAGCCTCCCCCACCCCCACCCCCGATTTCCCCCATTATCTCTCATTCTTACTTTTTTAAGACCATTGATACTTGATTTGGAGTGGTATGTAATCGGGGACTGAATGGTGGTTTTGGAATTGCATTGTATTAACTCTCATTCTCTCTCTCTCTCTCTCTCTCTCTCTCTCTCTCTCTCTCTCTCTCTCTCTCTCTTTCTCTCTCTCTCTCTCTCTCTCTCTCTCTCCTTCTCTCTCTCTCTCTCTCTCTCTCTCTCTCTCTCTCTCTCTCTCTTTCTCTCTCTCTCTCTCTCCCTCTCTCCTTCTCTGTGTGAATGAAGCAGTAGCTCTCAAAGCTGCCTCTTATTGCAGTCGTAGAAGTGTGCGTTGTGTAGGGAAAGTCTCAGCCTTTGCCATTGATCGTTCTCTTAGCAGCACTGTCTGTATCCCCCCTGAGCTTCTGCATGACACTGTGTGTGTGTGTGCGTGTGTGTATGTGTGTTTGTAGTTTCTCAAATTATGACAGAGCTATACTGTGTCCACTATAACTATGCTACGTCTGCTGGTCTGAGGTCAGTTTTATGCTTCTATAGCAGTGGTTGAAAGACTGTATGATGCTGTTGCTAAATAGTTGGAAAATATACAGTTCTTTTGGTGCCAAAACTGATAAGTAAGAACGGTTGTGTTTGACTTTTGAAAATACTGTTGTAACATGAAATATTAATGTCTGACACTGTCTTAATCAATCTGAGGAATAACAGAGAACCTGTATGTGGAAACAAAGTAAGTGTTGTGTGATGTAACGGTATTTTTTTGTTCTTCCGAATGTTTGGGATAAAACTGTCAAAAATAATCCTTTGAACTGTACAATGTCATTGTCCATCTCATCTGTAATTCAGTGATTTTGTGTGTGTGTTATTGTGGCTGTTGTTTATTTTGGTGTGGAATGTTGATTTTGCTGTTTGTTCTATATTAAAACACTGTTTATCAATATAACGTCGGTTAGCTGAGCCCCTGCCCTAACCGTCACAGCTCCAAACACAAGCAGCACTCAGCGGCCATTAATAGAAAATAGGACAGTTCACACATTGCCAGCCCACTCTAATCTCTCTCTCTCTGTGTCTCTTTCTCCATCTCTCCATCTTTTTCTTCTTTACAGGCAAGCCCTGCACCAATTATAGTCAACACAGACACTTTGGAGTCGGTACCTTACGTAAGTTGCATGTTTTTCCACTTTTTTGTGTGTATTAATACTATTTCTAATGCATATTGACAATTAATCCATCTCATCACAATCAGTATCCATGCATGTGTGTAGCATAGCAATGTGCGATCTTCAAAAAACAATTGAGGGTTATGAAGTGGAGGGAGTTGTGGCTTATTGAGTCACATTTATCTTGCATTCTGTGGTGTGAGACAGGTCTCTCAGCTAAATTATGCATGGGTTTTCATAAATAAAACAGCCTTACTGGGCTGCTTATTAAAGGGGGGCGAAAGCAAGGGTTTCTCAGTGGCCGCAAGAGTGTTTTTTGTTTTTTTTTAATCAGCATCAAACATGAATGCTTGTACTCTGTGGTGTTTGGCAGCAGTGAGAGGTCTGCTGGACTTGGATGAATAGATTAAGACGGCGACAGACAGGTCTGAGATCAGTGAATGTGATGGGTAAATAAGGAGTTAGCACAGAGGGAGATTCAGATGGTGGCAGAACTTATTCCGCTATGAATGGTTTGTGAATATTAGCAAGAGGGTGGACGATATATTTGAATGCAGCAGATCTCGGGTTGCTTTCTACTGGGTTCTGTTGGACCAGTACTGGAATAATACTGTTTTCAAATTCAGATACTTAATTGTATTATATCAGTATGAAACTTACTTAGTACTGTTTATATTTTTGTAGATACAAACCCCATTTTCAAAAAAAGTTGTAAAATGCAATAAAACAAGAATCTGTTAATACTTTTGAAGCTTAATTTATCTGACAAAAAATACAAACCAACTTTTTGGGTTTGCCTTTATATTAAATTGTAAATTTATCTTATTATTTTTTTTTAATAAACTCTTTAAGCCCTGACACAAGCCCTAACCTTAACCTCAACCCTTAATCCTGCCATAACCCTAACCTTAAACCTTCCCTCACCTAATCCAAACCCTAACCCTTAACACTGAGCGCATCTAAATGCGTACAATAAACCGCATATAATACATGCATGTTTACATGCATATAATAATCTGATAACTGTACAAAATCAGATTTTGAAAATAATCCATTCAACTTGTTTACCAGCACTTTTGGTAATCTGATAATGCGCAAACTGCATCTACATGACTCACTCGGTAATCAGATTTTTATTCTAAATACATATCATGCATGTTTTCCATTGCTTAGCAACGCATCAATAAAGGTGCCAAAGCACAGCATGTGAGGAAGAATTCTAACTTTATGCCACAGTTTTGAGTCCATTTACTGATACATATTTATTTGTGAGCCTAAATGGTTTTATTCTACAAAATGTGGTCATTTGCAGCCATTTCAGGGTTGTAGTATTGAAATGTACTGTTTCATGGGAAGCATAACACATGCACAGTTGTAGAAAACAAATAAAAGTATCATCACATTTATATCAGTTATGTTTTATATCATGGAGCTCAGATCCTGGTCTTTTATTTGATGTATTAAGTATGCTGTTTACATGACCACTGCCAGTAATTATTAGTGTGCATGTAAACACACTGTCCGAGTTTTTTTATTTTTGCCAGCTGGTTGTTAACAATTTGAACATCTGTAGGTCATTTATTGGACACTATAATGCAATGAGTCAATGTAGACCAGAATTATATTTTCATAAACATGAAAAAGCATATGCAATTATGATACATGGACAAAGAACTTTTAAATGCAACAGGTCTCAAGTTAGGGGTGTCCCAGGATATATTGGTCTGTATTTGTCCAACATCATTTTCAAATTCATGTACAACACAGCGCTATGAGACATTTATTTTGAGAATAAATTAGCAGAAATGACACGTGGACTCAGGTGAACTACATTTAGAAATTTCAGTGACATCTTCATAAGCTGCAAGGGAGAGAAACTTCAATCCAGAATTGGAGCACCTGCAGCTGCAGAAAATTGGCAGTTCCGAAGATTTTCTTCTGCCATTCACCCCAAAGCTGTGTTATATTGTTCTTCTCCTTATCATTCATCTGCATGGTAGAATATGTATCAAGGCAAACACTGGAACAGCTGAATATTGAACATTGTCTGTTGAGTAAGTTGTTGTGCTTGCAGAAGCTTGTTATGCTTGCAGAGGCTATGTGTAGTAAGCTGACATATTGAACAAAGTGAATGAAACTGTTAATGCCAGTATAAGGACTGCTTGCCAGCATTGTAAGCTGGATGTTTAATTATTGGTATTGTATTCTGTACAGAATGGTGCTGGCAAGTGTGATTGAATGGAAGAAACCAATTTTAAGCAGCAGCAACAGCTTTAAGTGCATAGCACCTCTATAAATCAATATATAGATAGACCTTGGAGAACTGTCTCAACTTTACTCTTTCTCTAGCTGGGAGAGAGAAATCTGTAAGGTTGTTAGAAAAGAATGATGATGGAGTGCTTGAGGAAACAAGACGTTCACTTATGTTCACTATCCTCCATTTCACATCTATTACTGAAGAGCAGTGAAGGGGTAAATGGTTTCAGTAGTATCATATTTGGGGAAATTGCACGTTATCATATTGCTCTGTGGTTGAATATCTCTTAACACATAAAGGTCTCTACTTTCTTACGTTAATAACTACATAATTTACAGTACTGGGCAAACGTCTCAGGCACCTATGCAGATACAATAAAGACTTATTTGAGCAGTGAATATCTTTCTGCAGCAAAGAGTGTTTAGAAGAACAAGCCTCCAGCCACTGCATGCATGTGTGAAGCATCATTAGTAGCACATGATTTCATCTAATGAAGGGCTGAATTTGGTCCAAAGCAGTGATATGTTGTGAAACTACAAGTAACAATGGACTTCCATAAGGAGAGCTCTGGAAATGATTAAGCCAACACACTGATGCACAGAAGCATCACTGTTTACTGTTTTAATGTTCTTTCCATTTATTTAAATATTATTTTTTAAGAGAGAGAAAATGCTGCCCAGATACACAGCTTTCAAATCATTTTCTAGAAGGTACTGTACATTATCTAGTAGTATGTCATAGTAGTACCATTTCATTAATAGTGGGTACAGAATTATTAAAAACAGAATAATAAACCTTTATTTTAATGAATTACATTCATGAAATATCTTACAAATACTGTATATAACAAAAACAAACATTTGGTTATTCCTTGTTAAAATTTTGGTGCATGCAATGGTGCACCCCCTTTCGAACTAATCCCAAGTTCCTCTAGTTTGTGCTCCTTACCTTTGTTGTACAGTGATTTAGCTTGAATGTAAATTTCATGGGTAGAGCTTAAATCAGCACCTGGACCTCACAGAGCCCAGCAGAGTCAGTAAAGATAAGTAATTCAAATCCAAACAGTGGAGACTCCTTTTGGCCTCAGTAACTAGGCTTCCAAATGAATAGTGGTGAGCCTGAAGATGTGAAGGCAGTGAGAATAGCAGAGCGGTAATCAAAGCCCTGAGACCGGCTGAGCCAGTGTTTAACTGTTCTTCTCTCCAAATGTGCCCTCTGTCTGGCACTGCACCCGCGGGAGCTCTCACTGGCTGTCAGGAAAACCACCACTTCCCTTTGACTGCTGATTACTGCATGCTGGTCTATATTAAGGAGGTTTTTATGTATCGTAGGCCTGAGGAGGGCTGGATGTTTAGTGACGATGACGGGTATAAAGATGTCCCAAGCCTTGGGCAGGGAGATCACAGGGCAGTGTGAGATTAGTCTCAAATGGATGCTTCTTCTTTCTTCAGCTGTAGACCAAAAGAAGTGCAAGTAAAACAAAATAGCTAGTTCTCATGTATAGTGTGTTTGTATGCAAGTATATTTTATTATTGTACCATTTAGGACAAAAGAGACCTTACTATATAGAAAGCATAGAGAAAAAATGGGTAACCCACTTTAGCAAGTCCAGCAATTGGAGATATTAGATATGCAGACTTAACATATTTGATATACCAGAACGTTATGCAGTTTTATGTGCCATAAAATGTTTTTTCAGCCTATTTTTATAGAATAGAAGTAATCATCCTGTTTATGTTACTGTTCCAGGCTGAAACGCTCTTTGAAACTTAATTGTGAATGAGAGAGGTTAAACAGCTGCAGGCTCATGGGGTGCATGGATGTAGTTTTTTAATGACATCACAAGAACTGAATTTAAAATAGGCTGCTTTTGCAGCTTAGCTTTCATATATGGACTGTACTTACTGCAGAGTAAATGGTAAGTTTTGAAAGTGTCTCTGTGTGAGTTCTTGTGCATGTGTGTGTTTCCATTGGTAAGTGTGAATGTTGGCACATTCACTGTGACTCACCAGTTTAATATGAGCCTGTGTGAGCCTGTAGTGTGGATGTAGGGCTGTTGTCCCCTCCCCTCTGCAGCTGCAGCCTCCTTAGCCTCCACTTGCCTCAGCCTATGGTCTACAGCCTCACGATCCCTTTTCCCTGAGGACGCGCCCAGCTAAAGCACCACTTAGCAATGCAGATGTGAGCCCTGCTGCTGGGGTTTAGCTCTGAGTCGCAACAGAGCCACGTGAGTGCGGAATGGGCACAGAATGCTAATGCCACTCAGAGCAGTTTGATTGGGCCACTTCTTAAACGGGACAGACAGAAGGTTTTTTCCTGACATTAAGGAAAACAACATCCAGTTCTGAAACTCCCGCGTAATGAAGACTGTGCATGTCTGTGGTCATATGTGTGTGAGTGCTGCTTCTCTGATTTTTCCTCTGATCTGTTCATGAGCTCTGCTGCTGTTGTCTTTAATGAGTGCTCCACAACATTGAAATCTCAGCTTCATCCATCAGTTTGTGGTGCTTCTGTTGATAATGTGGGTAGATGTATTTAGCTGTGTGCGCTGATGGAGGATCAGCGCGTATGCCCACAAAGACAGCAGGAGACTTTCGAGAATGCTCCTTCTTCCTCCTCATCTGCCCTGATTAACTGGTGCCAATTCCGGGTCCCTGCAGGGCCCTCGGCAAGTAAACAACACAGCCAGAACAGATATGCAATGCACTAAATGGCCACCATAGGGTTATTACACTGTTTCCCATAGCTTTTAGCATGCAGTCGCTCCATTGCCTTGCAGAGGTGAAGTTATGCTGGTGTTGCACCACGTTATTGTGAAAGTAATTGTGCTTTGTGGTGGAATCTTGATATCAGTGTTGTGTTTTGTGCCTTAGAAAGGACTGATACAGTATGATGAAGATGATTTAACTTTGGTTGCTGCAATAAGAAACAAAATCTTTTTTGTGCTGGAACACATCAAATCCAGATCTGGAACCTCAGAGATTGTGTTCAGAATTCATTATGTTGGATCTCACACATTCCTGACATATTTTCTGTAAATATGTTTCATGGAGTATTCCATGAAGGGTTTGCTCATTCACTTGATTATTCACTGCGTAATGGCTTTCCACACCAGCACGCTTGCATGGCATGAGTAGTTTGCATTAGTGTTATGAACGTTTTAAAACTAAAAGCTTTTCAAACAAGGTTAACAAGTTTTAATGTAATTCAAGTAGTGCTGACTTGTAATATCAGTGCAGAATTTTTTGGGGTGTTGATATACAATGCAAGTATCTCCAGATTCACTGCTCATAACCCTCATAGCTCAAATTTTATCCTAATTTCAGTAAGGTGATAATGATATTATGACACTGTAAATATTTACCCATATACAAAATATCCCACTTTTGGCAACAATTTGTTAAACTATTATCTGAAGTTAAATTATCTCAGTTTTTTAAGTCGGCCAGGAACTTTTTTTGAGCTTTCTGTGGAAAGACCCTTGGGAAAGATGGCTCTAGTTTTGACTTAAAACATTTGTTTTCCTTGTACTGTACTGGTATCATTAAACCCCTAAGCAGTGTTCACTTTTTCATTTTACAATAAAAAATGAGTGTAATTGGCATTTTCTTGGTTAACACATTGCAGGGTTGAAGGTTAATATATGTTAACTTTACACCTGCTGCGTAGTTCCATGCAGACAGACAATTGCTTTGGTCGTGATAGTGGGAATCCTACAAGTATTTTTTTGGGCAGTAGTAGCCTAGTGGTTAGGACCTTGCCTGTGTCAACAGAAGGTTGCAGGTTCAATATTCCAGACTGGCTACGAATGAGGTACCCTTGAGCAAGGTACTGTCCTACTACACTGCTCTCTGGGCACTGAAAATAGCTGCCCCGCTGGTCCATGTGTGCACATGTGATGGGCTAAATGCAAATCACATTTTGTTTTGGTGTTCACAATGACATATAGTCACTTTTATTTTCTTAAGAGCATCCTAAATGCTTTTGTTAAGATCTGTGATTCAGCATTAACTCTGCATTGCTTATGTGTTTCATAAACTGCTAAATCTATCACTAAATAATGTTCTAAAACTTCAGAATTCCCAAATTAATCACTGATGACGGTAGCATTCAATAATCATTTACATCTCTTAAGTTTGTGTGTTAATGAGTTCTTGATTGTTACTCATATCCATGAAGGCCTGTGTTTTCGTCTTTTAGAAATAACCAGTGTCCCGAGTGGAATGTGTGAATGACATACTAATGTCATGTATCCAAGGAGAATAATTTGTACTGAAAAGAAGAAAAGTGTCCAAGTTAAAAATACATACAGTCATTTTTGTTAATTGATTTTGTCAAATACATGATTTTTAAAATGTTTTTGCATTTGAGATGCAATTCACATTTGTCTAAAGATATATTTTAAAAAGAAATATTGATAGCTGATATTTCCTAATAAAGATCTAAATATTTAATGAGGTGTTGTAATTTTTTAACATGACTGTGTTTATGTTAAAATACAATTATGCTTCTATAACTCATGTTCTATAAATTAACCTACAAGCAGGGCTCATATGTAATTTGTTCACATGTACAATAATTTCATGCCACATATCATAGAGAACACAGAAAACAATAATGTAATTGAAGGGAATGTTTTACTACAATGCAACCTGCTAGTACCTCATGCTACGGACAGCATGTGCTTTCACTTACAGCTCTTGTTGGGGTGGGCACTATGACAGAAACAATGGTAAAAACAGCATGGACATTGAGACATGACATAAAACTTACAAATGCATCTACTACTGTGGTGACTGTTCATCCCTCACAAGGGCTTAATCGTGGCTTATATCATATTGGTGGGAGATATGGCGAAACATAAAATTCTTAAGATTACAAGAAATTGTCACAATGCATGATTTTAATCTAATTTTAATGATATTCTGATAAATTCAAATAGATAAAATAGATACATTCAAAAGATCTATAATATTAATTTATTAGCCATTGCATTATAACCCTTGCATTAGAAGCTGTTTGTTTGGTTTTGGGAAACCCATTTATGAGAAAGCAATTGATGCTTAAGAACCTTTTTAATATACCCTTTGGCTGTTTCCATCCGATCGACCTGCCAAAACCATCACTACTCAGGTTTCCAAGACCTCATTATTTACAAGTTCAACCCTGCCTAAAAGGTATTAACACAGTAATACACAAGAGAGAGTGGTATAAATTAACATCCCACTGGCAATACCCATATAACCCAGTTTCAAGTTTAGTATTATAATTATACCACATCTTATGATTCTGAAATAATCATGACAGAAAAACCTGATGAACATTGATAATTTTTTTCTGTGTGTTTTTTTGGCTAGTTTAGCAAAAGATGTTGGTTGATATTTTGAGAGATGTTTGTTTTTTACTGCTGTAATTATGGTGGAACTCAAAATTAATGTGACACATCAAAAATACACATAAAAGCTCTGCCATTCATGTATAGTGTAGACAGCTTTAATGGTTACAGTGATTTTGTTGTTGTTCACTTGCATCTCTTGCTGTAAGGTCAAAAAGTGATTCATATTTGTTCTTTTAAGGTACTTGTGATAAACTTTGATGTGACTGTTGTCTTTAGCAGCTTGTTTAAGATTAGGCTAAAATGCCATTATTGGGAGATAAAGACATTCATAGAACTCACAGTGGTATATTTTAGGAGCACCTAAACCTACAGCATGTTTCTAAAAACAGCGTTAAAGCCAAATGACCTGAATATGGTGGATTGTTCTGGTCTGTTAAAAACAGGTCAAACACAGAAACTTAAAATGTGTCCAGAATATGTGTGTATGAAGGTGGCTCTAAGGGGTGTGTGTGGGTGTGTGCAATTGTATGTTTGTGTATAAAAATGTTTGAGTCTGTATGTGTATGTCTGGAAGACAGAGAGAAGCTATAAAAGAGAGAGATTCTTGAGATCATTGCTTTTGACTGGCTTATTTAAGTTAGAGTCATGAGACTGCTGTTTAATCAAACACACAGATGACTCAAATGACCCTCATTAAAATTTCACTGATTATTTCATAACCATCTCTCATTGCGGTTTCAGAGTAATTACATTTCTTACTTTAACTTTCAGTTAAGTGTGTGTGTGTGTGTGTGTGTGTGTGTGTGTGTGTGTGTGTGTGTGTGTGTGTGTGTGTGTGTGTGTGT
>JBBPDA010000037.1:7138828-7160177 GCA_037974385.1 Arnoldichthys spilopterus
AAATACATACATATGCCAAGTGCTTACACTAACTACAGAGAACCGCTACAACAATGGATACATGTGCCAAGTGCTTAAAAAAAACTACTACGATATAACAGTTGACAAGTGCTATAGTAAAAACTACAGTAAAAACTAAGTGGAACATTATTTTCTGGATGACATCTTGTCGGTTATCGGGACGCAATAGATCATATCAGCAATAGATCATCATCACCTTTAGGAGGCACACCCTGCATCACTGTAAATTCTGTGAAAGTGCATCAAATTTTGTCAAATTGTGTCAATAGCAGACACTAATTGACACATTTCAATATCTCAAAATCTGCTTAAGATAAAATGTTTAACAGCAGACACATGACTGGGTTCTGACCTATTTTTATGTGGTTGAACTAGGAAATATGCCAGCATGTGAATGTAGAATGTTGGATATGTATATTTTTACATACACATGCTGTAATCACAGCCTGTAGCTTATCTGGTCACAGAACTTTGTTAGCCTTCGGGAACTCTCATGTGTTTTCTTGTTCCACTCTGCCTGTGGAGACAAATGTGCTTTAATCACCAGAGCCTTCTCCATTTCCCTCAAATGCCAATTAATCAAAGCTCCAAGAAAATGACAATTTACGTGATGCCAAGGCATCTAGAGCAACATCCCTCCTTACACAGGCACGCTCATAAACAGAGCCTGTCTGGGTGAGTATAATTAGCTCTATTCTGTTCTTCTCTGGGGCTGTTTGGATGTTTATCAGCCAGAGAATCAATTAAAGTACATCAGTCTCATGCTTATCCCTTGCAGGAACATCACTCTGCTTGGTTGAGAGAGATAAAGTTAGTTTCAGTGAGAGTTTGCAGTTACTTTACAGAGAGACGTGTCCTTTTCCCTCATGTAACAACTCCTAGAAACCAGTGGTGTCGCTATGAGGTTTTTTGTGAGTAAGTTTTAAGTATCTCAAGTGCTGAGTTGATTTCTACAGTTTAAATACTGTAAATGTAAAGGTTTTCATGTTAACCTTGGTTTGTGCTTTGTTATGCCTGCAAGAAGAATGATTACTAGTAAATTTGTAGGGGGGCATTCAACAATTTAGATTTTGGAACATATTCAGTACAGTATGTTAAACTTCAAATTAACATAAAAATACAAAAAAGAGTATAGGTTTTATTGTCTTTACTTCAGCAGTGTGTAAGTACTTCTTTTAGTCACATTGTCATATTCAGCGTTTTTTCAAAAGTAAATCTGAATCACTGATGCAGTGAATCATTTCCTAACTGAATTGAACTGTTGTGAGGTCAGAGGTTTATACATCTGCTGTTAATGGGTCTTTTGTGGGTTTCACTGTTGGCACTCTAATATAATAATGCATTGTCTTTCTAGATTTGTTAATCTAGTTAAGCTAGCTGTTTTGTTTGCTTCAGTTCATCTTCTTTGCCTCCCACATTATTGAAAGTTACATCGGGATTACTTTCTGTTCCACCCTTTATCCAAAAAGCATGACTGCAAATTACTGGAGGGCACCTGAGAAAGATTCTTCAGTGAGAGAAATCTTTCAAGAAAGAAGAAGAAAACGTATTACATTAAAAAAATCGATCACTGTTTATCAGTATCTTTCCATTTTTCTAAGCAAATTGAGATTGTTCAGTAGGGTGCTGTTTTTACTACTACGAGTCCTGATTGGTAAGTAAGCTGAATAGCTTACTGGTGAATGAAATATTTAGCACATACAGACATCCAAAACATTAAAGTCGCAGTTAGAAATTCCTGTTACTTAAGTTAAAAATGATTGATTTACAAATTATGGTTTAACACAAATTCTTCCCCATTCATTTTGCACTCTCTTGGAGGACCCTTCTATCAAGTCACTGAGTTGAATGTGAAAAGTAAATGCTGACTTGTTGTCACTTAAGTAAGAAAATGTCTCAAGTAGACATGCTAGTCAGTACAGATAAGTCTCAAGTTGAGTCCTGAGTCAATATAAGCAACTCTAGTACAGACCCTGGTCTTAACCTTTGTATGTGTCAGTATATGTCATTTGTCCTTTGGAGTAAATTAAAATTAGACACCTATGCACCTTTCTTCAGTGTATTGTTAGAGTGGTTTTATGTACCATTAAAACATAAAAGGTGCATTAGACAGTAACAATCTACACTTTTCTGTGGCTGAGATTTATCATGGCAGCCCCAGTAATGTTTTTCTTACACCTTTGCGTATGCCTTGATGCATTTGTTTCTTCCTGATAGTGTGTGTTTGTGTATACTTACATATGCAAGCGTCTTTTCTGTCCTTAGGGTAACTCGGGATTGGGGTTCAGTATAGCGGGCGGAACAGATAACCCACACATCGGAGACGACCCTGGAATCTTCATCACCAAAATCATCCCCGGGGGAGCGGCAGCTGAGGACGGCAGGCTACGGTCAGTTTTACAGCACTGTTTATGTGTTGGCTACTAGCTAGGGTTTCATTAATAATGATGAACTAAAAAAACATAAAATCCACCTTGTGACATCAAATAGAATATGTAAGATTTCCTATGTTCTGACATATTCTCTTTCTATTCTTATGGTACAGTTTTTAGCTCAGGTTTAAATGACCCATATTATTTAAATTCTAAAATATCTAAAATCTAAATTAGCTTGCATTTTTGAAACACAAGAATGTGACAAAGTATGTAGGTTGAAAGTACCATATACTGCTTAGTTCATATGGACCACAACTTGTTTTGAATGTCATGCCATGATGTCACAAAAACAAAAAAAATATTTACATATATCCATCTGTTTAGCCTATAGGAGTTCAGGCTTCCCCCTTTGCCCTAAAGATATAAGGTGTTTTTCAACCCAGACTGCTTTTTAATGAGACACATTACAGCAAGTCAAACAGATGCCATTTACATATATCAATGTTAAAGGTACAGTAACAAAAGCAGCCTCAAACTAAGGGGTAAAGAGAGGTTGGAAAATGCAGAACCAAGAAAAACAAAGGATATGAGCGCTTTAATACTTGTCACCTCTGTCTTTCTATTCATTTCTTTCTCTCTCGTTCTCCGTCTGTTTCTCAGTGATTAAGACTGAGCTCTTTATCTCACTTCTAATGACTCTCCTGAGACCAGAGGAGCCCTGGAACACACATACGCACGCACTCTCATCTCACTGATTGTAGCTGTGTTAGGAAATGGAAAAGGCCATTAGAGCCAACTCAGGAGATGAGGTCAGGGCTATAGGGGAAGCATTTTTGTTATTACAGCAGGACGATTGTGTCTCTGTTAGATGCCCATCACAGTGATCAGGAACAGAGTGAGAAGGCTGTTTTATTACAGACCATCATAATTGTATGGTAGAGAGAGGAAGAGGCCTGAGCTGTTGGTGTGTGCTTGTTTGGGTGAATGTCTTTGCTGTGAAGGACAGCTGTGTGTGACAGTCCTGTCTGTGTGAGTGTTGGGCTGGTCTCTTTGGTTTGGTTGTCTCTCTAACCTTCCCCCACCCCATCTTGTTTCCTCTCTCTGTTATTCCTGCTGTCTGTATCTCATCTCCCTCTGTCCTGCACTTTCATTTCTTATGTAATCCCACATTTGTTTAACTTATTTTCTACTTTTTTCCTACATTTTATAGCATATGCAATTTGTATCCCTTGCTTAACTTAACAGACAAAGGGATTAGGCAAGGTAATGCAAGGCAAGTTTATAGTACATTATCATACACAGAGGCCATTCAATGTGCTTTACAGGAATAAAACTAGCAAAAAAAGTATAAAAGAATAAAAGTAGGATTTTGAATAAGTTAAAGTAAATTTAACAAATGTTAAAAAGTGATATAAAATTAGTTATAGCATATACTACATTAGTCATAGGTGTCACAAATGGTCCAGGACAGATGGACAGGTTCAGTAGAGAGATTGTGTTACACTGAGACCTTATTTCTTCAACAAAGTCTTACGTTTGTTTTACCAAAATACAATTCTTTTTTTAATAACAGAATGTGACATAAAATGTAAACTATTTAAAATTCTAAGCATACCATTTGCTCCCCAGCCCATACAGTCCATATCTATTAACTAAGCTGCAAAACAGCCCATTTTGAATGTATTGTTTTTATAATGTCAAAAACATGAAAAATCATGAAACTTGTTAAACCTCTGCCTACATAAGTGCAGCTCTGCCCATCCATGCTGACGTAAGAAGTGTTTCAGCCCAGACTGTGCTCTACACTTGTTTAAGAGTGATAAAAGTACATAAACATAATAGTGAAGGGGAAGAAACAAACAATACATGAAAAAAGATTTTACAGTTCTCAGTGTGAACTAGTACGGCCGCTTTAAAAAACTGCTAAAAACTAAATATTTTATTCAGAATTTCACACACTGCACAGCACTAAATCCAATTGCAGGTCTAATTGTGCTCTGTTTGTAATGGAACATGTAGGAAAGTGTTCATTAAGCACTGACAATATTAACTGTATGCTCAGAAAAGTGTATTTTGATTGATGTAATTTATCACAATAAAATATCTTTATATTGACACATATATGCAATAACTATAACAGCTTGTGCCAAATATGATAGGCTGTTCAGCTTTATCTGATTTGTGCATCACTACTAGAATCTTACATTAAAAATATAATTGAGATAGAATGTGTTAGACTGCCAAAAAAAAACAACAAAAAAAACTGATGGCATGGTAGATGGTTGGCCTGAATGGCCTAAAAGCTTTTTCTTTTTGAAGTGTGGTTCATACTTGAATCAACTAAAACCTTAAAAACTTTGGAAACCTGTGTTTGTTTGCAGGCAGATGTGAGGTGGAGATGATGGTCAAACAGGTGATGATGATCTAAGCAGGATTTAGACATGTTTACTTTTAGCCTGAGGCTTTCTGACAGCTAAGAGCCCATCTGTACATCTTACCATTTGTAAATCATCATCTGTACCATTTTTAAAAATGTCCTACAAAACAAGCTCTAAACTTCTTAATAGTGTTTTTTTTTTTTTTTTTTTTTTTTCTTTTCTCGTTTTTCCCCCACCATTCTTGTGTGATTATACACTCTTAACACTCTGCTGAAGTTGTCACAGAGATGGAGGGCCATGCAACATGTCACACTCTGTTGCCATGCATTTGTGTGTGTGTGTGTCCGTGTGTGTGTCCATGTGTGTGTCCGTGTGTGTTTGTGTGTGTGTGGGTCCCAGCTGCTCTGTGTGAGTATGCCTCAGGAGATAGCTGTCCTTGGACCAGAGGCTGCCACAATCTGGAACTCTCCACAGGGGTGGATAACCATACAGCAGGGGCTTACACAACTCTAACTCTGAGTGTGTGTGTGTCTGCAGGGTGAATGACTGTATCCTGCGTGTGAATGAAGTGGACGTGTCCGAGGTTTCCCACAGCAGGGCCGTGGAAGCACTGAAGGTCGCCGGTTCCATTGTTAGACTCTACGTGCGCAGAAGAAGACCCATGCTGGAGACTGTTGTGGAGATCAAACTCATCAAAGGGCCAAAAGGTTCCCAACTCAAACCTACACCAACTCCAAACCCTTCTCTCCTTTTTTCTTTTTGATAAATTCTTTTCCCATTAATACTAATATATACTTTTTATTTTCTTACTGAAAATAAATTAACATAGGGAAGAAACTTACATGTGGAATTTTTCATTAAATATATTGCACGATTTCTGTTTGCAGTGTTTAACATATTAGAAAAAATAAAACGTTAGTAAAAATGTGCCACAACTTTTGCACAGGTATTATGCATGTTCCTCTTTTATTTTAAATTCAGAAAATAAACAGTAATTGTGAATTAAAATGTGCAAACGTGTGTTCTCTGTAGAGATCTGCAATGTGCTTATTGTTTCTTAGCAAATCGACAAAACATGTCATTTGACCAGTGGTGCCCAAATATTTGCATAAGACGGTAAATGTCATAACAAAATTGCATATTTATTTGCATAACTGGTTATGTTATTAATTGTATTTGTGGTTACATTCTGTTTGGTATTGGCAGGCATGTTTTTCTGTCTCTCTCAGTTTTAAATAAAGCACATAGTTAACTGTCAAAGCACATTACAAAAATACAAGATGCTTTTACTTTTCACAAAACAAGACAGTACAAGAATAAAAGTGTAATAAAATATGTCCTCTTATGTTTATGAGCACAAATGTGCTATCACCTGAATGTTCAACAAAATCTCTCAGAATGTAAGATATTTAAAACGGAATTATGTTTTATTACCTTTGTCCATGATCACTACTGTTAAAGTGTATTACAGTCTAACCTAAAGCAAACAAAAGTGCAAAATATTTAAAGTTTTTTTTTTAATACAAACATTTAAAAGTTTGCTTAAGTCTGTGTAACCCAAGCAAACACTTCCATAACTTTGAACATTATGTGGAGGTTCTTAAAAACCTAGAAAAAGGATTTTTTGAAGAAACAGCCTTTGAAAAATGGCATCATGTGAACCCTTTCTGGCAGAGACAACAGAGAGTTTGTGTCTCCAGTGACCATTCTCAAAAATGTAACAGAATGAACACAGTAATGTTGCAGAGAATTGTTTGGTGTTCAAGCAAAAATCAAGTTAGACCTTAAAGGGTCCTTACAGTTAAGAGAACTTTTGCTTTTATGTTTCTTGAATTACTGCCCTCAACACCAGTGTGTCCTTGGCAGAAAGTCAAAATAAAGCAAAAAACATATCCTCTGCATGTGTTTTGTTTGTTGTTTGTACGTAAGTTGTTATTATGGTCAGGGTTGTAAACACAGTGCATTTCTAAGAAAGGCACAAGCTGCTTTGATGCATTATTTAAAAATCAGTGAGAAACTTAAATCACAACCATATTCAGACACATATACACACACACACACACACACATACATGCAAAGGGGAGAGGAAGAGCTGCAGGCAACACACACAAATTATCATCAATGCACAGTTCCACCCAAACACCAACGCTGCAGACTCTAAAAGCTGTCAACACTTAACAACACTTTCCTCTATTTGCAGCTCTGTGCAGGGAAATGGAATGAATTTTAATCAGGCTGCACAGTGTGATGGAATTAAAAGAATGGGCCTCATTAAAAGTCTCTTAATAAAAGCTGCAGGAGGAATAAAGGTAAACTTCAGTGATCAAAAAGCTTTGAAAATACATAGGTTTAGTTTAGAAGTCGCCACTGGATTAAGATGAGACAACAGTCTGACCCCTGAACTTATAAAATATAAAAATATTAAACTTTTGCTTTCATTCTTTTTTTTTCTTTCTCTCTCTCTATCTCTTTTCAGGGCTGGGGTTCAGTATTGCAGGTGGGGTAGGAAATCAACACATCCCGGGTGATAACAGCATCTACGTCACTAAAATAATTGATGGGGGAGCGGCGCAGAAGGATGGCAGGTTACAGGTTGGAGACAGACTGCTAATGGTGAGTATGGAGCTCCTAGAAAAAAAGCTTCTAGAACTGCCTAATACAGACATGCTGTACTCTAAAATCTTTCTTTTATAGCAGGTTTTGCTTTATAGAATGTTGAAGAAAATCCCATTCAGGCTAATTTACATTGGCCTTTACATTTGCTACATAATTTCCTAATTGAAACATTACACTTTCAAGCTGGGCTTTGTTAAAGCCTGGCAGGCTAGAATCGTCAATGAATTTACAGTGTGACTGAATAGATCTAACCTAACAGCATGATATTTCCCATGCATACAAATTAAATGTCATTTAAAATGGATAACACTCTAAATTTACATATTTTAATATTTAAATTATGTAGTGCATTACATTCAAGCTTAATGAGTTTCTGCTTGCATCTTTTAAAACTTGTCCAACTGTTGCTGGGGGGAAAAAATGCATTTTGAGCAGAGCCTGAATAGGTCAACTGGACATTAGACACGTTAGAGCAGTTCCAAAAGCAGGCAACCATGACTTGATTACAGAGGCTTTATATGTTCATATGTATGTTGTTATATGGTGAATATTTGCACCATGTGAATTCATGGGTTAAAACTGAATATGCTGTCTGTTTCCTACAAAGCCTCCAGCATAACCATCACTGTTATCTGGTGTAATAAGGGTGAATCTACATTTTTTTTCTAAATATCTTTGAGTGCTCACAGTAAAATATGATGAAATCTAAAGCAATAAGTGCAAAGCTAAACTTTTAGTTGCTTTTTAAAGCTAAAAAACACAGTAGTTTTAGCACTAGCATTAATAATCCCAACACCATTTAACACTGTAAGCAGTACTAACCTGTACATGAGAAAGGTACAATCAGTAGTGCCTTGTCATAAACATTTGCAAATTACCATAAATTCAATTTTGAGACCGTATCTGTTCTGCTTGTTTGCTGCAATCAAACTTTTATCTGTAAGCATTATTGTTCACCTCCATTACAGTAATTGGATTTTTATTGAGAGTTCTATCTCTAGATTATACTTTGGAAAGAAGAGACTGCCTTGACACAAGTTATTATTATACTAGCTCACAAATGACCTTTGCATACTGGCTCTCTGTAATTAAAGGTTTCAGACATAATTTTGTTGCTCTTTGATTGGTCAGCTAAAAGTACAGCACAGCTTACTTTAGGCTCTTCAGGAATAGCATACAACATTTGGGTCTATTTGAAATCAACGAAGAAGTGCTTGTTTGTGGGTACAGTCTTGTAGCAAGTTCTTCAAGTGCCACTGTTGTTACAGCACCAAAAACTGACCTGCTGCTTGCAGTGATTCCTGATTGCAGCTTTTAAATGGGCACAGCAAGAAGTCAGCTAAAATGTAGCTGGAGCTCAGCCATCTAAAATGTTGCTGGTTTCCCTCACTCCCTGCAGTAGTTTATGACTCAGGCTCTGCTGCCACAGAGGGTCGTTAAAGTCGTTAAAGCTGAGTTTGATTTAATTAACAGGATCAGTGCTGTGTGTAATCCTGCGTGTGCAGGGCACATTTGGCTGCACTGATTTGCCATTGACTACTGAAGCGTACAGTAAAGTGCATACAAAAACTGCATGTTTACACTGCCTCTCTCTCTCTCTCTCTCTCTCTCTCTCTCTCTCTCTCTCTCCCCCCCTCTCTCTCCCTCTCTTTCTCTCTTTTTCTCTCTCATTCTCAGGTAAATAACTATACTCTGGAGGAGGTCACACATGAGGAGGCAGTAGCCATTCTGAAGAACACGTCAGATGTCGTGTATTTGAAAGTGGGAAAGCCCACTAGTGTTTACCTTTCAGATCCCTATGGACCTCCCGATATTACTCACTGTGAGTAGCTCTTTACATACTTTTGCAATACAGTACATCAATAGTAATGATAGACCATTTTCTGCAGTTTAGGATGATTTATATGCAGTTGTGTAGAATATGTTTAGTATGTATTGTTATTGTTGTTTTCTGTCATAAAATGTATCTTTCTGGTTGTAAAGTCTGAGTGGCTAAATCATACTGCAATAAACACACAGACACATCCACTGCTTCTGTTTTAAATAAATAAGCTGTCATTAAAACCACTTGCAGTAGCTTACTGATAATGATTTACAGTTCTTTGCAGAAGAATTGTTTATTGTGAATATTGAAATTATTACAGGATATTTTGCTGCCTTTTTATTAAAAAGCAATATGCCACTTCCAGTGATTTTAACACAGGTAAGAGGGCTCAGTACACCTCTCAGCCATGCTAAAATTCTGCTAATGCACAGCCACTTGTACCATATTGCATTAGGAATGTTTGTGTACTATATGTAGAGACCTGTTGAGCAAATGTGACTTGAGGTGACTAGTGTTGTGATGACATTATTTCATAACAGACTGCACTGTTCTGTTTTCCTGTCCTCTGGTCTTCTTCTCTCTCTCTTCAGCCTTTTCCCCTGCTATGGATAATCATATCTCTTCTGCTGGTAATAACGGGACTCTGGAGTATAAGTCCAGTCTTCCTCCCATCTCCCCTGGCCGCTATTCGCCCCTGCCTCGCCACCTGCTAGGGGAGGAGGACATTAACAGGTTGGATGGCTTTTCATTCTTACGGTAATTCCCTCCTTTTCTTCGCCAGACGCCACAGCCCACAGGTAGAATCTGTATAGACCCTGCCCCCAGTGTTTCACTGTGTGGAAATCCCAAAGGCAACAAAGGCAGAATCATCACAGCTTGTAATGGGATTGCTTTGGGATTTTAAAGCCCCTCCTGTTCCACTCTGTCTGCCCCTGTTAGTCCACCATCCTGTCCCTGGTGTTGGTCCTCTTATCCAAGCATCCAGCATGAATGTCACTGTGCTGTATCGCTTTTATTGAACTCAGTTGCAAGATGTGTTCCTTGTGGGGCCTCAAACAACCAACTTCACTGAAAAATGTAATTGATTGAATTTGTTTGGTTAAAGCGTATGTCATTCTAACATTAATATCAAGCTATTTGACGTCAAGACAGTTGATCCAAGCCCCAGTCATAAATGCATTTTTACATAGTTGCTGTTGCAGGGTTTGACAAGACTTACATACGTGTGACAAATATCCCATTTAAGACAAAGAAGATTTTTTTTCAGTGTTTAAATAAAAAAAATTCCATTATTATTATTAAAAAATATGCTTATTATGTGAAGATTATATTAAGATGAAAAGCAATACTGTTCAGAAATATAGATTTTTGTGTAGTAAAATTAACTTGGTAACAAATTTGTCTAACATTTCTAACTTAACTTGTTTCAGAGAGTTACCGGGGTAAAGGAGCATTTTAGATTGGAACAATTTGTGCTGATATAGTGACTCTAAACAAATAGATCTACAGTTTGTTATTACTTGATTACATTAGTTTTTCTATTCAGAAAACTTACTTAATTGATGAATGAATGAATGAAATCATGTACACATTTTAATCATGGAAATGTAGTATGTTTGTCAGTGAAATATCGAGGCTGACCGCAGTATTTTTAATCTTATTTGTTTGCCTGGACGAATTGATGGGTTTGATCTGAAAGTTAAACTTTTATCAAGTTTAAAATGAATGTAAGTGTTACTAGCATTCAAAGCTCTTCTGTGTGCTGTCTCCATGTGAAGAGCAGATGGCATCAAGGCTTGTTTGTCTGTGTGTGTGCGGACTTGTTTTGGGGGGGTATTTTAAAAGGCATATGGTTCCTGCAGGGCAGGAGATATTTCTGACTGGCTGCTCAGCGTAAAAACCTGAGACTGTCCGGCTGGAATAGGCCTGCATATGCAGGACCACTAGAAACCTCACAGCAAAACAAACCTTTGACCCATACTCATAATCAGAAGTGGCAGGATAACATTCCTCTACAAATTGATACTACTATAGTCATAATTAAAAAACCAGTTGGAAAGTTTTTAGCTAGCTAAGTAACTTTGTAAACAAGTTGGGAGAGTTGCAGTTAAACCTGAAGAGTTAACCCTTAGTTATTTAAAACTATTGCTTTTCTTCTCATTCAAACTAACCAAGCCATTCTATAGAAAGCACAGATTCGAAACGTATAATCAATTTATATTGATTATATATATATATATATTTTTAAGTAAAATATATTTCATTACATTATATTTTGCATATAGCAGTCACCTTCAAATATACAGAAAAAGACGTCTACCCATTCATACAAAATGTAAATGCAATATAAATGTACGTTGTCCACTTAAAAATAAAGCTCCTGTTTTCTTGTAATATTGGATTAAAGATTTACTGATCTGTCTCTAAATGATTTCTGAGTGTATCAAAGTGCACCAGAGAAAATTTCCAAACACCTTCAGCTCTCGTGCAAAATGCTCAGTTAGCTCAGAAACATTCTATTTTACTGTGTTTTACCTAAAAATGTCTCAGTCTGGAAGGAAAATGCATTATATGATTTCCATTTCAGATTGACTTTTATTAGTATAGCAAAATGGCAGTAACAGCTCCAGACTTCTAAGAGTTCACACTTAAATCAGGTCCACATCGAATTCTTACCTGCTTAATAACTTGCATGAATTAATGGATGCACACTTTACAGTTATACTATGCTGCTGTGGCTTGTAAAGTGGGTCATCCATCTCTTGTTTGCTGTGAAAACTTGGCAGTGGAGGGCGTTAAGGTCAGACTAGGCCTGTTGTTGCATTAACAATAAGAGTGCTGAGCCTGTAGTGCTTTCTGTAGGGATATTGTTATAGGATAATGCAGCTAGAAGAACAGTCGGGGGATGGAGGGAGTTGTTTACTGCTGATATGGCCTTGCAGACATGTGGCCTGTGCATGGAGCTGAGAGGGCCATTTGCAAGATCCCAAAATTCCAGTTGGCTTATTGGCTTACAGCAACATCACATGCTTACCAGCACATTATCTTAATGCAGGCAAATAGAAGGAGGAAGGGAGAAGTAGAGAGAGCGAGAGCCAAAGAGAGAGAGAATGTGTAAAGTCACTCTGCATTTTAAATCTTATTTCCCAGAGTATGTCATAAATTAGTAATCAAGTCTTGGAGTGGTGGGAGGTGCCTCTCTTTGAGCTGCGAAATTGGGATTAGCGCTCCATCCCTCAAAGCTTAGCTGACTCCAGGTGCCTCGGCTAGGCCTGGTTAATCTGCTAGTTTAGCCCCCCACCCCCCACCCCCAATTCCCCCGGATTATCATGTGAGGGAAGAACCCTCAGATATTTAAAAGGACTCGATTAAAAACTCCACTGACTGTAATAGGAAAGGTTAGATTGGTCACAGTGTTGTGACTTAAAACTCAATGTTAAGTAATAGAAAGAAGAACCGATTCTGACAGAAAGGCTGAGATGATTAGCAGTGCATAATGTCATGCAGTCCTGCATAATAAATGGGAATCTATGCCATAGCTTGATCAACAAATAATGGATTGGCTGTGACAGAAGGCAGAGCACTCTGTGTAAGTGTGTGCACATGAGGGCAGCTGGAAGCTGTGATGCAGTATGGTGTGATGTAGAGTAAAAGGGCAGGCAGTATGGCTTGTGTGGGTGGTGAATTATAGTAGTTAGGTCACTCTTGGAGGATAAGCTTTTAAAGAAATTATAAGGAGTACCT
This sequence comes from Arnoldichthys spilopterus, assembly GCA_037974385.1. NCBI lineage: Eukaryota > Metazoa > Chordata > Actinopteri > Characiformes > Lepidarchidae > Arnoldichthys > Arnoldichthys spilopterus. The sequence continues at coordinate 7,151,788 of JBBPDA010000037.1, forward strand.
TGCCCTACAATTTTTCATTGAAAGTATCAGTGTTCTTGCAAACACATACAGTTAAACATACCCCTAAGGTTAACGCAAAGACTCTTGTATATGTTTCTGTACTAAATACTAACAGTAATAACTACACTCCCATTGCAAGAGGAAAAATCACATCTGCTTTAATGTGTCCCAGATCCGGTATTTTCCGGGGTGATTGGACACACAGATCTGCTCTTTTCTTATATCCTGGATGTTTGATTTTACAGAGAATGTTCAGATCAGATTTTTTTTTGTGCTTCCCCTTGCTCATGCACCATTGTTTGTCTTGCTCTATTAATGAACAACTAAAAGTTGTTTAAAACCGATCATCTTTGTTATGGCTTTTGCTGCCACTTAACAAATCACAATTGGCTCTATATTCTCTATGTAATGCACTCTCAAGGTTAAGCAAAGCTTAAGCAATGGCTTCTGCACCCAAAGAGTACATTATATATCTTACAAACAGCAATTTGGGATTTATTCCATATGTACATATCTATAAAGGCATACAGTACTATTCGTGTGCAGAGTCCATAGTTTTATGACTCACAGAGTAGGGTGTCTTTTGGGATTTAACCTAGTTTGACATCCATAAATGACATAGTTCATTTATGTGACACTATTGATTTATATGTGCACATGCAAGTTGTTTCAGGGTGCAGGTTTGTTAATTATTTTATTAAATACAGATTTGAGTCACTCACCCACAAAAAGGTGAACCATAATGTCAGAAAGAGCAGATTGGAAATTGAGTAATGAAGCTTGTAATGTGAATGATATAGTAATAATAATAATAATAATAAGAAGAATTGATATCAGTGATCAATGATGTCAGTCTTGTCTTAGGAACCACTAACACACCTATGTTGGTGGATTAGAGAAAATGAGATTGTATGCAAGGCTGCAGGAGCTCAGGAAAAAGTAGAGGGATCAGGCAACATAGTGCAAGTAAGAAATATAACAAGAACATAATTCTCTAAAAATGGGAAGCCAGTGTATTTGACAGACAATGGGTGTGATTTGCTGAAGACTTGGTATGGGTAAGACTTAAGGAGGTGAATTTTGTACAAATTGCAGTCAATCCAGGATTTTCCCAAGAATGCCAATGAAAATGCAGTTGTCATTAATCTAAGTGTAAGGTTAAAAAATCAATAACTGTCAACCTTGGGTAGTTGATGAAAACACTTTTAGTAAGTGACTTGATATGTGGTTCATCTGCATAATATTGGAAGCCCAGACCACGAACCGACCAATGGAAGCGTATATGTAATGATTCTTAAGGAACAGCTTGTGTGAGAGGGGCAGTAGATGATTTATGCTTACTAATTAGTAGTGGGAAGAAAAAGATCTCAAACATTATCCACTACTATAATACTGCACATATGCTCTTTTTACTGACATACTTTTAGACACATCCAGCTCGAGTCACATATTCACACACTTTCATTGCAAATGAATTATTCACTTGCTTAGTGGAACACACTCCATACAGCAGACTCGTCTCAAGGCTCTTGTGCACACACTCCATTTAGTATTACCTACGTTTCTATTCCTGCCTCTAGAGCATGATTTTATGTAAATTATTTCAGGCTTCCTTTTCATATTTATAAATTTATAGTTTACATTTTGTGTAATATCTGTCCACAAACCCTTTTATCAGTAGCCTTCTGGTTTGTCCACATGATCTGTAGCAAACTGTAGATGGACAGAAATGTTATTTTGCCATGGCTTTCTTTTTGCAATCCTCTCATGGCCACTTTTGTTGTTTAGTGCTTTTCTCATGGCCGACTCATGAACATTAACATTAGACAGCGTGAGAGGTCTTTTGTTGTGTAGATTTAGAGACTTTGGCTTTGTCTTCTTTAACTCATTAAAAATCTGCCACCACAGTTAGAAAAGAACACTTTAACTAAGGAAGTGCATTTAGGCTATGTCTTTAGTTCTTCAGTTAGGGAAAAAGCACTGACTGAAGATGCGCTGTAACTGTCACACAACCCTTAGTTAACTATACCCAAAGCCAAGCCTCAGGTACAACAGTCCATTCTTGGGCAATGGGGCAGTGGAATTACATTTTGTGTAATGCTGGACCTCCAATCACTTCTTGGGATGAGATAGAGTGTTGTTATGTGCATATATTTTCCAAAGAAACATGAAAATGTCATTGCATTCTGTTTTTTACATACATTTCACTCAGCTTCTGGAAATGGGTTTAAATGTATGTAAAATAGAATGCTTAAGTCAACAGCAGTAATCTACATAAAGAATGCAGCTTAATGAAATAATTTATGCAGTAAATTGAATCACCAGTAAAAAATTAAAAATGCTCTTGTATGATTATGAAAATTAGCAGAGATGAAGAGATGAAGAGAAGGAGAATGGCACTTCAGGAACCATTTAAATCTGCAGCGTGCAAGAACAATCATGGATCATCAGAAGACCAGGGGTGGGTTGGGGTGGAGTGGATGAACTGTATCTGTCCCATGGTTGTCATTTTGTATAAATACATTTTCAATAATTCTGCATAAATATGAGCTACAACATCATCCCATTTCAGACAGTTCCTAAAAATCTTGAGATTCAGTTAATGGACAGATGTCCTGACATTTTCTTGTAGAATTCCCTGGAATATTTCAGAATGTGTTGTTCCATCAATAATGACAGGCTGTTCTGGCCCAGATTTAGCAAAACAGATCCAAACCATGATACTATCATCAAAATGTTTCACTAATATGATAACATTCTAATATTACAATATAGTGCTTTCTTTTGCCTATCATTTTGCATCTATATTTATTTATCATTTGACAGATGCTCTTACCAAGAGCGACATACATATTGTTCTAAGTTCTCTGTGAAGGGGTGGGCTTAAGTCACCATCTGAAGACAGTGAGGGAAGTTCTGACTGTAAGGGGGAAGCTAGCAGCCAAAACTGGGAAATGCCTTGATGTCTGTCTTTGATTTTTGAGAAGGGGGTGTCCAGTCAGGCTGAGGATGATGCTTCAAGAAGGCAAGCTGTTTTCCATGGTTTGATCAATGCAGATAGGTAAACAGGGGCTGAACCATTTTTGGCTTTGTATGCAAGCATCAGCGTTTTGAATCTACAGGAAGCCAGTAAACCTAGTGAAAGAATTTGCTTCTCATTTTAACCAAAAAGTAGATTTTGGGCTTATCTGTCCACAAACCCTTTTATCAGTAGCCTTCTGGTTTGTCCACATGATCTGTAGCAAACTGTAGATGGACAGAAATGTTATTTTGCCATGGCTTTCTTTTTGCAATCCTCTCATGGCCACTTTTGTTGTTTAGTGCTTTTCTCATGGCCGACTCATGAACATTAACATTAGACAGCGTGAGAGGTCTTTTGTTGTGTAGATTTAGAGACTTTGGCTTTGTCTTCTTTAACTCATTAAAAATCTGCCACCACAGTTAGAAAAGAACACTTTAACTAAGGAAGTGCATTTAGGCTATGTCTTTAGTTCTTCAGTTAGGGAATGTATTGCTCCATATCCTTGCAGTTAAGCTGCTTTGTTTATATGCTGTCTATGTTGACTCCAGTAAAAAAAAAGATACAAATCGGGCCCTTTATTCTTGGAAAGACAATCTAGTGTACCTTAAAAACTAATTTACGGTGTTTGATTGAAACCTTAGGACAATGTTTTATTATTGAGGGTACATTTACATTTTTGTATCTAGGTTGACCAAAATTTAGATTATGCAGAGTAGTGTGAAATATGCATAATTCGGTAATATTAAAATGGATCAGTGTATGGAGCTGAAGCTTTTCTGTCAGTATACAAAAGAAACTCCATGCTGCCTTTGAAATGTTGAATTTACTGCAGTATTTCTGAACAAATGTGCATATGGAACAGAATGAAATTAGAATCACCAAAGGCGTATTATAGATTAGTTTAATATTAAATTCTAAATTATTAAATATTAAATCATTAGTAATATTAAAAGGTGACTAAAGTATAAAGTATTTTTCTATTCATGTGTTTTATCACTCAGAAAGTATAAACAGAAAACAACAAATGGCTGTTTTATATTGATCTATTGTTGTTCAAATAAGCTTTGACCCAAATGCACATTTGATAAAAAAAAGTCTTTGCGGCATTGTTTCCATGACTTGGTGAAGATGTTGATTGTCTGTCTGTGTCAATGTCCAAAGCCCACCTGTTCAGTTGTGTCTAGATGTCTTGCTGTTTGTGGTCGTCTCAGCGTCTGCATGCACTATCCAATCAGAACTAAGCACAATTTAGCACTTTCAAACACACCTCAATAATTATTGACTTAATATGTGGCTGTGTCTTTGTGCTGAACTGCTGTCTCTCTCTGATCAGAAATCCTTCCTTAGATGATGGGGAGAGCCACAGGTTTGATTCCCAGCACTTCCAGTTGAGGTGAGAGTCAGACATTTGGGATTAGGCACCATGTGTCTAGAGGTCTTATGTAGGTATAACACAATCAACATCACCATACAGATTTTTAGGACTCAGTGTAGAGATGCTGGGTTTTGCTCTTCATATTTAATTGAATAAGACTGCAATATAATATCATAATTATGCTACACTCCCCAGTCAACATTTACTGCAAGTTCTTGATAGACATGGGCCATGGTTTTGCGTCCCAGTGGCCCCATAAATGCATCCACCGTCTGTTTCACACACGCCTCCACTGTCTATGATCACTGCCTCTATCACACACAACTATGCTGCAACCCCTCACAGCTCTCATCATCAACTGCTTTCACACAAAACACATTGTCTATTTGTGGATATGGTGTACTATGAATCCGTTTAGAACTGATTTCGGTGTTTAGTTCTGACAATGGGAGAGAAAGAGGTCAGCAGTAGAATGCTGAGAGAGGAGCAGGGGAAGAAAAATGAATTAATAACAGAGAGAGAGAGAGAGAGAGAGAGAGAGAGAGAGAGAGAGAGAGAGAGAGAAGGGCTAGACTGAAAGAGAGATACAGGGTTCACTGAATAACACAACAGCAAAGCTGATGCAGAAAACCCCTGAAGAGCCACTTCTGCCAAGAACTGCCCATAGCCTTATTTTATGGTAATGTTATTCTACTAGTGTGAACGTTTGAGCCTCTGGAACATTCAGTATTACTAACCATAGACTGCAATTGCCCTAAAGATCACACGTTCACCATTTCTATTGATCATAACAAGGTCATTACTGAAGTGTTTGTGCTGTTGCAGGATATACTGATATAATATTCCAGAATCAACATGTTAAAAAACATTTATGTTGAATAGGGCTGCACGATTAGTTGTATTTTTATTGTCATTGTCATGATCATCATCAGTGAAGTGAAAGTGATTGTTTGTCATTGTCATTGTCATCATCATCTTAATATGAGTTTCTGCAAGAATCACATTCAAACCAGCTCTTTATTTTCTCGTTATTTGCAACACATTTAATTAGAGACCATTTTTAGCACATTATTGTCACATCTCTTGTCGTTTTTGCCATGTCAATCAAGTTTATGGTTGTATCGTGCAGCCCTGGTTTTGGATGACATTTACAGTTGATGTGTCGACAACAGGCGGAAATGCATTATTGTATTTAAGTTTGAATAACATTTTCTGAGAACTGAAAATAACTGCCAAAGTAAATGTATGTTTGTATTTACTGTAAGTCGGTAAGTGTTTGAGGGGATTATGTTTGCAGGTGCATATTTCTGCTGTACAGAAGGTGTCTGAGGCCTTGAAGATCAAACACTTTTTGAAGAACCTTACCTGGGCTGACTAATGCTTTACTAACTGCACTAGGTCCCTTGTTGATCTTCTAACATTGTGACTACATAAAAAATATTACACTCTCTCTCTCTCTCTCTCTCTCTCTCTCTCTCTCTCTCTTGCTCTCTCTCTCTCTCTCTCTCACTCACTCACTCACTCTCGCCTTCGCACTAACACAGAGCTGTTCTGCTTTCTGCTCTTTCTCTTCCTTCCCAGGCCTCCAGAGCCCGTTTACAGCACTGTGAATAAACTGTGTGATCGCGCCCCCTCTCCCCGCCACTACTCCCCAGTGGAGTTCGATAAAAGCCCAATGCACTCCATCCCTTTCCCTCACTACCACATAGGTCTGCTCCCTGACACCGACATCACCAGGTACTGACCACTCGACGCTTTGCCTGCAAATAAGTCTCACCTGCATGCTACCCACATACCCTGCTTACCTGTGACACCCTCCCCACCCCTCTGATCTTAAACACCTGCATGTCTCTCTTTGCTGTGCTCTGTTCCAGCATTTCAAGAAACTGCTATAGAACAATGTAGTGGCAAACTGAAACTTTAATCCTTAGAAGTATTATTGACTTCTTTTTATTTGACTGTGTTGTTTTGCAGTACTATTCAGATTTTATTTACATAATCATAAAGTTACTGTATTGTTATCACATAGAGTTAGGCAGTTAATTACATTTACAATTGATTTACATTCATTATTAACAATTGATTTTTTCAAATCAATTGTAACTTAGTATTAATTTCTCTTGACTTGTTGAAACAAGCATTAAACCTCAGTTGGTAGTTTATATTCAGAACTTTCAAACTGATGCCACGTTGAGGTATTTTCTTATGATTTGTAAGAAAATATAAAAATATCTCCTCTACAAATGTTGCATTAATAAATACTAACAAATTACATTATGCATTTGTTATTTTTGAAAAATGCAACTTTTAAGGGTTAACCCTTTCACATCTTTTAGCTGTTTAAGATTGTATGGTCTTGGGATTTGACATTCTGTGACTAGAAACAGACAGACGTTTCATATGTTCACTGTTTAAAAAATTTACTCATTACATTTTTCCCTCAGGCTGCTAGCATTAAACATTTGCACTAAGCAGAAATTGATGCATATCATGCAGTCATGGAGAAAATTAAAAGATACAAGCGGTAGACAAAATGAAGAATGAATGAAACAGCATTTTTGTTTCAGTTCAATGTATGTACGGTATATACCCTGAACAACCTTAGCACTAAAACTACTGAGAAGCATGACAAGAGGTGAGATATCTTAGTCAGCATGTGAACAGTAAAATGGTATAACAGGAAAAATGGGTAAACATAAGGGTCTGAATGACTTCAACCAGGGCCAGTTGCAATGGCTAGATGACTGGGTCAGAGCTTATCCAGTGCAGCAGTGGTTAGTATCTACTAAAAGCTGTCTAAGGAAGGACAACCAGTAAATGGTGACAGGTTCATGGGCCCTTGCTGATGTATGAGGGAAGGCTAACCCATTTGGTCTGAACCCACAGAAGAGCTACTGCAGCACAAATTGCACTGGCATTTATCTTCATGTTACTAGACATACCAACTACCTTAACATTGTTGCAGACTAAGTGTACCCCTTCTTGGCAATGGTATTCCCTAATGGCAGTGAAGTTTTTCAGCAGGATAATATGTTCAAGGTGTTGAAATGGCCTTCAAATTCCCCAGAGCTTAGTCCGATAGAGCATCTGTGGCATGTGCTTGACAAACTAGTCCAATCCCTGGAGGCCTCACCTTGCAACCTACAGGACTTAAAGAACCTGCTGATAATATCTTGGTGGCCGGTACCACAGCACTGCTTCAAAGGTTTTGTGGAGTCCATACTTTGATGGGTCAGAGCAAGGGGAACTACACAGTATTAGACAGGTGATTTTAATGTTATGGATTATCAGTGTATAGTATTTGTTCATATGAAAGTATGTATCTGCTATAAAGTACATGTTTAGTCCATTGTTTGTAACCTGAGGTATCTAAGAACATATCTGTGACAACATGAATAGCTCTCACATGAAGAGTTCTCACATTTCACTGAAACAAAAAAAAACGTCATGTGACAAGAGGGGTCAATGAGGTCAGCATATCTCAAACAAGGAATAGGATTCTTAGAGAAATAGTGGTGTTAAGAGCTGAAACTAACAAGGTTAGTTAGACTGTGAGAGAAAAGGGAGGAAACCATAAAAACATAGTCTGACGTAATGTGTATAATAAACTTCAGACAAATTATTTGTGACCAAATGAGTAATTATGTTTTGATTTAGACTACATCTGGATGAGTTCAGAAATCCAAAAGAAATTTTATAGAATGCCAAGTTCAAATTTCAAATGATTGTGCAGTTAATTCTGTATGATAATATATATATATATATATACAGTGGGTATGGAAAGTATTCAGACCCCCTTCAATTTTTCATATTGCAGCCATTTGCTAAAATCATTTAAATTAATTTCCCCCCCTTATTAATGTACACACAGCACCCCATATTGACAGACAAAAAAAAAGAATTTTTGAAATTGTTACAGGTTTATTAAAAAAGAAAAACTGAAATATCACATGGTCCTAAGTATTCAGACCCTTTGCTGTGACACTCATATTT
>JBBPDA010000037.1:7162653-7185064 GCA_037974385.1 Arnoldichthys spilopterus
TCTCGCGCATATTTTTTCTCTCTCTTTTCTCTCTTTCTTGTTTTTTCTCGTTCTCTCTCTCTCTCTCTCTCTCTCTCTCTCTCTCTATCTATCTCTTTCTCATTCTCTCTCTCTCTATCTCTTTCTCATATTCTCTCTCTCTTTCTCTCGCTCTCTCTTTCTCTTTCTCTTTCTCTTGCTCTCTCTTTCTCTTTCTCTCATTCGCTCTCTCTCTCATTCTCTCTATCTCTCACTCATATTCTCTCTCTCATATTCTCTCTTTTTCGCTTTTTCTCTCTATCTCTCTTTCTCTCTCTCTCTCTCTTTCTCTTTCTCTCTCTCTCTCTCTCATTCTCTCATATTCTCTCTCTCTCTCTCTCTCTCTCTCTCTCTCTCTCTCTTTCTCTCTCTCTCTCTCTGTGTGTGCACGGACAGTATTTCAGTCAGACTGCAATGTGGGTGTGATGCAGTTAACCTTAATTAAAGTTTAGTGCCTCTTATACACACACACAACCTTTCAGTCCCCGGCTAATGAAGTATAATTTGTTTACTTGGCGGCTGCATTTCAACCTCCGAACAGCCCTCAAACAAACCCTAATTTATACACACCAGGCTGTTGATTTGCTTTGGCTTTTATCAGAAAAGTGTCTGTTGGGCAGTGTGCGTTGTCTGGTGAGATGTTGAGTCGTGCCTGGGATAGTGTACTTTACAGCTTCCTCTGGGAGAGGGCTGCAGTTGCGCTGCGTTAATGGCCATTTGCTACTCCTTGCTTTGTTTAACTGCCTGTCTCATTTTACAAAGCAGAGAAGGAAAACACAGGCTTTCAGATCCTCATTTTAGTAATAATAGTCTGTTTTGTTTTTTTTTTGGTACATAGAAAATCATATAGAAATCATATATAAAATCAATGATTTGTTCACATAGTACATAGTAGATTAGCTTAGTCTAACTCGCACTTTGGGGCAGTGGTGGTCTAACGATTAGGGGAGTTGTGATCTAGAAATCTATAAAAACATTTTAATAAAATATATTAACTTTATATGACTTTTTATTGATCTTTTACTGAAATTTTACTATGTTTTTCAGCTTATCTTCTCAGACATGATCCAATTTTTACCCCCATCTGCATGATTCTGAATGTGACATTTCCTAAGTGCTAGCGTGACACCTGACTCATCGCTGGCTAGCTCTTTCTGCTGTAAACATGATTGAGATTATAGGTGGTGTGAACACTTTGCACGTTTTAGATTTTATGGCTGCGAATGACATTTTTTGTGATTTGCTTTGTTAGCTTCATTTTTGAGCGCTTACATTTCTTTTTGTGCATCGTTGTCATGCTGCTGTGAAGCAACACCTCAGCTTTAGCATATTGAGCATTGCATGCTGGGACTTTTGTGTGCCACCCTTTCTCAGCTAGCACACTGTGATTTGACAATTTAAAAAAAAAATCTACATGACGAATTGATGCCGTCCGTTTGTTGACTAATCATTGCGGCTCAAGCTCTAATTGCTATGGCTAATCGCTAACTCAATGCTAGCTGTGGGTTAGCCATGCCTTTGTGTCTGATTGGGTTTTACACAAGCCAGCCTGTATACGTAGACGTGTGCACATGAATAGTTAATGCTATATCCAGTTTGGGGGAAATGTCTACAGAGTTCAGTAAGTGAGATACACCTTGCCTTGCCTGACCTTCTGTACACAGGATCCACTTCCCTTGTTCTCTATTTTTTCTCACCAGGAGATACTTTTGTCGTTGCAAGCGCATGTAACCATGCCACCTTCCCCTTTTCGAAGCGTGAGTGTTGCCTGCCTTTGTGCTAATGAGGCCTTAATTCAGGCCGTCCGTGTCACCATAAATTACGCCTCTTTGAGAGCTTATTGGCAAAACAATCAATGGTGGATGAAAATTCAGGAGAGTGCCTCAGGTGCTTTAAAATGTCAGAACGTGACGCCGCTACGATGAGCAGATATTAATGAGAGTGCGCTTGAAGCTTGAGGCGGGTCACCTTTGCAGCAGCGGCACGTCGGAGGTGAAACAGCTTTAGATGAGTCAAGTGAACGAGAAGATTCCTGGGCTGTGCTTTTGATCTCAAAATATCTCCCTATTTATGAAGTGTTTTTTGTGTGAAGTGGGCTGATCGAGGGTCAAGTTTTCTGTTTTAATCCAGCTGTATTAAAATGAGTTCAAAATGCATCTACAGGAGCTGGGCAGCCCTTCGTTTTTGGTGGCATGTAGGTTCAGCAGTCTCTGTATAAATAGTACATTTATTTATATGACGTTCTCCAGGAATGTTCGCGACCGTGTTGGCTCAAAACACCTTGATTATAGCATTGAAAATGAGCCTTAGCTCTTATCTCCCCTCTACCCTATACTCTCTTTTCCTCCGCTTTGTTTCTGTGTTTCAGCCCTAGCAGGTGTTGTTCAGCTCTCTCCTCTGCCTTTGACAGACCGAGAGACATTGTGACCTTGGGTTTTGTAGCATAATCCCTCTTTATCTCGGGCAGAAAGAGAGAAAGTGTGTTTATCCACAAATATACACACATTGCAGATGGAGTTTTAGTTGTAGTTCACATTTTCAAATTTTTTTTTTACCAATTTTGGGTACATTTCAAGGGATTAGCAAATGTTAATTGAGTTCAGAGAAACGGTCAATATGGCAGTAGTTGTGAAAAGAAAAGTACACCCTATAGAAATTGTCAGGTTTTTGAACAAGCAAACATTTCACCCTCTTTAATACAGTGCCTACAGATGAGCATAAGGTTCATTTATTCAACACAAATATCAACAAGCCATATTCCTCTGCGGGGAAAGTAAGTACATTCTTGTCCTTAGAGGTGAGTATTGTGATTTAGCAGAAATAACGTTTAGTAGACGTCTTGCATAGTTGTCCACTAGTCTCTACATCGGCTTGGGGACGTTTTTTGGCAAAAATACTTTCAGTTTGTACATGTTTGAGTGTTTTACTGCCCTTATAAATTCCCACACAACATATTTTAATGGAGGCCCAAAGCCACTCCTATTATATGTTAGAGCCATTCTTCAGTGAATTTGCTACTGTGCTTAGCATCATCCTGTCGAAAGGTCCACCTCCAGTTCAGCCTCAACCCATTATCTTTAAACACTCTCTCACATTTTTTATATTTTATATTTTTATGTCATATTTGGAGACTTATTTTTGAAACAAACTGTCTGCGCTCAAGCTGAATTTGCAGACACGTTTGAGATGTACACTACTTCAGATGATTTTCCTCACAGCCCCTTATAGCACCTTATCTGGAACACCTCATTCTAATTTTATGGACGCGAAGGTCTGATAAATTTTTACGGTGCACTTACTTTTTCCCGTGTGACTTATAATCTTGTGTTCTTAAATAAAGAACATTTGATGTCATTTGTTGCAGTAAAATCACTTCTGTCTGTAGGCACTGTACCTGAAGAGGATGAAATGTTTGCTTGGTCAACTATGTAGAAAAAAAATCTTTCGCATTCTTTGGTTTTTAGAGCAGAAAATAAAGAACCAGCTGTTCCACAGAAAAACAAATCTACATTTTATGCACTGCACTACACCAAACAGCCCTAATTGTGCTCTCTTTGTAATGAAACCTCTGTTGTTGTTGTTGTTTTAACTGCTGCAGTAACTGAAGTGCTCAGAAATTCATATTGTGACTCAGTTTATCACAATAATTATTAACATTTGCCGTTTTATACACACCTGCTGTACAGTTTATTGACAAAACATTAAAAAAAGAGGTGACTGAAGTTTTGTTAAATCAAACTGGATTAATAACAGTTATAATAATATTTATTAAAATTATAAATTATTTTACAGTATGAGTTTAAATATTGCAAAATAAACCCAACACACAAAATGAGACCAGTTTGTAAAATTGAGAAGGTGAGGTATTTACATCACAGTACCTCCACTATCGCCATTCGCAGTCGCAGCTAGTGTGGAGCAGCATAGATGACTTTCTAGATTACCTAGGTTTCTGTACACCACACACACACACACACACACACACACACACATATATATATCTATATATATATATATATATGATTATTTTAATGCTTTTTTTCAACTAAAGGGCACCTTAAATCTGTGTGTAAAAAGGCAGACATTTGTCAACACCTTTTCTGCTGCCTCGGAGCAGCTTTCCCCCTACAGGATTTCTTGTCAAGTACAGCCAATTATAATGTATTTCCCCATGCGTTTCTGTTTGGTTCTTTACAAACAGCAGGAGTGCAATCAAGCAGGAAAGTGAACCATGCAGACTCGTACATTCCCTACGTTTAGCTTCTGTTATTTCCTAGAGTGGTAGACATGTCAAAATCCTGTAAAAGTCTTAATTACTGCAATGTTAACTGTGTAGTCTAAAGTTTCCTCATTAGCTGAACTTTTTTAATATATCTATACGCTGACTGTAAAGCAGCACAATCTACTGTGAGAAGACATGCCAGACTTGTTTATCATTTGAAATCAGTCCAGTGGTACTGTTGCTGTTGATGGTGCAAGGCCAAAAGAAGAGTTTAAAGCTTCCGGTGGCATAATTAGTTCAGCTGTTCATGTGTAGACTCATGACAGTGGCTCTATTTTGATGAAACTACCAGTCAGTGTCACCCATCTGATCGCCTCCATTTTTCACTGTAATTGCTTAAGATCAAGCCACGAAATCTCAGCTCTGAAATTTGGGGATTTTAACCAGAAGTCTGGTATTCAGTCACTGTCGACTTCTCTGCAAGTAAAAGAATAAGACTCTAGTCGACTCCCTCAATTCAATTCAATTCAGTTTTTATCTCTAAAGCGCTTTTTACAACAGATGTTGTCACAAAGCTGCTTTATAAAATCCGGGACGAGCCCCTATTGAGCAAACCAAGGCGATGGAGACAGGATGGAGCTAGAGGAAGAAACCTTGGGAGGAACCAAGACTCAGTAGGGGAACTCATCCTTCTCTGGTCGACGCTGGATGGCGGTAAAATAAAAGGGTGAGAAGATGAGAAAACGGTCTCAGTTTATGAAGGCGGCGTTAGTTATGGTCCATAAGTTTCATGGCGAAGGTGTAAGTGGGAACAAAGGAAGCCCCACTGGTCAAACTGTTTCAGCATCTCTCTCTCTCTCTCTCTCTCTTATTCTCTCTCTCTCTCTCTCTCTCTCTCTCTCTCTCTCTCTCTCTCTCTCTCTCTCTCAGCCTGTATGCTGGTCTCTGCTCTCCACTCTCAAAAGGTTAAAGCCTTATTATACCACTGCAAGCATAGCACACACTGTTCATACAGGCTTGTGTCACCCCCTTCTCAAGGAAGGTGTTGTGTGTGTGAGAGAGAGATAAATGGAGCATGTGTAATGTGAGGAGCATTATCCTTGCGGCTGTATCAAAGATACGACATAATCCCCATCAGACCTCTAGCTGTCTAACAGCAGCACTGAATTAGCAAAGAGCTTTCTTTTGATAGACAGCTGAAGTGGTTTGTCTCTTAAATGCAGCCCAGACTGGCCCTTAGAATTTGAGAATTAGTCCCTTTGTATTATTATACTGTTCTCTGTAATTAGACAAAAAATCACATTTACTTTAAAATTACGTTCTATATCAACAGCTTTGAGACAGAATGCTCAAATATATCTCAATGGCAAGGAATGGCAACATATGTGTTTTTCTTTGAACAAAATAAGACAGTACGCATGTAAGTAAATATACTAGTATTCAGGTGGCACTGTATAAGCATTGGCCCTTTCAGAAGATTGCAAGTTCGATCCCTGTTAAAGCCAGAATGGCTAGGAGTCCATAAGAACACAATTAGCCAATTATCTTTGCTCCCTCTGTATCTGAATATACATATATATATATATATACACACACATATACACAAATAGTCCAGGGACAGTTCACTGACATTACATGGCTAGCTGCCCTTTACAAGAGTCAATTAAGTCTACTGATCTAGTATTTCAGCTGGTCAGGCACCCCAGAGAGGCCATGTCCAAGAAGTGCTTGTATTGACCTGAACTGGCCAATAGCCTCTGAAGATAGGCTGGACCTCCTAGGGAGAGAGATCACTTAAGCTAGCTCATGGTAAGCATATCAATACAGTGTGTGTCTCTGTGTCTGTCACAAACACTCCCCTGTGTTTTGAACCTGTTTTAAATAGCTTGCTGACAGTGTACCCTAGAGAGGTATTGATGTGTTTCACAGGTTATAATGTGGTTGTTTGGTAGTTGGACATTGATATGAGAAAATGTTATAGTCTATAGATGAATAGAGAGATATAGCTCTGTCAAAAACAAAAATTATTATATATGTTTATTTGTGGTCTGAACAGAAGGAGTAGTGTAGATTTGACTGATGTTTTACAAACTGTACAATCTGTATTAATACAATATGCACAGTGAATCAACAGTGCTTGTGTTTAGTTGATTTTTACCATTACTTTGTATGATAGTGTAATAAATTGTCAGCTTCATTGGGCTGTCTACCTTACCAAACCTTACCTACACATTTTGTCAGTCTTCCTCTGTTATTTGAGTGGTGGAATATTTTTGATGCAGGAGTGACACTGGCATGGTAGTAACATGAGTTGCTATCAGTGTTTTTGACTGCAGTGTTTTGACATAGCTTAAGATGGGCTGTAGTCAGTAACTGTATGCTTACAAGCTTATAGATTTATCTGATAAAATACTTATAGTCATATTGAGTAAGTGATTATTTGTCCTTGTGAACATACCACAGCACAGCACACAGTGCACCACAATGGATTGTGACCTCTGCATTTAACGCATTAATGTAGGAGCAGTGGACAGCCAAAGGAGGCCTGGAGAGTAGTGCTTGTGGGCAATACCCTGCTCATTAGTACCTGTGGTGGTACTTATTGTGGTACCTGTACTGGTCAAGGAGACATTCAGGTCATGGGGCAACTCTAACTGGGCATAACCATTACACCATTGCCCACATATTGTCTATACTGCTTACAGTCATATGCAAACTTTATAGGGTCTGTCTGTTAATTCAGTTAAATTAAAGGGACAAATTTGAACAATAGCTGTATCTGTTGTAGACCTGTTACCTAACTTCCTACAGGTGTGTTGCAGTAGTCTCTAGTGGCATTTTTCAGTATAAAGACTATGATGATACTGAAGGTGGGAGGCACTACTTTAGTTGCATTTTGGGAGCAGATGTTATGATTTTTTTTGTTATTATATATGGCTTATGTAGTGGGAAGGCAGATACCTAACAATACAAAGAGAAAGCAATGTAAAGTTGTATAACTAGTAAGTTTCCTTAAATCATCATTACAATTCAGAAAATGGATAACTCCAACAACACAAATGTATCCTCAAAAGTGGAGAACAACTAGCTACTATATAATAACTAGCTTCTAACTTTTCGTTAAAAAAAAAGTGGACAGTGGTGGCCTAGTGTTTAGGACATAAATGCAGAGGTCATATTCCCTTGTGGTGCTTGAGTATGTTTACAATGACAAGAAGCTGGGTTTCTTTTTCACCTCAAATGTTTTGCTCCCTTCCTTTGGCTAAAATGGCAAAAAAAATTATTCAGGGCCCAATCTGAAAGCCTAGCTCTAAAAGTCATGGTTCACCACTATTATGCAATAAATATTACTGCTCTCACACAACATTCATTCTTCAAATTATACTGTTTTTGCATTGCTAGAACATGATTTATTTTGCACATTTTTTCACAGTGCTTTTTAGTAGACACAAAACTGCATTTTTATCCTTAATGCTAGTACCCCTACTCTCACCTGCCTAATATTGTTTAAGTCCCAATAAGACCACCTAAACAGCTCTGACCCCTCGAGGCATGAATGCCCCAAGACCTCTAAGGTTGCAAGATGGGGCCTCCAGTGACTGTATGTCTAGTTAATCCCACAGGTGGTTGATCAGATTGAGATCTGGTAAATTTGTAGGCCAAGTCACAACCCAGAATTAGGGTGTTCCCGGTCTGCAACAATGTTTTGGTAGGTGGTATGTGTCAGAATAATCCCTGTGAATGCCAGGACCCAAGGTTTTTGAGCAGAATATTGCCCAGAACACATATTGCCTCCCCCTTTTTGCCTTGTTTCCATAATGCTTCCTGGTGCCATCTCTTTCCAGGGAATCCAACACACGCACACAGTTTTGCAGATGCTTTAGATTGTAGACAGTCAGCATGAACTTTTTTTCAGCAACTTGTGCTACAGTAGTTCTTTTGTAGGATCAGATTTCCCAGGCCCATCAGTAAGCCTTGGGTGCCCATGATCCTGTCAGGTGCATAAGGAGTCTATCTACAAATTGGGTGCACCTATACATTGGCATATGGGTGATAAGTGAGTATAAACAGGGTGTTCTTAAGTCACCTTTGCACTACCTTGCTGTATGTAAATACTGCAGGGGTTACAGAAGCAGTTTGCTTGGATGAAAAATGAACACACCATTAGTTTGGCTGGTACTTTTTTGCATTGTTTTAAAAAATGTCACAAGTTTTATTAATTCAGAGTGTTTGAATCAGTCTTTTAGAAGCAATATCAGCCTCACGCCAGTAGGATCTCATTCTACACTGAAAAAAAATTTACAAATTTAATTAATAAATAATTAATTGCATAAATTACTGATTTAACTGTGTATATTGGTTCCACTTTAATTCAGTATGTTAACCCAAACCAATAACTGCCTTTCATTTACTCTATTTTGGCAGTAATCATGTTTGTGCAATATATTGCAGTTATGTGGGCTAATGTACACATTTGAACCAGGTAATCTAAGGCACATTTTTTCAGTGTGGATCAGCATTTAGGATCTGCCTAAAAATACTATACGACACAGTACAAAAGTGAACTATGAGTACTTGCACACTGCTTATGTCACGGGCTGACTATGCATATGGACTGTCTGTATTCTGTGGCCTTCACTCTTTCAATGGAGCAATAAAGCTTCAGCCCACTCACACACTCTCTTCAGCCTCCACACGCACTCAAGTACACTCATCCTCACACACTCTTCAGCTCTTTCTGCGTCAGAACTGTAGCTCTTTCATGATCATAACAGCCATCCAATACTTCGTATCCACTCTAATCCTACCATTAGAAGGCTTTTCTGAAGCCAGAGTGACTAGTCACTAAAGTGTTTATAAAGTCTGTTTACCTTGTTGGTTGACTGAAATACTATGGTCAAACATTATATGAAAGAAATGTTCTTTAAATCTGGAAGCTGCAAACGTCTGTCTGCTCATGTTGTCATTTCACATGACTTTTTTTGTGTTTTTATTTTTTGAGTGAATGGAAGGTGTTGGTAATTACAAACTGAATTTCAGGTTGAGACATTTTGTAAAATGCCTTTATTAAACTGACAAAATGACAAAGAAACGGCTGTGAACAATGTAAATATAAATGAATTTAGAATTACACTTTGATGCCTGCAACACGCAGAAACAATTGTCAAGTTGAACCTCAGGTGGATGCTCCTTAACTCAGTCATGATACTGTCACCTTTCACCAGTTCACTTGCTTATCGGGGAATGTTTCAAAATGGTGTAATTTCAATATGCTATAAACTCTTCACTCTTATTTTGCCTCTGTCCTAACAGGAAATGTGTTACAGGCATCAAATTCCAAATCTGTTTTTATTTATAAAATGCAATCAGTTTCACCAGGCAAACAATTAAAACACATTTCCTAATACTTTTGTCAGTTAAATAAGTGTTCACGAGAATTTACAAATTGCAGATTTTCATATTTGTTGCATTTTACAAAACTTTTCTAGGTATGAAGATTGTAAATAGCTAGTTGCCAAGAAGCTTGTTGTACTCCATGTATAATTAGATGGGTGCAGTGTAATCTATATTACTTTTTGCAGGCATTTGGGAATAACTGATGCTTTGAGAATATAAAGTGAGTTCAATCTTATTGTTTGTTTGTATTGGGCATTGTGTTTTGGAAGGTAAAGCAGCTGACCATGATTATGTCTTAAGGAGAGAGAGACAGACCAAGGGAAATTTATGCTGGTGCAGTAGCCCAAATACTTCAGGTCAAGTGAACAAATCTTCCAGAAGTTCTAGACATTTCTATTATTTTGTTGTTTTCATGATTCCTCACACTTGTTTTTTGTGAGTTCATGTTTTTTGCATTGTTTTTGTATAGTGTCTAGTTACCCTTTAATTTATTGCTTGCAATTAAATAAAACATTCTGGAGGTTAGTTAGTTAAGTTTTAGCCAGATTCCACAGAGGCTTTTACTTCAAAGGCAAAAGTGGAGTATCAGTCTTATAGACAGTAGCTGCCATCTAGTGGTTAGAATTGGTAACAACAGGCACTGCACCTGATCCATCCGAAAAGCCTCTCTGAAGTGTTAGCTTGTTTTTATTTTTGTTTTCATTTACATTTTTGTTCTTTTGCTGAACAAAATGAGAAATCTGCTGAAACAGAGGTGCTATGGCTGTGAAAGTACATTACAATATTTCAGTAATTAAAGAATTTATTTTAATGTACTTACCCTTATGCATTTAGTGCTGTAAAATAGCCTAAAATGAAAAGAGTGCAGCTTGAAAATCACCAGGTTAACACATATTGATGTGTACTTGGTGGACTAAGAGATGGAATTGCTGTATTTAAACATTCCCTTGTTGTTTATGAAGAGGATATTTAAATTGTCTAAATCTCTCCTGTTTCAGACTAAACTGCACGCCTTATCTGGGCAGAGCACTCACTTTGGGATTAAAAGTCAACTGGCCCAGTTTTGGAGATGGTCATAGCACAAAAGGGAGGGATACTGAGAATGCACGTTCCTATGCACTTTCCTGGCACTTCTAGTAAATATTCAAATGTGTCTCGTTTTCCCAAATAATGCGTCAAGTAGTTTAAAGATTTCATTCTGACAACTTGTTTTGGAAATATCACAGAAAGACACTAACATCACAGGACTTTTCCACAACCCGATATGATACAGATCTTGCATAAGTGTGCACTTAATCAAAATCACAAATGTGGACTTTGGCAAAGGGAAAGAGGGAAGAGAGAAAATACAATGATGATAAGTAGGTCAGAGACAAGTCAGAACAGAGCTAAAGGCAGAGCTAGTGGACTATCTTGCTGTGATAAAAAAGCAATGTCTTGAGCATCGTCACTTTGTGTTATCGTCTGTAAACATCTGAAAGCAGCTGTCCCCATGCTGCAGTTAAAACTGTCAAAAGTCACAGCTGGAGATACGCTCATCTGATTGGTTGGGTCTGACACTTCACCTGTACATGACTTTTATCAATACTTTCTGTGTCGATCTGATCTTTTAGTAACTCTTAAAACTGCAATTATGTATATGTTTTAAGTATCTACACATGTTTTAAGTTCTAAAGATCTAAGTTCTATCTGGTGCTAATATATTTGAGAGCAATATGTCATACAGAGTCAGAAACAGCATGAGTAAGTCTATTTAAAATCACTTCAATTAGTTTGAGGTAGGAGTGTGATTATATAGGTATGCGGTTTGAACTGGAATGTTTTTAATCCTATTTTATATTTTAACTGGTTTATAATTACAACTCTATCACTATAGCTATGGTGTAAAACTTTGGGCTATAAACTTGTCTTGTCTGATTGACTATGTAAAAGGTAAGGGGAAGATTGTGTAGATATATTTTTTTCTCTAAACCGTCTCTTTAGTTCAGTTGCTGGCATTTTAATCCATCAAAAAATACCAGATTTAAAATTTACCTCCTCAGCAGTGTTGATGACTAATCAATCACTTATTTGGAATGAACGATTAATAGTAATCACTTATACTTCAGCTACTTTTTTTTTAGCTCACCTTCACCTGAGCTTGAGATGTTTGTTCTAATCTATCAGAACATAATTTCCCAAATATTTGTCCTTCAGATTCTAATAGCCCACCTCCCATTTTTAACAGACACTTTTAACTGCTCTAGTTTTTATCCTTAATGTGTTCTCACTCCCTGCCTTCATTACCTTCAAACAATTTGTATTGCTGACAGAATTTAACACCAAGCTCCACAAGGCCAGCAATTGTGAGAAAATGGATGCACATTTAAAAAAAAGCAGTAAATTGATTCAGATTGCAGTTTAGTGTAGCCAAAATAATGTTTTTACATATTTATTGTTTTTAGTGTAAAATGTTCTATATAAAAAAGTAAAGACTATCATGCACCATCAGCCATAACACTGACACCACTTACAGGTAAAGTGAATAGCATTGATTATCTAGTTATTTCATTATAATGGTGGAATTTATTAGGCGGGAAGTGAACAGTCAGTTCTTGAAGTTGAAATGCTTGAAGCAGAAAAAATGTGTAAGAGATAGGGTCAGAGCCACTTCAACAAGGGCCTTATTTTGATGGCTATACGACTGAGTCAGAGTATCTCCAAAATGGCAGGTCTTGTAAAGTGTTTCAGGTATGCGATAGTTGGTACCTACTAAAAGTGATCCAAGGAAGGACAACTGGTAAACAGGTAACAGGGTAATAATCATCCATGATCCATGTGCGGAGTGGAGGCTAGATCATCTTGTCGGATCCCACAGAAGAGCTACTGTGGTTTAAACAGTAAATCCTGGTTATGATAGAAAGATGTCAGAGCACACAGTGCACCACAGTCAGAGCTGTTTCAGCAGCAGGAGGACCTACTCGATATTAGGCAGGGGGTGTTAATGTTATGGTTGATCTCTGTTTAGTAGCACCATACAGTGAACACAGGTAAATTTATCCAGACTCAGTTTTATTCAGTGCCTCGTTTGTATAAAATGACAGATTTTATTCTGCACGTTGGGTGATGATTAGCCAGTCCAGGTCAGTTTTGGATACAGTTTTGTTGGACTTTGGTCAATTTTGGCATCAAACATTATGATGTGGTTTGTTTCGGGTTTGTGTGGGGAAAAAAATGCCCCAGTTAAAGTGCTGATTATGACCTTGGAAAGGCACTCTATAATTGTATACTTTGTTTTGTCTGTGAACAATGATTCAGGTGTCTGCAAAACTACTGGAACTTTCTATGACCCAGTGTATAAGATGTGTATGCATTTTTGTGAGGTTTGCATGAGTTTACATCACTATGCGCGTGTGTGTGTGTTCCATCTCCGTCTCTAGGAAACCAGTTAGAAATGGGACAAATGCTGTGTAAGTAGAGCAGTCCCCTATTGGGCATCAGCCATTGTGCCAGAGTGTACGCTTAACTGTGAGCTGGCCTGAGTGTGTGTCTGAGAGTGCGAGCACGCTCCTGCTCCTGTGTGTATGTATATAGTGTTGTAGGGCGGTGTGCATGTATCAGGAGAGATGCTGAGCCCCACGGACTCTGAGCTAATGTACTATTGGACCTGTATGTACAGGGAGCCAAGGAAGATTGTGCTGCATAAAGGTTCAACTGGCCTGGGCTTCAACATTGTGGGCGGCGAAGACGGCGAAGGAATCTTTGTCTCCTTCATCCTGGCCGGTGGTCCTGCAGATCTCAGTGGAGAGCTGCGTCGGGGAGACCAAATCCTATCCGTAAGTCCTTTCCCCAAAACACACATTCATAATATATTACAGACACACTCAGATTCACAAGGACAAACAAATCCAAGCCTGTTGTTGTGGCCGGGATGGAGAGATTTATTGCTTAATGGCAAAAAAACGTTGCCAATATTTAGCTATAGGCTGTTTATGCACACTCTCACACACTGGCACATTTGTTTTTATTCCTCAGGAGGACATGTAATGTATTCAGGAACTTTTCATTCTTTTCTTTTGCATATTTAGGATATATAAACAACACGCACAAACACACACATACACAATACATGTATTGTCACTGTTTCAACAAAACCTTTTATTTATTTTTTATTTTAACTTATTTATGATCACCAGCTGTACATATACATTTCATAATGAATAGACAAAAATAATTACTTTTTTATTAATTTCCATAATAAGTTAAGAACATTTTCCTATTCCTATAATATTAACGTTTTGGCAATACAAGGTTTTTTTCTGACAGCCCAAAACCTATAGGAGATGTTCTTGGGCATGTGTTGGTTTACTCTGTTGGTTCCATTGCAGTTTTTCCACTGTAGTACCAGTGTTGTGTTGCATTGCAACAGCAGAGGGTGCTATTACATCTGCTGTATGAATATGAGCACATTGTAATCAAGAGCAGGGAAGTTACTTGTTTAAAATTAAGAGTTTTCTAGGAGGTTGGAAATAATGAAGTTTGCATCAAACATAACATTGCATGAATTCTGAACACTGCACCCCAGTGAGTCACAGTGTAAGTCTGGTCAGAGGGCTAATTAACACTGTTTCTAATTTCCCAGTTTGAAACTTAATAACTGTGTACCTCTGAAAGTAAAACTCTTGAATGTGATCTCCTGCAGCTTATCTCATGATTAGTTCTCATCAGGGCCTCATTGGCAGGGCCTCAGGCCTAGGTACAGAGATTAAATCTGATTGTCGAACACCACCATTTACCCCTAATCAGACACTTTCAGTTCTTGTATTGCTCATAATCAGACACTCAGAGTCCACAGATCACTCCAAATCATGTAGGCTCAATCATTAGCCCACTCACAATCAGTCTCACTCAGTCTGCATGTTCTGATGAGATACCCTCAGTCTGTTCAATGCCAATCACAAAGACTGGATGCAGAGCTTCAGCTGAGATCAATTTGAGTGTAGTTCAACAAGACACTGGAGAGAGAAAGGAAGATGAAGATAAAGATGGAAGAGGAAGCAAGAAACAAGAAGTTAGCAAAGGCTGAAGGGGGAGAAGAAAAGAGAAGAACTGCATAAATGTAAAAAAAATGGAAGGACTAAAATGTAGGCAATAAAGAAGGAAATGGGCAGACAGGTAATAAGCAAAGGTGATACAGGCAGAAGGAGGGAGAAACAAATTGAGAAAATAAAAAGTGAGGTACTGGGTGGAGCAAAAGGAGGGAGAGAGAGAGAAATATAGAGAGAAAGATAATGGCGTGCTGGCCTGATTTGGAGCCTAAGAATAACTTTGGTCTGCTTCCTGAGTTCATGCTATCAAATAATTCTGAGTACACAGGGCATGCTGCAGACATTCACACACACACACACACACACACACACACACACACACACACACACACACACACACATACACAGAAAAACCTGTATGAGCCAGATTACACAGTATGTTATGTCATGTGCACCTACACACACTTACACTATACTAGCCTTGTCCACAGTAAGCTGAGTTAGTGCTGTGTGAGACCCCATTATGGGTGCCTTATAACAATGTGACTCTGCCATGTGGTGTGTGTCAATTTAAAACCCCCATTTTTCAGCCCACAGTCCAATTCCTAGAGGAATTCCTTTCCTTATAAAAGCTACTTTCTTCCATGCTTCTTTACATTTTCATGTATACTCACATTTATATGTGTAAATTAAAGTTATTTTAATGTAATTGCTAGGAACTAGTTTTATTAATTATTATACATTTGGCAGATGCAGATGATTGTCTGACTTATAGTTGTATCATTTTAGATATGAAGGCAAATGTACTGTTAGGAATCTTGCCCAAGGACTCTTACAGATTATAATTATAATTTTATCTATTTTTACTTGAGATCTGTATGTGTGTGATGTAATTAGAGTAGTAGCAAGTGTGTGTTTATGGCTAATTTAGAGATCCAGGCTTGTATTGAGTTTGTTCACTGTAACATAGTAATGTATGTCCATGTTTTCTATGCAGGTAAATGGCATTGATCTGCGAGGTGCCACTCATGAGCAGGCCGCGGCTGCACTCAAGGGGGCAGGACAGACCGTCACTATCATTGCCCAGTACCGGCCTGAGGGTGAGTGTTTGACAGCTCCCCTGACCACCCACAGTGGCCAGAAGTTACAGTGACTCTTAATTCACTAAGCCACTCAGAGGTCACCTATAACCCCAGGCAGGTCGGGAACACGACTCACGCAGACATTTTTGGGGCAATCCCGGCTCTGCATGCTTTCAGTCTCTCTCCACTCTTACAGATTAGCATGGGGCCCCTGGCCCCCTGCCATGTTTGATTAGTGTGAGTTCTGGTTTGGCTGCTGCTTTGGACTTTAGAGATACTGACTCATCTGTCTGGACGACAAAGTCAAGGAAAACAGATGCTTCAGTTTTACTGGCCACTTGTTACCTTATGGTCTAAAAAGACTAGGACACAATCCAGAACTGTGGCTGTATTGCTGAACTGTCTCATCTGTATGATCAGCCGCAGCCAACCAATTTTAAATAAGCAATTTTTACTGAAGTCCCAATGCAACTGTTGATTTGTGACCATATTATTTGCAAATCAGATTTGCAGGTTCTATAGAGTTAACATTGTAAGTATTTAGAATCCGTTTTGTATTTTTTCGGTGAGATGTAGTAAGATGTGTGGGAGGTCCTAAAGTCCCCCAAATTACCTCACTAGTTTTTTTTTTTTGGCACTGAGCATGGTAGTGATATGAGGTGTGGATGTTTATGTGTGAATGTGTGTGCCTATGTGCAGAGCATGAGAGAGCAGAGGTGTTCTGATGTGTCTGCTCTCTTTCTTTACTCGTCAGAACTTGCATTGTGCTCTCCGCGCCGGGCCCCGCCTCCAGCCGCAGGTTTGTGCCATGCGATCAGTGCCTGGGCCAAGAGCTACCTGCAGCCCCAGCCCATATACACACAAACATATGACTGAAACCTCAAACAGCTGAACAGAACTGGTGTTTTAGAATCCTTTGGTTCTTGAGTTCAGCTATTTGGCCTATCCTTGCTCCACCCACTAATATGCTTGTGTATATAAACTGTTGCTTTTATCAAAATATCAAAATTTAAACCGCATTATTAGTTTCAAATTATATTTAGTTTATGTGCTTGAAAGGTCACACTATCAAGAGCTGAGTTTTTTTAGCCTCTGCAATATGATGGAACTTTACAGAGACTTTGTGTAGCTTGTTATGTGCTTTTTGCTGAGTTCTAAAGATTTCTTCCTTTATTTGTCTCTCTGTGCGACTCTGTCACTGGACTTTACTACTGTAGCTTGAGGCAACATATTGTTCTGCTTTCTGTTTCTGCCATAATGCCTGTAAACATGGCAAGGACAGTGCTGCTGGCAGATACCTCAGAACAATGCCAGGCATGCTGCAGTAGTAGGAAGTGCAGGTTATGCTAATTTAGCTAACATCCTTAAAGCAGCTGAAGGTGGTAAACTTATCCTTAAAAACTTTACATAACAGTAAAACTAAATGGTATATATTTTATCTAACAATGTGACCTTTCAAATGCATCCAAAATTATTCATTTAAAAAGAATAACTAATTATTACATACGTTATGGGCTCCAATGTACCTCAGCCACCTAAACAATGGCCTAGGAGAACATAATTGGCCTCACGTTTTCTGGGATGGGTATGATTGCCCTCCAAGTACTAATGAACACAAGTATCCCATGACTAGCACTAGCCATTACCTTATTGCCCAAGCTTCTTTGAGGAAGTGTATGAAAGATTTCAGCCTCCTAGCTTAGCACTATCATGTGATTGGGGGAGACTTAACTAACGGGTGGGAACTGGCCATGATTAAAAAAACTTAAATTGTATGCTTTACAATGTACCTGGAGGATTCCAAAACTCTGGTTTGCGTTTGAGTCTGTCAGGCTTTCAGTCGGGCTATGGGGCGCGGGTTCTGTCTTCTTGCCCAGAGGCTATTGTGATCATGGGCCTTTAACACGGAGTAGGAGAGAGAGAGAAAGAATGAGAGAGAGAAAATGCCTCTCTGTTTTTGGACTACTTTACTGACCTGTGTGCACCTTTCCCCTCTACCTCTGCCTGCTTGCACACCTAACCCCAGCCACAGCACTGCTCCCTGCACTTACCCTGGCTCTAACACTCACCATTCTGCAGCTCGAAAAATACTCACACAGGATGTTCAACACACACAGGTAGTCTGCGCAGCAGTGTAGGGCATGACAAGCACACAAATGCAGTTGCTTTACCCATAGCACTATAGAACAAAATCTTTTATTTTTCGAACGTATCAGTAAAGAATTTCTTGATGGATAGTAAGGGATGATCAGTTTAACTTCAGTTAAATCTTAAGGATTACATATAGACAATAAATCTGTCCTTTATTCTTAATTTTTTGAGTGTGCCAGTAAACTACATAATAACTGTGTGACAATAAACAATTTATTGGGAGAAAGAAGATGGTAGGAGTATGTTTGGGCAGTATTTTCAGAAGCTTTAAACATTATGAAATTAGTTCACTGGGTAGAAAGCTAAATAAAGCAGTAAGATTAGAAGTAGTTCAAATGTATTCAGGTTATATTACACTATTCTCAAAAGTTCTCATCTATCCAACATAGTTGATTTTTTACACTCAGTAATTAACTAATAAGAATTTTTAAAGAAATGTAAACTGTAGCATACTATTTAAAGCAGGGACAGAATTTTCCTAATCAAAAACTGCTTAAAGCTTAGCAAATTTTAAAAAAATTATAAAAAAGGTGAATTTTAAAATACTTAACACAGTAACATAATCTGCAGTAGCCATGCAATTTACTGCATCATTTGGATCACAGCTAGCCTGTTTCCCTTACTATGGGCCACATGGACATGTGGCTGAAACACAACCAGCTTGAGAGTAAAACAGAGTGTGCATCAACGGTTGGATTTGCCAGTTTTAAATATGATTTCAAGATATGTATAATGTATATGCTGCTTAATTTTTCAGCACTCCCAACTTAAAACTCCTTTGTGTATCCCTGATTTTAAGTGCAGTAAGACAGGTTACAACTCTTACGAAGGTTTGTTGATTAATAAGTCATAACTTTGGTGTTTTGCATTCCAGCCACTAATTAATGATCTTTCTCATTGCACTTTATTGGTAAGACGGTGGTTTGTTCAGAATAGTTATTGACACTGCAATGCACTGGCTCTGTTCTCTATTGTTTCTCCATCTGCTCCTTGTTCAACCCTAAAAATCCCTCTGTCTTAAACACACACACACTCATACATACACAAACCTGCACATCACATGCAAAAATCCAAGCTGAAGTGCTATCCTGATGCTTTTTTTGCTGCAGAGGAATTTTTTTTAACTCTCTGTGGGTCAAAGCATGTTTTTATGTGTAGCATATTCCCCACCTCCTGTTGTTACAAAGAGGTGTTAAGTCCTGTGTTTGAGCTAAGCCTACATATCTGCTCTAATTTTAGAATTTTATTTTAGAGCTATGCCATGTCCTGCTAACAACATATCTTACTCTCATCTTCTTTTTTACATGAGTCTCCGTCTGAGTCTCGTGCTGTCCTTTGGTAGACAGCAGAGGTCATCTCTAATAGCAGCCAGGCTAAGCTGAAACTGAAGCTTGCTAATGTGGGACATTATTCACGATAAGCTTTTTGTTCTGCTGCAGTGCAAATACAGTAGGAGAGAATAACCAGCCTAGCTAATCTTACAGGAACATCTGATACAGTAGCATCATTTGACTATGGAGAAAAGTGCATACCACCGCTAAATGTAGGGTATGGGGCCTGCATCCTTGGCTAATGTCTGCCCTGGCAAGAAACAACTGGGAAAGATTTAACCCTTTATATGCAGCCATAAATGGACAGAATCTCTTTTTTAGTTTCATAACTGCATAACTTTATATATTAGGTTTATAGATGTGGATTGGAGCTGAATATTAGGCCTTAAAATTAATAACTTAATAATATGCCTGGGTGGAATTAGGATCCAGAGCAGAGGCTCATCCAGGAGAACATTTGGTGTATGAGATCAGATTAAGTAGTATAGAAACCAGATAAAGTAGTATGGTCATTCTGACCATGGCTAAGGAAAATATAGTAAGAGGTTAAAGTAGATAGGATGTATATTTCAGTTTTAGTGGTCTTTTGGGTTTTTAATTTTTAATTATTTGTTTAAGGAAACTCTAAAACAGTGTTTTGCAATCTTGGCCCTGAAGACCCTCTGCCCTAAACATTTTAATGTTTCTTGTGCTTAAAAAACCCCCCACTTAAACTCTGAAAGGAGTTATTAATGAGCTGATTAGTTGGATAAGGTGTTCGGAGCAGGGAAAGAGCTAAAATTAGCAGGGGGCCTCTAGGAATAGACTTTGTAAACACCACTCAATGGAATTTAAATGCCTATGCTTGACTGCACTAAAGTTGCAGAATTTGATAATACCAAATATATAAAATTTGAAAAATTTCAGGACTGCCAGCAAAAGCAAGGGTATACACAGTTATTCAAATATAATAACATCTAACATTTTATTCTGAACCTCAAAAAAGTGAAGCACAGTCACAAAGGTCATTTAAAAACAAGGCAAGACATAACACATCAGCAAACTTGTGCTGCTTGGAAATCAGTAACTGTAAGCAAAGGCATGGATCTCTTTCACTGAGCAGGTTGTACCCCTCATATCTCTGAAACAATAACTTTAAAGTCATTTTCTTTAATATCAATTTTAGCTAAAGCTACTGTCACTCTCTACAGGGGCTTGTTTAAGAGACCGACTCTGTCAGTCTTTAGAGTGGAATCTGGATATAACTAGTTAAAATGCCCATTCCAACTTCTAGCACACATGCTTAATTCCTTAACAGCTCCTTTATTCATTGTAAATCATTCTCATATTATGGCTAAATGCTTGGCTTATCGGAGCAGAGTAACTGTGCGTGCTCAGCATTCTGATGTAATTTTCCTGCAGAGGGAGACTATTTCTAATATGGCTATTCATTCTACAGGCACAGATTCCCCTTAAGGTGCACGGATTGATTCTGCAGGAGGTGATGCTTGTTAAGGGCTCCAGAGTTCATTTAAGTGCTGAGCCAAATGCAAGCTTGCACTTTCAGCAGGGAGCCACTGGGACTGCTGAGTTAGCCTGTGTGTATGGCAGACATAAAAAAGTTAAACTTGTTTCCTTCTCAACTGCTCTGATAGTACTGCCCCTGTTCTTCCTGTGTGATTTATGAATAAAACAGGAACTGATATATGTACTTTATTGATCTATGGGCAAAACTTTAGTGCTACAGATTTTGAAGCATGCTTGCATGGTGTATATTTATGGCATAGATGGCCAAGCAGCATTATAATATTTCTTCTTCTTACTATTATTTTGATCCCCCTGTTAAAAGTATGGGGAGCAAATATATAAGTTGTTGAAGCACCCATTTTGGAGGCAAGATGCAGTATAAGGAATATATGTCCAGTATTAAGAAACGTAAAGGGACGCACATAGGCCTGATGGTGTCACTACTGAAACTGTTTGCATTTGCGTCCATACATCCTGAACTTAAAAGCTTAGATATAAAACTTTTTCTTAATTTTGCTCATTCTTGGAAACCAAGTCAAACTGCAATTTGTAGCATTAAGCTCCTGCCATAAAAATGACCCAGTTTGGCATGTTATGCCAAAACCTAGTTTTGCCATCTGTTTTTTACATTATTTCTACAATTGTTCCAAGTTTGGAATTTGAACTAGTCCCTGGATATACATCATATCTTCTCAAGATTGGTCTAGAAACAATCTGTCAAGTCTGCATGCAAATAATTATCAAGAAAGGTTGACTATTTTGCACATTATAGCTATAGGGTCAGTCTGTTCTGATCAAATCAGATTTATTATGACATAAAAGTCAAGTCCATCAGTGATTTTTTAAATTATTGTCTTAATGGCTCAGTGCTAAGGTGCCTGCCTGCCAAGCAGAAGGTTATCAACCCCATAACAAACAATCTTTATAAAACATGTCAATAATTCTGAGAGTCTGGTTGTGGTAGAAAGCTTGCATGTGGAATTCATATTTAAATTAAATGTACTTTTAAATGCTGCCCATGTGGTCTGTGTTTGCTAGGACCCCTATGATATATGCAGCTATATTTCATGTTGCAATTGTTTTGTTTTGTATCCATACTCAGGGCTCATGAGCCAATTTAAGCACATAAACAGAGTGGATGCTCTGTAAATGCACACAATTATTTATTGTACACATATTTAGAGTACAAAGACATCAGTGCAAAAAAATCACAACCAGCAACCAGAGTGAAGGACAAAACACAGATAAATAATAAATTAATAAAATAGCTGTAATGGTATTACAAACCCCACTACAAGAAAAGTTGGAATAGTCTCTAAGCTGCAATAAAAATAAAAATTCGAATATATGTCTCAGTCAATGGTACCTTCACATACATGTAACCTATCCATGCCATGTACCCCCATACCATCACAGATGGTGGCTTTTAAATCTTTTGGTTATAACAATATGGATGGTTGGCATGGAGAACTAGATGCATTTTTTTTTTCAAAAACAAGCTGAAATGTGGACTCATCTTACCAGAGCAAACAGTTCTAAAGTCTTTCAGTCCATCAGAGGTGAGCTTGGGCCCAGAGAACTCCCTGGTGCTCCTTGATATTGTAGGGGTTTGTTTCGATCACGTCGGGGTCACCAATAACTGTAGGGTTTTTCTGATCGACCTCTTTCCCCCCAGTT
>JBBPDA010000037.1:7185164-7204109 GCA_037974385.1 Arnoldichthys spilopterus
GGTTAAATGCAGAGGTTGCATTTCGTTGTGGTGCTTGAGTGTGTTCACAATGACAAATAGTCACTTTCACTTTCATATGATATTGATCATCTGAAAATCAGGTAGTGGGGGTTCATACTGAAATTTCTGACCAAATTGAAACCAGTTTTTAGCAAAGTTCATTTACATACATTCTAGGCATATTTTATGATGTCCACTTTGCCAAAATAAGTAGCATAATATCATTCAAATCTATATCCTCTTTAGAGCAAATTAAATTTGTTTTAACCCTCAGCACTTACAGAGTAATCGCACCTGACCAACCTCAGCTGACCCTAATATGAGCCTTTTTATTTTTGTGTTCATTTCCTTCATGATTGTTTTACATGCAATGACAGAGGCTGTCGAATGAACACATATTTTTGGAAACTATAATTGCAATGTATTTGAGCATTTGTGTGTGTGTGGTTGTCAAGTGTCAATATATGCATCATGGCCAAGATCTGAGTTGTCATGGCTGCGGAAAGAGACAGAACAGAGAGTAATGGTGTTGTAAATCCAATGCATCACTTTATTAAGTGAAGCGGTTTCTGTTTTTACTCGTCTGTATAACCAGATAGATTAAATTTCACTATGTAACAGTTATACTTTATTTTTGTTCCTGGGTACAACAATCCCTTATACCTAAAAAACAAAGAAAATGGCTACTGTTCCACAAAAACTTTGCTTCTGTGTTCAGGAAAATTACATTTTTTAAATGTATCTGTTTTCAAAAACATTCTCCATTCACTTTAAATGCTAAGTAAACTTCCAGAATATTCTGAAATAGTGAGAACTGTCCAGAAGTTTCTACGATTTTTTTAGAACTAGAATATTCTGGGATTGGAATGAGGAATGGAAAACTTCTGGCCTTCTTGATAAAACCCATTCTTGTATTGTCTTCTCTGTGTGTGTGTCTGTGTGTATGTATGCACACTGTGCCTAAGAGAATTGTTTCTATTGTGTAGTTGTGTAGACAATGTAGCTATTCTTTTTTGTTTTTCCTTTTTGCTTGTATGCGTGTTGTGTGTTTGTATGTTTTACCTGTATCAGTGCCTCTTGGTGTGTATCATACTGTGCGCATGTGTGCGTGCATGTCTTCTGTAGTTGTAAAGTCCTTTCAAATACACAAAAGTGGAAGCATCGAAAATTACGATGTTGTATTTCCAGTTTAATGTTTTAAAAATCAAGAATTAAAAATGAAAATAAAAAAACTATCTACTCTTTAACTGACCTAATGAAAAACAATAGATGTAATAAATACTGGCAACCAGTTCCTTATTTTTTAATTTCATTTTGAAAAATCTAAAAAATTTTATTGGACACACATATATTCCAATATATTCTTCTGGCTTTTGGCTTTGGCTTGTTCCATTCAGCTTCCGTTCGGAGCAGACTGATAGGCAGGTGCTATGTGATTCATATCCTGTATGTAGTTGATGATTCTCAGACATTACTAATTATTCTGCATCCCTGGGTTTTCTTGCTCTAAATCTGTCTGAATATGAGCACAGGCCTACCATAGTATCAGATCAGTGACTCACCAGCAGAAAGAGAAGAGCAGGAAACTAGGTTGTCATTATACATACATACATATGTTAGTGTTTCTTAAGAAACCAATGAAGAATCAAAAATGACCAATGATACATTCAGAGAAGTCAGTAAAATCGTTGGTTACACTAAAATGGATGGCTACTTTTGTTGTGGGATGTACTGTGACACTTTCTAAGAGTCACTTTCAGAACCGAGTTCAGTTCACTATTGCCTTATTAATCCTCTGAGTAATGGCAAAGTTTACTCTTGGCGTTAAAATGATTCCTGTGTCTGGATGTTTTCTGTGTACACATTTAAAAGTCAAACTTATGTTTGTGATTAGAATGTGTTCAGATCTAGTTGTCCCAATCATAAAGTTTTTGGGGACACATTGTGATCTGTGTGCATGTGTAAATAGTTCAGCTAGTATGGCTATATGTATGGTCTAACGTCACATTGAATACTGTTCTTGCCTCTCACATTAAACTATTTGTACCCTTTCATGTGCATTCAAACATAGCCTTATGAACACAAAATCTGAAAAGCCATTTGCTGCCTGTACACAATTCTACTTTTCTAGGCTAATTTTTAACCCACATTTTTTTGTTTTGTTTGTTTTTACTTTTGGACAAATGCAGAATATTTCATGAGGCATTATACAAAGCACAGCTTCCCCAGGCTCTGTCTGCTCTGCTCTGGTGCTAGGCCAGCCTGATTGAAAAATTTAAATACTGCACGGGGAAAGAAATTGAATCAATATCTGGATTCAGAAGCTACATTTGAAAAGTTTAAACATGTTTCTGAATTGTAGTGCAAAAAAGGCCATAAGAATCAGATTTTGGCAGGTGAGAAGAAAATTACAAGGCAGAAATAGCAGGCTATTGTAGCAGTTATTAAGGGTTAATTTTTCTAGTGCTGTGTTAACAGGGCATCTGTAAACAGCTGTTCAACATTTTCTGCAAATAAACACACTTGTTACCCTGCATTTGATGTTTCTTTATTTTCAAATATGCTATATATTGTCTTGTATAATGGTCCTGGAGCTGGGGATGTCCTAATTTAAAGAAGATGAAGATGGCTGTGTGTGTGGGATGGTATTATTCTCATGAAAGCAGTGGCTGTTAGGTTTCCACAGAAATCTGACTGCTGTGCTGAGCTTCTCGTGTTGGTTCCTTTCATTGTCTGGGTCAGAAGAGAGAGACACGCAAGAGCAGAGAGAAAGACAGGCCATCACAGACGAGACCTCTTTGAGCCAGTATTTATAAGCCTCTCACAGCAGGAAATCAGTCACAGCTGTTAGAAGGTTCAGAGTGTGATGAAAATTATCATTTTTGCCAGTTGAAAATCCTCCAGGCTTTGAGAATACTAAATACTAAATACTAAATTTATCATGTCACTGTCTAAAACAAAGGTCAAACTTTGAAATATCTCAGTATGTATTTATGGGTGTTGCTGTCCTTATATCTCCAAACAGTGACTTGACCACAAAAAGAAAAAACGTGCATTTATTGCATGTGAGTTTTGCTGATTCATTCATCATGAAATGTTCACACAGGGTAGGGGTTTTGACATGCATTTGTGTTTGTGTATGTGTGTGGCTTGTCTGTCTTGGCAGGTATCAACTACTGTGCTTTTAGACACATTCAGGCATTACTCCCAATTTGAGTTGTCATAGCGACAGACTGCTGCAGACTAAAAAGGTCGAAATAACAATCTGTGTGTATGTGTGTGGTCTCTTCACAGGGCTCTGTTTGACTATGAACGGTCGAAGGACAGTGGTTTGCCCAGTCAGGGTCTCAGTTTTCGGTATGGAGACATCCTGCATGTCATTAATGCGTCTGATGACGAATGGTGGCAGGCGCGAAGAGTCACTCCAGACGGAGACAGTGAGGAGATGGGCGTCATCCCCAGCAAGAGGAGGTACATACTATCACTAAAACAGCTGAAATTACACTCATTGTGTAAATTCTGTTATTTTTTGTACTGTAATGCATTCAGTATTTAATGTAAACAATAAATATTAAAAACAAAATGATTTTTGACTTCTGACACATCTAAAACTTCCTGCTTCATACCTTCCTGTTACATTTATAGCATTTAGCAGACTCTCTTGTCTAGAGCGACATACAACACTGCTTTGTGGCCCATGTCTATTCTTCTATCTGTTAAGCTTTTAATTATTGAAGTAGCATAGAATAATTTTACACCTTTGTCTGCAGCCAAATGAGTTTTATAGTTTTGAATGGGACTCTTCTGGTTTGGTGGCATGTAGGTGTATAAAATCATTCTGTTCTACTAAAATTCGTCTAACTCTAATATTTCATGTTTTGTATATATAAGCTATATAAAATTAAGCTTGTTACATTTGCCAGGTCTAAAGTATCACTGGTGCAATTTAAACCTGAAACCTAGGTTGGAATGCTGAGCAATGCTTTTACCAGTTGCATCATATATATTCTCACCTTACCTTGATAATCCAAACAGGACTGGAGAGTACTGTGTCCAGTGCTAGAAACTACATATACAAAAATAACATACTGTGTAGACTAAAAAGCCATATTTTATTATACATGTGTATGTACACATATGTATATATGTGTATGAGTGCTTTTAGAACAACAAAAACTAAATGATGAGCAAAAAAATATTATAATTATCAGTTTAGAGAAATACTTGATATTCCTTAAAATTCGACCAATTACTTAATTAATTAATTCATATTAGTGGTATTTTAGAAATCAGTATAGAAAAGAAACATAACCCAACACAAATGTGAAAATAAGGTTCAGAGCAACAATAAGAACACACATAAAAATACAGGAACATTATTTGCTTGTTTTTGTGGGTTGGGTGCATGAGTAAATGATATTTTAACAGAAATATTTTACACCTGTACCTGCAACACAGGGGATAATTAAAATACAATTAATGTTGCATATCATTTATCATGTTTAAATTTCTTGTGTGTGTTTTCTATTTTTCTCTGTGGCAGGGTGGAGAGGAAAGAGCGAGCTCGTTTGAAGACAGTCAAGTTCAATGCGAAGCCTGGCAGTATTGACTCTAAAGGGGTGAGTACTGCACACCGCTGTTTATCTGTTAATTTACTGGTCCTGTTCAAGGAGGAAAAGATTCATCAGTGCCAATACACAGCTGTTATGCTTCACAAACTTTATTCACCAGCTACATTGTCACCAAGAATAGAGTACAAGAGAGCAGCCCTATGATAGGCACCCAATTCGGCATGTCACTTTCGATTCAATCTCTTTACTCTGTCAAGTCTATCTGGTTTAATATCAGTTCTCCTTTGCCATCTGACATTTACGTTTCCTGCTCTAAGTGTAACTGATGGCTGGTCAGTCATGTAAACACAAATGCACACACATATTCTGATTTGCAGCACACATTGTACTTCCAGCAATACAGCAAGAACGGTGACAGCTTAGTAGCAGACCTAAAATTATTTTTTTATGCTCAGGAAAGTCAAAAGAATAATGCAGTTGTGCATAATTAGATGAATATTAAAATGTGGTTTATCTACCACTGGTCATGTGCACTGGATTGTAATCAAGACCGCGGTGCTGTTCACATGCTGATTATGTTTTCCACTAGATCATTCTTGTGCTATGTTAAAAGGTAACCATAGCAACAGCCTAGCCAAGCTGCCCCATCTCTCACATGGTTTCTTAAGCTGCCTGACTGTTTTTCTCTGACAGCAGTATTGGTGCCAATGTGGGCAGAGCTTGTAAAATTGGCACTAAGGAATCCATTCAGGGGTTTAATAGGCTGAAATGCCAAAAGAAAAATGATCTACATAATTTATAATAACATGTAGGATTGTTATTGTAATTATACATTAATGAGCATTATGCTGTTGTTGTAAGCACGTTTCTTGTTGTAAGGAAGTTAATATATACGTGTAGGTTTTACTGCCATCAAGATTCAAGCATTACACACAGTTTTTATATGAAGTGGTGCTTAAAAGTTTGTGAAACCCTTAGAGTTTTCTGTATTTTTGCTTAAATATGACCTAAAGCATTATCTGACATCCTAAAAATAAAAACATAATGCTTCTCTATATATTCACTAAGGAAAATGATCCATTGTTATATATCTGTGAGTGTCAAAACTACGTGAACGTTTCAGTTCCTGGTGTGACTGTTGTGCAGCAATTACAATTAAACATTTCTGGTAACTTTTGATCAATCCCACACATGCTTACAGGAATTAGCTCATTCCTCTGTACATAACAGGAATTTATTGCCAGTGGGTTTTCTCACATGAAGTTCTAGCTTTAGGTCCTTCTATAGCATATCAGTAGAGGTAAGGTCAGGTCCCTGCCATGTACACTACTGTCCAGTGTTTTTTGTTATGGTTGACTTATGAACATTAGCCAAAGTTAAAGTTACCCTGGGCTCTCTTTTGGCCTTGCAAACTGCAACACACCTTGTTCTTGTAGTGATGTGTTTTTATAAATAAAACATTGAGTATTTCCACCTGGGTGCAGTGGTTGCCTAGTGGTGAGGATATTGCCCTTGGGACGTGAAGGTCGCAGGTTTAAGTCCTGACCGGGGCACTACTAAGGTACTATTGAGCGAGGTACCAACCCACCACACTGCTTCACATCTTGGATGTTGCTTTGGATAAAAGTGTCATGCAAATGAACAAATGTAAATGTAAATGATTGCCCAGTTGAAAACCCCTTGAATTTTACCTTCAAATCAACTACTAATCCTAGAGGTTAAATAAACTATTGCCTCAGAGATATGTAAAATTGTGTTTTTATAGTGTAATGTTTTTATCTCATTTATTTAATTGGGTTCTCTTTAGGACTTCAGATGATGTTTTAGGTTATATTTATATTTATTTTATATTTATATAGCAGTAAATATATTATAAAGGGTTCACAAACTTTCCAGCACCATGGTAGTCTATAACTAAGTATAATCTTTGTCTTTTCTGTATTTATCACACTTAAGCAGATATGGTTCTGCATGTACAACACACATATTGTATTACGTAAACTGAAGGATATAGCATCATATCTATAACACTAACACGCGAAGACTCCATACTTCTTATTTAATCGCAATTAAAGAATATTACCCAAAGGCTTTTATTTTTTGTATATTCCCTATTTCTTTAAGGAATGGTTCAGTCAATAATGCAAATGTTGCTAAAAGTGAATGAAATAGTCACCAACATTATTGGAATGACATCCTTTAGATTGGTTACCATTCGTTATTAGCAACATTAGCATGAATGGTTGAACTATTACTTTAATGTTGCTAAGTAAACATACATGTACTTGTACTGTAGACCATCCCAGCATATCAGCTGTGTGGTTTATTTTGGTGTCGTTCAGCCTGCCGCTGTGTTGAGACCAAAAGCCCCCCAGTGTCCCGCATGCTTGATTTCTTTATTGAAGTTGTTCTTCAGTGTTATCTGTCTATCGCAGCATGCCTCTACTCCCCACTGCTGCATGGCTGGAAACAAGCTTCAGGCCTCTTGTGTTCTTCATTCAGTGTGTTCTGTGTTTGATCATATTTTGATTTCTGTCTGTCTGACTTGTCGGAAAAGTCAGCCAGGGCAGTGGTGGTGTAGACAGCAGCAATAATGATGACAATCATCAAAGCACTGGCATTTTTAGAGTGTTAAGATAAGGTGACAGATTTCTAGTATTAATGCCTGTTAAGAAGCAAATGACATATCCATGTTTCACCCACAAACATGTTCTAGAGTGGTGTTAAATAAGTAAACAAATAATAACAAAGCTTTTAAACTTCAGAATTTTTTTCTCATTTTACAAAATTATTGGTGAGTGTGAGGTAAAAACACAGTGATATTCACTTCATTAACAATGTTATAGCTTCAGCATCATTTGCATGAACTGAGCCTTATCCATCTATTCACAAAACTTCACCTTTATTTCTACATTTATCTCTTACACCACATGTGTACAGAAATGTGATCTGCTTGGAAGTTTATACTATGAATAAAGCACATTTATCCTCAGTCAGAATCCTGTTGTTCCGGTATATTTTAATAAAGATTGGAATCTACAATTTGAATCAGGCACATAGCTGTGTACTCATTGACATCACATGGATCATGAGTCAAACCATAGATTGGTGAAATATGGAGGTTTTTGTTAGCAAATTACAAATTGACTAGCATCATGCATCATGAGTCAAACCATAAATTGATGAAATGTGGAGGTTTTGGTTAGCAAAACTGAGTGTCCCAGCATGCTAACACTCAATTATATATATATAAATAATATTACCCAACAAAAGAACCAACACCCTATTAATCAATGTGATCTTTGATATGGGTACAGAATAAATATAATTTCTATAATAAACTTTTATAATAAAAGCTCTGAACAGCATAGATTTTCTTACAGCCAGTGTAGCTGTTGTTGCAGTCCCCATATTGACAAAATGTGAATATTTATTAATTGTACATCTGGATTTTTGCCTTTATTCTGCAAAGCTTACTGAACCAAGCAACATTGTAACTATGAAAGAATGCATTTGTGGCTGAAGTATGGACAGGTTAGTACAGCAACAAACAGGCTGCAGGTATTTTGTACATTCTGGTGCAGCTGCTGTCTTTACCACCTCTCTCTGTACAATACCATTTTGTCAGCATGTTTGTATGTGACGGCATCTCGAGCCCCCTGTCTGCCCCATGCTCTCTCTCCCACACAGTCATTCAGTGACAAACGTAGAAAGAACTTCATCTTTTCACGAAAGTTCCCTTTCTACAAGAACAAGGAACTGGACGAGCAAGATGGCAGTGACTCGGAACGTAAGTAGCTGTACACTCATTCACACATGTTTAGGTGCCAACACACACAATCACACACACACACACCTCTGGGGTAGAGTGAAAAGTATAGGAGTGTGTAGGGAACGCCAGGGATGCCAGTGTGTGCTCTGTTCTACGCCCTCCCTCTAACTTTGGTGCTGCGGCTATTCTTCTCTCCTTCTCTCTTTCCATCTCTCTCTATCTCACTCTGTCATCTCTGCCTCTTTCTCTGTCTGATTCCCTTCCTCCCTTCGTTTCTGTGGACGGCTGTCTGGTGTAGGACATCTCTGGAATAGGGGACGACGGGTATGGGACAAAGACGCTAAGTAAGTCTATGCAGGAATGGTCCCGCTTTTGACACCTCCTCCCCTCTCCCTCCCAGAACACTTTTTTGCATTTGCGTTCAGCTCTTTCTCTTTCTGTTGCGCCAGTAACACCTGCAAGTCTGCAAAGATGGTTGGCATAGACGTGTAGGGTTCAGGATGAATGGTTGTTTTCAGTCCCAAGTCTACCCCGTATATTACTTTCCTTAGTCTTTGTTGTCACTGCATGACAATTACCTAGCAC
Source organism: Arnoldichthys spilopterus (assembly GCA_037974385.1). Classification (NCBI taxonomy): domain Eukaryota; kingdom Metazoa; phylum Chordata; class Actinopteri; order Characiformes; family Lepidarchidae; genus Arnoldichthys; species Arnoldichthys spilopterus. Next base: position 7,194,093 of record JBBPDA010000037.1, read on the forward strand.
CCACTATATCTTGAACTCTGCTTCTTTAACCTTGCCGTTTGTTTCACAAGCACTTTGTCCCTGTAGAGGTCTAATGTTATCTAATCTTACTGTGTGATGTTCAAACCCTTTTTAACTTTTGGTCATAATTATCACATGTGAGAAAAAAAATGGCTTGCTTTAAATAACTTCTCATTAAAATATGATGGAAGGTGGCCTCTCCTATGCAAAACAATGTAAAAGGCATTACTGTCAATAAAATTTGCATTTACTTTTATTACATTTTGAGATTTATCAAATGCTTCATAGGTTAGGAATAAATTATGTATATTCTATGAAGGTAGACTTACAAATAGTGTTGATTTTTGTCATGTCAAGTCAGAAGTACGTACTTAAAACAAAATATTAATTAAATGTAAATATCATAAAATATGTAAACTGGATGAATAGCCAATAGCCAATCAGGATTAATTTGTAACACATAGCCTTTTTAGCAAAGGTGTCATACTGCATATAATGCCAGTGTCTGCACCTTATCATATATAATATCCTCTCCAAATTCTCTGGACCTGAAACAAAGAACAAAAGCTATCTAACCTCTGGACTCCCTCCTCAACCACTAAAACACTGCTAGCATGCTGCTTCCTGTTCTTATGGTATTTTTAGAAATGCACAGTTTTCACGTCTGGGGTTCACAAGTTGAGGGAGACATTAAAAAGTTCTGCACCTTTCAGCCTTTGGAGCATTTCATTGAACAATTTTGGATCCACAGGGAGTCTAAACAGGAGGTTTAGGGCTCCAGTAAGTTACTCTGTTTGCTTTATGAAATCAAATCTTTTCTAATCAAATATTATTTCTTCATAGCTCATAGCTCTGAATGCCATTTATGAGCTCGAAACACAGTCGCCTCAAAAGCTTTTGATATTTGTATTCAAAAACACGCCTGGCAGAATGCCCTTTTATTGCATACTGAAATAGAAAGCAAAAGCAGGTGCTGAATGATTTTCAGTGTGTGGGCTCTAGGTGCTCTAGGAGTTCACAGTCAGATTCTGTCATAACTTTCTCGGAAACTAGTTTGCCTTGAGCTGTGAGAAGGGTAGAGAGAGGACAGATAGTAAGGAAGGCAGGCAGCAGAAAAGAGTGACAGATAGCAAGAGAGAGGGTGCATAAATAGAAATTCAATGGATGTATTGATATGGAATTTCTGAGCCAATAAAAAAGACAGGCGAGAGTATCAGTTTAAAAGATCAGAAATTCTCAGTACAGTTGTGGCCACACATGCACCAGTTAAAAATGTAATTGTTTCATCATCAGTCAAATGATTATTAATGTGTAATAAAAGTGTAATTTAGATATCTTTCTGATAATGATAATGATTTACAGACAAACCAGTATATCATATGCCCCAATATATCGTATACCATACATCATGACCATCTGTTGAGGACTGATTGTTGCTCCTGTTACAGAGGGGCCCAGCTACAAACCACAAATTGTGTCTTTCACTTTTACCAACCTGAAATAAATGAGTTTGATGCAGCGGGTAATGCTGTAGTTGTAATATATGAATATTATGACATTTGTAATTGTATCATTCACTCCCTAGCCCATCCAGTTTAAATATGGAAACCTAAGCTGCATTTTTGGAATATGAGCTGTAAAAAATGTAATTTACTGTTTTTGTCACCTATTCAGCCAACAGCAGTTTAGCGCCACATAAATGTTTAATGCCCCTGAAAGGAGAATTAACATCAAGAAAAATGTAGGATATGGACCCTTTATTATGATTATGTATTAACCAGTATATCAGCAGCAACATACTTTCATAGTAGTTTTAGGTGTTGCATACATTTTGAGATACTTTCACTTTCAGAGATATCATTTTGCAATGTTAAAAACTTGCACACTTGAACTTTGCCATGCATACCTATGTTGGTCACGATTCATATCTGACTGGTCATGATCATATTCAACTTTCTTTATTTCATGAACTGCTACTGCTCTTCTGAAGCAAAAATATGGGGATTCTGGTTTGCTCAGTGTTGCAAGTGCCAGATTACCACACAGTTAGCACTGCTCTAAACCAGTGTCCCTATAATCAGATAAAAAATCTGATTAGCACTGTGGCTGTTGGCGAACCTCAGTTTCATTGCTGGTTATGTAACACTTCACTTATTCACTCTATTCAACTGTAGCTTTGTTTTCACCTCTCTAATCACACAGTAATTGCACAGTATTTGCTAACCCAATCCTGATTCTCCTTTTCTGCACAGTGTCCTCGTCTATGACCGCAAAATGATGTTACATGTTCAGTAACCTATTTACACACTGCACTTCACAGAAAGGAAAGACTTTGACAAAGGACACCGCGGAGACAACTGCTTACTTACTCACGTTTCACAAAGAAACATATAGACTTGGTTGTTTTTACATTTCAATGATTCATACATATGTTTGTCCCATATATACTATGATTGTAACTAAAAAAACACAACACAATATTACTGTTTTAGTCTTTATAAAATAAGTCCCTTTGCCAAGTCAGGATTATTTTGTAGTTTAGTCCTAATTTTCCTGTTTTTCTTATTGTTAGTATATTTTTGTCCTAAAAATGTAAACACAAACACACATATTATGCCAAGGATGATGAAAAAAGAGCATTTGCTCAATAATTGTGTTTGTGTTTTTTTCACTCTCCAGGGAGCCAAGAGGACCTGATCCTGTCCTATGAGCCTGTGATTCGGCAAGAGAGTAAGCAATGAACCTCATTCACCTGCACTGTGAAACCCCAAATCTAGGCATTGTATCAGTTCATCGCTCAGTTTAACAAGTGTTTGTATAAAAGATGTTTTTCCATTGTGGTTCCTTGTGTTTTTCTTTTATGGTGAAAAACAGTTAACTATGCCAGACCTGTTATTATCCTGGGGCCAATGAAGGACAGGATCAATGATGACCTCATCTCCGAATTCCCCGACAAGTTCGGCTCGTGTGTGCCACGTAAGTGCATTGAGCAGTTTCACAGAGGACAAAAAGAATTCTTGGACTCACTAATCACTGCACCTGTTATTTTTATTTGTTTGTTTTATTAGTCTAGAGCCAGCTTCATTGGCAAGTCTTAAGAGTAATTGGCAAATTAAATTAGGTGTTAAGTCGAGGCCAAATTGCCTAGTAGTTTAGTTTTCACAGTCGATCTGGTGTTTGATCGAAGTGGCTTTGTGCTGATGGCACTATTGATAAAAAGGTGCTCTTAACCTTACTGAGATGTGTAGCAGTATGTGCTTGCTTCCTGTTTTCACCAAACCCGTCCCTTTTGTGTTCACTCCTTCTGTGCTACTGCTGCTCTTGTCTCATGTTGACCTCATTATATTAAAGCTCATATTTCAAGGGCTGCTTATGAACTAATTTGGTGCTTGGATGGATTAGTTAATGCATTTTTCTATTTCTACCATTTTGCCACCATTTTGCCCTTAAGCAGTCATTGGAATGTGTAGTTTTATTTCATCTTTCTGTTAATTTACAGTCATTTCCCGCTTTTAGTTTTTGTGGTTGGTAGAGCTGGTATTTTGGGTTTGGTTACAATTTTTCAGCCCTAGTCCTCTTTTGTTTGTGTGTGTATAAGTGTGTGTGTGTGTGTGTGTGTGTGTGTGTTTGTTTAATGTTATAATTTAATTCTTTGCATGTATTTGTTTTAATTTAATCATTGTTGTTCGTTTTTAAAATCTTTTAAAAAGCGGAAAACAGTTCAGGGCAAACTGGTAAGTAAGAAGTCATCAATAAACAGGAAGTTTATTGATGTGCATACATAGCATAGGTTTTAACACCCTCCCTGCACTTCTTTGTTCCCAGACAGATGTATGAAAAAAGATTCATGCATGAGTCATGTCTCAAAAACAGCTGCTTAGTGAACCACAGTAACAATAAATAGTCATAGAAAATGTGAATTGGAAATGTGAACAGCATTTGCTTTTTTACAACATAAGATTTCAATATGTTTTAAGGGAGGTGCTGTTCTTTTAGTAAGTTACACACTGGGTTTGAGTTCATCTAAATGGATTTTGACTTAAGATCAGTTCAGAATTGTAATTTAGTATAGTTTCCCTTTACACAAATATTTCCTTTAAAAGTAAGTTATATTAAATTAAATATAAAACCATCCCTTCTTCCTTCTCTAATATAGATACCACGAGAGCAAAGCGAGATTACGAGGTGGACGGGCGAGATTATCACTTTGTCACCTCTCGGGAGCAGATGGAGAAAGACATCCAAGAGCACAAGTTTATTGAAGCCGGACAGTACAATGACAACCTTTACGGGACCAGCGTCCAGTCAGTCAAATATGTGGCTGAAAGGGTTGGTATTACAGTGGGAAGCTTTTGCTAGTCTAGATTTGTTTTTTTATTTTCAGAATATAAGGTATAAGCCGTCATAAATCATAAATCCTAACATCACTTTCCATGTACTGTGATGAGTTTAACATGGGATTCGTAAGGGTCTGTACCTCAGATAGGTGAAGATGTTTACAGAAGCTTGTTAAGAAGTGCAATAGTGTTGGTTAATTTTGTTTTTCCCCACTTTACTCTGCCTGGCCAAAAAAAGTAAAGACATTGTAGAAGCAGACAAAACACGTCTTTATTAATAATATACAGACATGAGCTAACAAAGTAAAAAAGTCCGATGTTTGACTTGTTTAAATTATTCCATTAAAGCAACCTTAGGTTTGTAAAGGTGCTATATAAGTATAACTTATTATTTTTTATTATGTATTTAACTCTTTTGTTTTGTTTTGTTTTTCTTTTGCAGGGGAAGCACTGCATACTTGACGTATCTGGAAATGCCATAAAACGACTACAAGTAGCACAACTCTACCCTATTGCCATCTTTATAAAGCCTAGATCTATCGAATCTTTAATGTATGCATCTCATGCCTATTTTGTCTTTTTTGCACATGTCTGGAATTACAGGCCATTCTGTGGTTTATGTATAAGCTCACAAGGAGCTCCTCTTTTTGCAGGGAGATGAACAAGAGGTTGACGGAAGAGCAAGCCAAGAAGACATACGATCGTGCTATGAAGCTGGAGCAGGAGTTCGGAGAGTACTTCACAGGTAACTGGAGGTTCTGCACCTGCCAAAAAAGTGTAGGAAAGGAGCTTCACCTGGCTGCCTTCCAGGCTGCTGGGGAACATCCTTTCTGCATATACTAGTGCTCTATTAACATATGCATGGCCTCAGGGGTCAACCAGAACAGCCCGTTATGATGTACTGATTGACAGCGGAACCAGCGAGCCACTGCACTCTCTCAAGACCCACATGGCCACTGCTATAGCAGTATGCTCATGAATTATGGATCAGTGCAAATGCAAATGTTACATCTATGGACAACTGCAGCAGCTAATGATTAATGAGTACACTAAGCTGGGGAGGCAGGTGTGTGCTTAGCAACAGAGATAACAAGTAAGGGTGTTGCTTAGAAACACTGTTTAGTGCAGGTTTTTAAAAGAAGGGATTTGTATAGAAAAGCCATGATTACCGTTACACTTACTAAAAGACTATTAATCTTTAAGATCCCACTAAATTCCATAATATCCTGTTTGTACCATAATTACATAAGCATGTCAGATAAGACCACAACAACTCTAGAGCTCACAGGTTAATAAAAGTGTCTAATTGACCATTAAGGCCTCAGAGTGAACATTAAATAGTCATTTTGAGGCTTTATTATCTCTTGCAGAGGAAGGTTAATAAAAGCCTGAGGAATAATGTATGCAGAAGTTATTTAATGAAACTCTTTTTTTTAATTATTTAATGAAATCTTTTTTTCTTTCTTTTTTTTTCTTTCTTTCCCTTCTTTGTAGCGCTGGTGCAAGCAGACACATTAGAGGACATTTACACTCAATGTAAGATGGTGATAGAGGAGCAGTCTGGACCTTATATCTGGATTCCCTCCAAAGAGAAGCTATAAGGAATACAATGCCCTACCAGGGACCTTGGACTGCAAAAAAAGGAAAAAACAAGCAAACACATAGACATAATTTGTAACATATGATAAATTATTACGGTAATGTTTATTGTTGATAATTATAGTGAAGATTATTTTGTTTGTTTGTTTATGTTATGTTATGTTACTTTTTCACTTTCAATATGAATGTTCCTGAATGTACACCACAAAGTGTTGGAAACATTTTTGGCCTCGAAAAAAAGAACTGTTTGTATATTAATTGGTTAGTAGTATTTTGAGTTAAGAATTCATCAAAGGCATCAAGAAGAACGTTGGCTATTTTTGTTCACATTTAATTTTCGTGTGGAATTTGAAAGGGAAGGACAGAGCGTGCAGGTCAGGACACCATAAGATGGATGATTTCTACACCACCGCCGCAGCCTCCCAGAGGAGATCTTCATAATGATATCAGCTCCCTCTGCTCCGTGACCAGCCGAAGCCCTGCAGGTCCGCTTTCTTTCTCTCTCCGCAGTGCTCCACATCTTACACACTCTGGGATCTATGCACTCCCCTGGCCCCATTGGACTTCATTTTTTTCCCATTATTCCTTTGCTGTTTTTATACTTATTTATTTTTGTCATTGTCATCCACTTTATTTGAACGTTTCCTTGAAGATTTCTTGTTAAATTGTAAATGTAGCTACATTTCTACATGGAACTTTCAGAACAAGTCAACAGATGCTTTAAATTAGTGTAAACTGTAAAAGGGATACAACTAGGTATAGGAAAAATGACACTATATTTTGCTATTTATATTGATAGAGGGCACAACAGCACAGAAATATTTATAAAAGATAATGTATAACTTTGTTTAAAAAAGCTACTTTTGAAAAAACAGATTTTACTGGTGTAAGATAGTGTCGTTGTAGATGTAGTATTGATAGGGATGTTGTATATCCTGTGGCCCCTGGTTGTCATTAAGGAAATGTGTGCATGTGTGGGTGTATGGTAAGTGATGCAGAGTGGTGACCAATATGTTTTTCAGTATGTTTCCTCTTCTGCAAATCCTGAGAATCAACTCCTTCAGATAGAACTCATAATCGGAGTTCTTTAATCTGAACCAAAAAAGTCTTAAAAGTCCAAAGTGGGTGAATCTTGAAATCTGGTGATTCCAGATCTTCTGATTCTTTTGGTTGTGTGATGTATTGGAAGAAGCAGTAAATATTCTGAAACGGTCCCCTAATCAATATTCCCTACATTAGAAAATCAGAAACACTGTTGCTGAGCTCATTGAACCAATTTAAACAGGCCTACTGCAAGCAGATAAAACACTAAACGGGCTGCAAAACAGCTGCCCAGCTAAAAAAAAGTATGATGTAGTTTCCCTCAACATATTTACACAATATTTACACGTTTATACTCAATGAGTGTGTCCAAATTGAGTCATGCGGTCTTTGTTTCTTATATATATACACTGTTAAGAGATAAGCATGCACCACTTTTTGTAGGGCCCGTTGCTAAGGTTCATAGTTATTCTGAGAAACCTGCATAGTGAGGTCTACTGACATACTGGTCACCACATGCCTTAAAAAAGAAATTAGTTGGTCTTTTTCTTTTTTCTTAAACTCAGACTTCCCATGTGGATGTTGTTATTTTAGTGGGTGTTAATTTGACTGTGGGTAAGTATGGAGAGGGTACACATTCTTGTTTAACATTAGGAAACCACATACAAATTTATGTCCATTAGCATGGCATACGCTGGAAAAAATGATGCATTCAATATACTTGATTCAAATGTGTACATCATTTCCACATGAATAAAATACATTGACACAATTTTGTCTTTCAGTTTACTTATGTTGTGCAGTTAATGTGATGAGGCGCTAGTGGAGGCCTAGTGGTTAGGACATTGCCCTTGGGACCTAAAGGTCGCAGGTTCAAGTCCCGGTCCTGGCACTATGAGGTATTCTTGACCGTCCTGCTACACTGCTCCCCAGGTGCTGCTGATAGCTAACTGGTGCTCCACGTGTGCACGTGTGATGGGTTAAATGCAGAGGTCACATTTTGTTGTGGTGCTTGAGTATGTTCATAATGACAAATAGTCACTTTCACTTTATTCATGTGGATATGTTATAAGTACACTTCCATGCACGCATAACCAATTGAGGACTTGGAAAAGCTAAATGCTGTGAGCATTTTTCTTCCTGAGAGATTTAAGATAAGATAAAGTAAATTTTGCCCTTGTGTGCTTGATATCTGTAGCATATCATTCCTACAATTATCATTGCTTATGATTTTAGGGCCTGAAAACATTAGACATAGTCATATAAGTGACTTTTGGAGAGAAAAAAGTGCCAGGAGCATAACTGACTGCAGACGAAATAATAGTTTGCATGAATCAGATCTAAATTTTTGATTATTGTCATAGTTAGAGCCACACGTGGTTCAGATGGCAACAGCCAAAACAGCTGATTGTTGGTTCCATCTAACCAGGCCTTATGATATGGTATTGTAAGCATTTCACATTGCTGTATCCCCATGCATTCTAACATTTTTGCACATGTGCTAATACTAAGCATATGTGCGTTGTGTTGTTAGGCACCATCATTACCTCCCCAACTGTGTTCACTGGTGTGAGGATCCCTGCAGTGTTTCGGTGCTCCCTGTGTAATGTAGTCCCCTGAAAATAATAATTGTTGTGAAAACGGACTGAAATGGAATTCCTTTTTCTCAGGGTTGCCACATAGGGCGCAAGAACAGAAAACCAAACCCCTAGTCAGAGGGAAACAACTTATAATTATGTTAAAATTGGAAGGTGTTTTTATATAAATATAAGTTCCTCATTTGTTGTGTGGTATTTCCCCCTTTGTTTTGGTAAATCACATTTTTGTTTTTTATGTATTTGTAATTTTATTCCTTGCAAACAAGTGCTGAAAATATAAAAATTAATTCAATTTTCCCTTACCTAATCACACTTAATAATGTGCAATGCTGTAAATAAGGTTCAGTTGGCACTTTAGTCTGTCAGACAGGAAACAGGCCTGATTTCTTCTCCTTTTTTACTTTTGACCTCATTAAGCTGAAAACTGCACTTAGGAAACACTTCCTGTTCTCAGTCCTTTCTGACTGTACATATTGTTTGTGTTGCTTCATTTCATGAGTGTAAACATTTAAAGCACACTTAACACGAGTGGGGACTGTACAGTTATCACGGATGTCTGTTTTTGATTTTTTCAAAGAAAAAAATGAAAAGGAAAAAGAAATGTGCATCATGTTGCAGTATGTACTCCAAACTGCTTTGAAGAATCACAATAAAAAAACAACTTTGCTTCAGGCATATGTGAAGGCACTCCACACAGCCTCCATCTCTACTAATGTAAATTAAAGCTTTGGTGAGATTTTTCCACACAATCTGTCTGTCCTTATTCTGTTGGGGCTGTTTTTTAATATTTTTTTCAATGGCTACCCTTTTTCTGTCTACTCACAGGGTTAAAAAAATGGTTCAGCAAAACATCAAATTTATACAGTTTTCCTTTTACCCCAGATGTAGTCTATCAGCCAAAAAGATGTTGCCATCTAAATTATGCATCTTATTACTTACTTACTCACTAATGTTAACACTAGAAGAGTCCAAATATAAAATATAACCAAATACAGGTCCTTCTCAAAAAATTAGCATATTGTGAGCATAAGTTCATTATTTTCTGTAATGTACTGATAAACATTAGTCTTTTATTGTTTTTAATATTGATGATTTTGGCATACAGCTCATGAAAACCCAAAATCTCTCAAAAAATTAGCATTTTTTATCCGACCAATAAAAGCAAAGTGTTTTTAACACAAAAAAAAGTCAACCTAAAAATAATTATGTTCAGTTATGCACTCAATACTTGGTCGGGAATCCTTTTGCAGAAATGACTGCTTCAATGCGGTGTGGCATGGAGGCAATCAGCCTGTGGCACTGCTGAGGTGTTATGGAGGCCCAGGATGCTTAGATAGCGGCCTTAAGCTCATCCAGAGTGTTGGCTCTTGCGTCTCTGAACTTTCTCTTCACAATATCCCACAGATTCTCTATGGGGTTCAGGTCTGGAGAGTTGGCAGGCC
>JBBPDA010000037.1:7216110-7234042 GCA_037974385.1 Arnoldichthys spilopterus
ATTTTTGTGACCATTTTGAGTTTTTCTTTCATTGACTGAAGGGTACCAACAATTTTGTCCATGTGTGTATATATATGGATTTCCTCAACAGGTGTAACAAATAAATTTCCCCAATAAGGGATCAATAAAGTGCTATTCTGTTCTATTCTATTTAGATATTTCATAAGGTTTTGTCTAAAACAGGTGATATCTTTGAACATAGCTTTAACGTTTAAAGAATACCATTTAGCGGAATCCTTATATTATTGTATCCTTATAAACCCTCAAAATTAAACTGATCAGAGTAGCCAATGATCATACCTGTAGATACTCAAAACTAGCCAATGGCTTTGCTCCCTAAACAGTCAGCTAAACCAATTAGCATGCTTCACCCCAGGATGCACATTCAACATTAATTTATATGAAGGAGTTTTATCATGAAAAGTGTATTGATTTGATACCAAACATCCCAACTACAATACACCCACTGGCCAATTTTTTAGATCCACCTGTTCCATTGCTTGTTAACACAAATAGCTAATTAGAATAGGGAAGAAATGACTTAATTTAAGTGACCATGGTTGTTGGTGCTAGAAGGGCTGGTCTGTGTATTTCAAAAACTGCTGATCTACTGGCATTTTCAGGCACAACCATCTCTAGGGTTTACAGAGATAGGTTCAAAAAAGAAAATAACCAGTAAGCAGCAGTTGTATAGATGAAAATGCCTTTTTGATCTTAGAGATCATAGGAGAATGATCAGACTGGTTCAAGATGAAGCAAAAGTAGCTCAAATAACCACTCATTACAACAAAGGTATGCAGAATTCCATCTCTGAACAAACACCACCTCAAACCTTGAAGCAAGATGGGCTATAGCAGAAGACCACACCAGATGCCATTCCGGTCAGCTAAAAACAGAAAACGGAGGCTATATTTTGCAGAGGCTCACCAAAATTGGACAAATTCAAGACTGGAAAAACGTTGCCTGGTCTGATGAGTCTCGATATCAGCTGCAACATTCAGATGGTAGGGTCAGAAAAACACAAAGCATGGATCCATCCTGCCTTGTGCCAACAGTTCAGACTAATGTTGTGTAATGGTGTGGGGGACATTTTCTTGGCACTTTGTGGGCCCCCTAGTACCAATTGAGGTCATTTAAACACCCTACCTGAGTATTGTTGCTGACCATGTCCATCCCTTTACAACCAGTGTACCAATTTTTGATGACTACTTTAACTAAGATAACACACGTCACACAGCTCACATTATCACAGACTGGTTTCTTGAACATGACAATGAGATGACTGTACTTCAGTGGCCTCCACAGTCACCAGATCTTAATCAAATAAAGCACCTTTGGGATGTGATAGAATAAGAGATTCGGATCATGGATGTGCAGCCAACAAATATGCAGCAACTGTGTGATGCTATAAAGTGAGTCCAACACAGTACTAGCAAGGTGTACATAATGTAGTGGTCAGTAAGTATATTTATACTTACTTTTACAGCATGTATAATATTCCTACAACATGTGACTTTACAGAGATCTCATGTTCAGGGTCACCAAAATGGCAGAGTTAAAATTTACAGTCATTAACTGTAAATGAGTCCCCACACTTTAGGCACTTCTTCTAACAAACACTGGTGACCTTTTGGAGGGATCAAAGTGCATTGTTGAATAAAAAAGATTAGCTCATTTCAGTAATAATAAATGACCATAAAACTACAGCATACACCAGAAACATTACTTTTACAATATAAAAAGAGGAGAATGTTTGCACACTGTCCCTTTTAAACACTTATCATTAATATTCTAATCTTATAGGTAACTATCCATCCATCCATCCATCCATTTTCTAAACTGCTTCTTCTGTTTCCGGATAGCGTGGAAGATGGAGCCAATCCCAGCTGACCGCGGGCCTAAGGCAGGGTACACCCAGGACAGGAGGCCAACCCATCGCAGGGCAACACAGACAGACAACCACTCATACACACATTCACACCTACGGGCAATTTAGAATATCCAGTCAACCTACTGCAAGCCTTTGGACTGTGGGAGGAAACTGGAGCAAACCCACGCGAACATGGGAGAGCTTGCAAACTCCGCACGGAAAGATCAAACCCAGGACCTTCTCGCTGTAAGGCGACATCGCTAACCACTGTACCACCGTGCCGCCTACAAGTAACTATTTTTTATGAATTTTCCCCCTTAAATCTACAGACTAGAGTCCAGAAATTATTTTCCTCACCTTCAAATCCTCTAACTGGATCTTCAGGTACCACTCATGATGAGAGTGTTTCTCTGCCAGGAACACGGCGTGGCTATGGTAACCAGCCTGGCGCAGCACCTTTATGGCTATCTCCACGTCAAAATGCACCTCACTCTCGCTGCTCTGGAAACCAAAGACAAATCCAGGTAGTGATCAGCCTTGTTGCAAAAAAGACCTTACCCACATATCTACTGTTTACAGCATGAATTGTAAACAAGTCTGAAGCAACCAATGCCATTGCCAAACCTTTATAAATTCCTCCAGCTTGGAGCTGTCCTTCAGTTTGGTGTAGCAGTTGAGCAGTAGTGTGGTATGATCTGCATTGGCCAAGCACTGTCTGTGAAGAGCCTGCAGGTAGGCGGTCAGATTGTGTATTCTCTGAGCATCCAAGAACTTACGGATGACATAAGAGGGTTCAAGCTTCCCAATGGTTCTACAAAACAGAGCAGGTCAGCTTGTGAATATTACACTGGTGTTAAACTTTTTTCTATTTGGAGTATAAATCCCAAAGTTCTCACCGAATATACTGTTGTATAGCTCCATCATGGTCACCTTTAATGTACAGGTGATCTCCATACTGTCTGAATATCTCAGATAGACCATCAGTATCCAGATGTTGGCTTTTTGCAAGGTTAATTGCCATTACAAAGAGGTTCTTTTTAAAAAGCATCTATATGAAGAATGACAGTATTAGTTTATTCAGTTTAGTACCAGTAATGTTGCTGATGGAGCACAGAAGTAACATACATTATATGTTCTCCAAATACTGCAGAACAACATTTGACATGCAACATTAAACTCACAGACTAGCAGAGAAAGGAAGCATAATTACTGCATGAGCTGACCTCTAACTTAGTCTGGGTGTCTCTCTCTTGCAGCATAAACATGTTTCCATCTCTTGTCAGGATGTAGAACGAGCCCCACTCTGCCAGGACATCTATGATATCATCAAATGCTGCACTGTAGGCAATGAACTTGTTGTCCAGGTCATAAATGGTCAAGACCTGCTTTTCTGTTGGAGAGGTCTCTCTGCTCCCAAAATCAGGCCTGTACCACAAAGTTTCACACCACAGCAAAGAACATCAAAACTGGTACATTTGAATTCTCAAGTAACTTACATTCTAATTCTAAAACATCAGCCTTTAGCTATGCAAAAGGGCTGTGGTTACCCTATCATGATAAATGTAAATAAGTTTTGGATTCCGTGAATCATTAATTTTTTATATTAAATAAATGTAAATAAAACTGATGAATAGATTTTGAACCAGATCTGATGGGAATTTCAAATGTATATTACAGCTCATACTATCTCTGAATCACTGTGCTATTACACAGCAGTTCATGATCATAGTGGTGTGCACACCAAACAATCAAGATCTGACAATGCTAACATACCCCTCATTCTTTCAGTTTGAGGCTTTTAAAACAAAGGCTGTCTGATCCCAAAATTCCATTGTCTCACAAAATAAATGTACTGTACCCAGAGTAGCTTGCATTAAATTACATTTTGGGATTTTAATACAAACAAGAAACAACAAAAAATGTTTTAAAATACACTGGATATTAAAAACTCTTAGGGTGGTAATGTTTGTTGTAAACCCCAAAAACATGGCAATGAAAAATTTGGATAAAATTCTGTAATTACTATTCAGCAACTGAACATAAACTGATGAATGTCAGTGTTATATGAGCAGTGTTGCAAGTAATTTAGACTACTTTTGTCAGACAACATCTCTGTAAAAAAATGGTCAAAATTACATTCTCTTATTACTTCTAACCATTTGAATATGTATTTTTGATTATTTTGTCCAGAAGGGAAATGGCTAGCTAACTGTAACAGAATTAGCTTGCTAGAGATTCCAAAAATAGTAGTCCAAATAGGGTTTTCTAGATTGCTCAGAGTGCAAATCCCTCTCTTTGTGGCAGGGTTCTGTTATGAAGTCATTGCCAGACAGCTGTTGTTGAATATTCCACATGTTTAAGCTCAAAAGTGAACGTCATGACCATCATACAGTGCATTCAGTGCAATTGCCAAGTCTCATTTTACATTTATTCATTTGGGTGATGCTTTTATCCAAAAGTAACTTGCAAGACGTGGACAAGTGTAGTGGGACGGTACCTTGCTCAAAGGCTCTGCGCCAGGACTTAAACCTGCAACCTTCAGGTCCCAAGGTCAGTGTCCTAACCACTAGGCCACCTTAATGCTAGAATGCATGAACACATGAGTGCTGCTTTTTTTTCTTGTTCTTTCTTTTTAATTTTATCAATGAAAACTTTTCAAATAACACAAGCAATTATTTCCCTTGTAACTTAAAAATAATTAAATGTTGCATCAGTAGTTTCATTATTTTTTAAAGAAATGACTAGTAACTTCAGCTGATTGTAGGTAGTGGTGAGGACAATGCCCTTGTGAACAGAAGGTCATAGGTTCAAGTGCAACCTGAGTACCACCAAGGTACCATTGAGCAAGGTACTGTCAAACTACACTGCTCCCTGGGCACTTTTCATAGCTGCCTGCTGCTCCCCATGTGCATGTGTGAGGAGTTCAATTCAGAGGAAACTGTGGTGCACTTTGTGAGAGATTGAGTTTGTTCACAATGACAGAAGTCAATTTTACTTTATAATTACTCATTTTCAATACCATGCAGAACACTGTATGTAAGTGACTCTTACTTGTTAGGTGACTTTGTGTCTCGAGTAATCAGAAGTAAGTAGCCCCGGTGCCAGTGAGCCAGGATCTTATGCCCATCAAAGGCAAAGCAAGGCCCCCTTTCATCAGGTTGGTATAGATACACACACTCGTCTCCTGCTACAATGAACTGCGAATCCTGAGAGGGGTCCGTGAGAGCAGAACATCGCAGAGCACAGCCATGTGTGTCCAACTCCAAGCGAGGGTACTCCTTCACTGACAATGTGTAACACTAATAACAAAAAACAAGACATTAGGCAAGCACAAAGTACAATAACATTTTGTCCCTTTAATTATTCTTGTACAAAATAAAGAGACACTCAACGTGCAACACTCTTTCATACCTGTACTTTCTCAAGGGTGGCTACAAACAGGTGTGTGACCTTTCCTGCTTGGCGGAAAGCCAGTCCAGTGATTGGACAGTTTCCCTCGTGAAGTGTCAGTGTTTTACTATGCCTGTCTCTAGTGATGTCACCTTTAGTTAACACTACACTGCCATCTGTAAAGCCTGAATTAAAAAAAAAAAAACATTATGAATAAATAAACCAGTTGGTTTCACATATTCCTTATAAATACATAATTCGTTAGAATGATAAAATAACTTGGGTAAAATAGATTATCTTAACAAACAATATTTTGTATGATTAACAAAGCTAAAGACAAATACAGAAATTGTACCTATGGCCATGAAGTTGAGGTTCTCATGTACACTAAGGCAAGAAACTTCTGTGGGCTTGTTCCCTGGAATGGCTGGGAATATGCGGGTACAGAGAGGATTGCCACTGTCCCTCTTGTCGGTGTTCCATACCTTAACCTGGAGTACACACACACATGCACATGAACATAAGCAGCTTAGCCTTCTCTGCATGGGATACTTGGGTAAAAGGGTGTATTTACTGAATTTTACATGATTAAATGGTTAAGACAGAAGTCATTCAGACTGGACAGACGCAAAAACGCAGATGTCTAAAGAGTTTAATGACTAAAAGCTCCTCACAGAATTTTATGACATCATGTGGTGATCATGTTGCCTGATGTCTGAGATTTACAATAGTTTTGAGAGTAGGTCTTGGGCCACAGTACATGCAGGGTGACTGAAATCATTCCTCAGATTTACCACTATCTCACCATTACACAGACCCATTAGCCAAAACATGAACATCACCTATCTAAACGTGTGTAGGTTTCCCTCATGCAGTTAAAATAACTCTTGACTGTGATGCACTGTGTTTAGACACCTTTCTATCATAGTAAGCATTTAAAAAAAATTGCAACAGGAGTTCTTCTGTGGGATCAGACCAGACAGGCTAGCCTTCACTCCCCACATGCATCAGTTAGCCTTGGGTGCCCATGACCCGGTCACCAATTCACCAGTCGTCCTACCTTAGATCACTTTTAGTAGGTATTAACTACTGCACATTTGGAAAACTCCATCACAAATAGGCCGCTGTTAAAGTGGCATGGCCATTTTTTCTGCTTTCAGCACATTGACTTCAAGAACTTACTGTTTAGTTGCTGCATAATGTATCCCACCCCCTGACAGGCACGACTGTACTAATGACTAGATAGTCAATGGTATTCACTTTACCTGTCAGTGATGTTAAGGTTATGGCTGATTGGTATACATAAACTCAAGTGGCACATGTTGGTTCTCTGGCCATTTCTAACATTAAATAAAATACCTGCCTGTACTGGATGACATTGCCACACTTTGTTCCTAACAAAAGCACTGTAAACGAACGCTAAACAACAACATAATGAATGGAATGTAGTATTTGATTTTGGTGGAAGTTTCAAATCTCCAGTATGAAAGATATTAAATAACAGTGTCTGTACCAGTGGGTTAATGCCATGTTCGTCCTGTCCTACGGACACCAGAATGCTGTGCTGCTTTAGCTGAAACAGGTGCGTCACCCGCAACTTGTAGGCTTGGAAACAGCTAAGCTGCAGAGAGCGCGTTAAAAACCATATCTGACCGTCCATATGTAAACACGAGTTAAAGAAAACAGAAAAAAAACATACTCACTTTAATGGACAGGGTTTACAAAGGTACAAAGCCGAGAGAGCATTGACTGTCTGTACTGAGTGGTGCACATCAGTCTAATGACTAAATAAGTTAACGCTAGCTTAAACGTTCTCCACAGCTCTACACACTAACTAGATTATATCACCTGTGTGCAAAAAAAAAATACACAGTCAAAAATCGTGGGTATCATGCATTAAGCTAGGTGGTTCCCATGTTTGCTATGTTTGTGACAAATACGTATTACAGGCTGCTAGCTAGCCAGAAGCACTACAGCATCAAACAACACTTGTGCATTGCAAGGATATCGCCGAGAACAATGTGTCCCCGGCCTGAATCACAAGCCGATATGCCACCGGGAAGAGCGAAGTTTTTTCCATTCTCGCCCGGATCCTTCACAGATTCTTTATCAAAAAATACAAACCGTCTCCACTGCAAGAAAGCAGCCATTTTCTCACCAAGCCCTCCTCAAAATCATGTGACTCAACTTACGGTCATGTGAACACAGTTGAGCCCTACGCAAATAGTACATTAGAGAGTGTGATAATAAATAGTAAATATTGTTACTCTTTAGCATCACTCGTTACATAAAAGTTCATTTGATAAAGGGTGTTAAACCTGCCGATTAATAAACTTTTATAAAAATTAAAAACATACTTCTAATATTTTATTTCACAGTTTTGTTAATGTAAATCTATCCGGAATGTATAAAAAGCCCAGAAAATATTCCTATTTTACTTCGCAAATTAAAAGAAAGAATTGAGTACCGTCAATAACTAAAACAACTACCACACTACAAGGTAGTGAAAGGTTTAAACTAAAACAACTACCACACTATAAGGCAGCGAAAGGTTTAAACTACAACAAATCGATTTAGAAAACTACAAATAGTCGCACAAACATTAACTAAATGCTTTGTTACATCATCATATGCACGCCCATGTTATTTTAACGTGGACCAATTAAACAAGCGCATGTGTGCAGCATTCTGCGCTTATATTGTGCTTTGCACGTGGACCAATCAGAGAGAGTGCTTTGGCCCCGAAGAGGCGGAGTCAGTGGTTTACCGGATTCAGCGCTCTGCTCGCGGAGCGGCGCGTCGTGTGGATCCAATGAGATCACGCCGCGTTCAGGGCCCGATGGCCAGAACAAGCCGGTGACTAAAAGACGGAGATCAAGAAAGCCACTGTAGTGTGAGCATAAAGCGCTGTCGCCTCACTTCAACTGCCACTAATCTGAAGACAGCTGCGAAATATTTTTTGCACGTTTGAGCAGTGCACGATTAAAGCCTTTCTTATTGTTCAGCTGTCAGACTGCGGTAACTTACACCGGTCGTTTAGCTCTCATATTAAAACTTCTGCTGCTCTCGGTAAGTTTCACCCCATTCCCTTTCTTTAGCTCCAGTTCTATAACTTACATGTACGGCAACTTTCGCGTATAGACAACCTTAGTTCTATTTAGTCGTTGTCTGTGTTTGCATCTTTCAGCTAGCGTTGCAGGATGTAATCGGCAGTTAGCATGCATGTGCTTTTGTGGACTGATGGTGCTAGCTAGCCGAGCCTATCCGGCTAGCTAGGTTACCTTAGCTGCTCAACAGCATTAATGTCTAAGTTTAGAATTGTGTGACCTCGAAAAGTAGTTATAGTTACGCGTACTACACACCACCATTCATCTTAAAGCCTGTTGTTTGGCGTGTGCATTGCCTTGTTGGTGTTTAGGGGTGGTGTAACCCCTAGCCATTAGGACCAGGCTGCCTCAGCAGTGTGTACGTCATTATTAGACAAAGGCAGTAAGACCAGAAGTTTCCACACTTGAGTGTTGATCTACATACAGATTTCCTGTTAAAGAAAACTGATAAATCTAACAAATTGGTCAAGAAATTAGCCACAAGATGCACGTCTGCACGTATGATATATATTTACAGCACCTGCGTGTTAAATGTGGACGCATGAACATGAGTCTCCTAGCTGTTTCGTACAGTAATGAGATCCACGTGTTTTCTAACTTTATCTCACATCTGTGGGCGGGAGCAGGCCATTAAGATGTAGTCTACATTGCAACACCTCTCGTGTTCAAAGAGCCATGCAGATCTAAAACCGCTGTTTAGTCTTCTGTGCATGTGAGAATAACATTTTCTTCGAAAAAAACACCTGTCTGCACCTGTGGTAGGTACTCTAATTCTGGCCCAAGATCACGTGGACAATCTTAGTCTTTGTGCTAGACTTAGATGATGCAATATCACTACTGGTCAATAGCTGTGACACTGTTCTGTCCAGTTTTGTGAGGCATGTTCCACTTGTTTCAGTACATCTCTCAGTAATGAGGGTGATTTATTAACATGGCTAAAACAGCCACAGTATGCTGAGTAAAATAATGTTGTTGTTTTTTTACACTTCAAGGTTACCATGAGGGAAAAGCTGTCATTATGGGCACTGTATTGCCTTGCTTTTGCTCTTCTGCCTTCTCCAACAGGTGAGATGTGCACTGCAAGCACTGCATGTTAAGATTGTCATTTTTTTCCATGGATGTAAACCAGCCTATATATATTTTTATAAAAGACAACATACTTTAGTGTAAAACTGTTTTGGTTTATCTGTTAAAATGGTCCACATTTTTATTATGATTTTATTTGTAGCCATTTTACCAATTTTTAATACTTTTTGCGACAATAGCTTTAGAAAGAGTTTCCTGGGTTCTTTCATTATCTTTGTTTGTAATCTTAATATTTCCCTGATTCAAACTCCTAAAGGCGTGTTTTCTGTTTAACAGCTTCAGTTGCTGTGATGTCTGTTGACCTGGGGAGTGAATGGATGAAAATAGCTATAGTTAAACCTGGAGTGCCAATGGAAATTGTTCTAAACAAGTAAGAAACAAATGAATATGTATATTTCTAACATTTATGCAATGTGCATTCTTTTTCAAGGTTAGAGAGAATTATCTGTTCTTTTTTGTGTGCCTCAGAGAGTCCAGAAGGAAAACTCCAGTAGCTGTGTGCTTAAAAGAAAATGAAAGACTTTTTGGGGACAATGCTCTAGGAGTGGTGAGTCTAAAGACATATATATTTTTTTATTTTTGCACTGAGAATCCCTCATTTTAACTCCATTTTGCCATTGCAGTCTGTAAAGAATCCCAAAGTGGTGTACAGGTTCCTTCAGAATCTCCTGGGGAAGACTGCTGATAACCCACAGGTTGTGCAGTATCAGAAACACTTTCCTGAACACCAGATAGAAAGAGAAGAAAAGAGAGGAACAGTATATTTCAAATATAACGAGTAAGGATTCTATATGTGGGTAATTTATACTGAGTATGTTTGTTACTTTAAAAGCAAACATTGTTAACAGTTACTGGTAATTTGCGGTATAAAATGTATTTAAAGAGTCAAGTGAGATTCTGTTCTGTGCTCCAGGGACATGCAGTATTCTCCAGAGGAAATCTTGGGCATGGCTCTGAATTACTCTCGTAGCCTGGCTCAGGACTTTGCAGGTTTGCCTATTCAAATTTTTCATCTTTGTTAGTCTACTGCAATACAACAAGTAAGACAAATCTATTGATGGCTCTGTTTTTGAAATGCCTTTATTCTTGTGTCCATAGAACAGCCCATTAAAGATGCAGTAATCACCGTCCCAGCCTTTTTTAACCAAGCAGAACGTAGGGCAGTCCTACAGGCTGCCCAGATGGCAGGTTTGAAAGTCCTTCAACTGATAAATGATAATGCAGCTGTGGCTTTAAATTATGGAGTTTTCAGGAGAAAAGACATCAATGCAACTGCCCAGGTATGTTAAATAACAGCAGTGGTTAAGCTAAAAATCAAATTTTTCCACAATGCTCACTTTAACCCAAATGTAGCCATTCAACCGAAGCATGTTTGACCAGTGTTAATCTTGTCCATTAAATTGGACGCAAATTATTTTTGACACGTTTTTTTAATACTGTCAATGATCCTGTCAAGTGAAAAATTGCTCTCTGACAATTTAATAGTGAATTTAATTTAATCAGATTAATGGCACAATTATGATTCATATTTAAATAATGAAAATGTTGCATAATATTTTCATCTATTGGAGCAAATATAGCCCAATCGTTGACATACCTGGTGTCCAACTAGCTCAACAAGTCAAGAGCACTATGAAGGTTTTGGTGCCTGCTGGGCTCCTACAGCAGGCAGAAAAACATCCTGTGGGAATGGGAAATGGTTAAAGTTTATATGCTATAAATCACATGCAGCAAACTGATGTATCATCTAGAATCCAGAGTTTTGTAATGTTTAATTGCAGAAGACAGAGAACTGGTATCTGCATTTTTCCAAGACAATACATCATTAGTATTGTGCAGAGTGCATACCTAAATTATAACACACTTTTATCAATATCCATTTAGACCTGTCCTGTTTGTTTTTCATTCTTTTCACTGCAGAATGTGATGTTTTTTGACATGGGATCAGGCAGTACAACAGCCGCTATTGTCACTTATCAGACGGTGAAGACCAAAGAGGCTGGCATTCAGCCTCAGCTGCAGATCCGTGGAGTTGGGTGAGTTTCTCCCACTGGACTAATGTTTCATTTCAGCACATCTCTTGTAAATTGGCATAGGAAGGAGTAGATGGATGTACCAATCCTCCAAAAGGCACCTGACTGTAAGTCTTTGATGTTCAGTTTTGATAGGACACTTGGAGGCTTTGAGATGGAGCTGAGACTGAGAGACTACCTGGCTAAACTCTTTAACGAACAGAAGAAATCAAAAAAGGACGTGAGGGAGAATATGCGTGCCATGGCCAAGCTTCTGAAGGAGGCTCAGAGACTGAAGACCGTGCTGAGTGCCAACATTGAACATGTTGCCCAGGTTGGAAGGAGCTAGGACTAGTTATCAGCACACATAACTGAATGCATGTGCTGGGTTCAGTATTCAGTAACTTTAACATTTTAAAGTTTATTGCATGATTAGATGAGATTATGGTGTGTCTATGCTGCTTTTTGTATAGAAATGTATATACAAATGCAGTGAACATATTTTGTTTTTTTGCCAGATTGAGGGTCTGATGGATGACATTGATTTTAAAGCGAAAGTGACCCGTGCTGAGTTTGAAGCTCTGTGTACTGATCTGTTTGACAGAGTGCCTGGGCCCGTTCAGCAGGCACTCGCTGCTTCTGAGATGTCTTTGGTGAGAAGATTTATGTGACATTTTGCTTCTGTGCAGTTCAGTGCTTTTTGTTAGTACAATGGTTAGGTTTATTGTCTCTTGTTCGTACATGTGACTATGATGCTTAAACTTGTTGTGATTGCTCTGCAGGATGAGATTGAGCAAGTCATTCTGGTTGGAGGAGCCACTCGAGTTCCCAGGGTTCAGGAAGCCCTCCTTAAAGCAGTGGGAAAGTAGGTTTAATTCTATTGCTTATTGCATGTCTGTAAACATGCACTTATGCATTTATAAGGCTACATTTGAGTATTTTCCGAATATTAATCACACTCTTACAATTTAATTTTAATAATTTAAAAGTATAAAACATTAATAATTTAATAAACTTTCAACACTGACAGTAAACTTGAGCTTAATCATAGAGCTTGTAGCACTGTAATATGTAAAGGGATTTCTGAGAAGTGCATCAAAACTACTAATTACAGTTTCTGTTCAGCAGGTGGCACTAAAAAACTAATTCAAGGACATTGAGCATGTAAATAGTATGAGATAAAAGTCTGTTGCTAGCCATCTATGCCATAATTGTCACCTAGTAGTCTAATCTGTTCTGTCTCTGTAGAGAGGAGCTGGGGAAGAATATAAATGCTGATGAAGCAGCAGCTATGGGTGCAGTGTACCAGGCTGCAGCTCTCAGCAAGGCATTTAAAGTCAAACCCTTCCTGGTCCGAGATGCAGCGGTTTTCCCAATACAGGTGAGGTCTTCGTTTTAACGTATTTAGTAACAGCATAATGATGTTTTCCTACAGCAGATTTTTAGCATGTGTGTGGGTTCTGTAACACCACTTTAACTTGATGACACTGCTCAGGTGGAGTTCAGCCGCGAGACAGAGGAAGAGGATGGTGTGAAGGGAATTAAGCACAACAAGCGCATTCTATTCCAGAGAATGGCGCCATACCCCCAGCGCAAAGTCATTACCTTCAACCGATACACTGACGACTTTGTTTTCTACATCAACTATGGAGACCTCAGCTTCCTCAGCCAGGATGACCTAAAGTAAGTTCACTGCAGAACAGCTCAATAAAAGCTATATTTAATTTTCTTTCTTGGTCCTGATTTAAAGGGTCACTGTAAGATGGTAAAGATGAGCACTCCCAAAATACTGGAAACTAGCACTGACATTCTTGTGAAATGGAGCTTACAGAATTAAAAGCACTGGCCATTTTTTTCCCTTTAAGGATGTTTGGCTCTCAGAATCTGACCACAGTGAAGCTGTCTGGTGTTGGCAACAGCTTCAAGAAGCACTCTGATGCTGAGTCCAAAGGAATAAAGGCTCATTTCAACATGGATGAGAGTGGTGTGCTCATTCTAGATAGGGTCAGTTACATAGGTTTGGTTACACATCTGTTGCCTGTTCTTCACAAACTATTTCATAATAAGAGTGCTGATCTAAGGTCAGTGTGTTTGCGATTACCATAAACATGGGAGGAATCTGACCTTAGATCAGCTTTTCTATTTAAATGTTTTGTGAGTCCTGATTCTTATCTTTAAATGCAAGATTTCTTATTAGAGAAAAGACATTCTTTCTTTAAATATGTAATGTGCTGCAGGTGGAATCAGTGTTTGAGACTGTTGCAGAGGAGAAGGAGGAAGAATCAACTCTCACTAGTAAGTTACTGCATTTTCTTTAGCTGTGTAAAATAATGAAACAGTGTTGTGTGTTAATTAAAATACTAATTGTATTTTCTCCTCTTATAGAACTTGGGAACACAATTTCCAGCCTATTTGGAGGTGGGAGCTCAGAGCCCAGTACCAATGTAACTGAACCAGTGCAGGTAAAGCAGTTTATACCTGCCTTCACATGTCTGCAAAAATATGACTAGATGCCAGAAATGTGGTTAAGGCCCTGTCCACATGTAGCTGGGTATTTTTAAAAAACTTTTAAAAGGTTTTCTATGAGTTTTGGCCTTCCGTCCACACACACATGGCATTTTTGGTAACTGAAAATGGAGATTTTATGAAAATGCCTTTTGAGGTTAAGATTTTTAAAAAGCAATTTTTGCATTATGTGTGGACTGAAAATTTTCATCAAAACTGTGACTTTGTCTTCTTCAGCGTCACACTGCACTGTTTTTTGTTGACATGAGCAATGTAATTTTCTGCAGTGGCAGATGCAGACAAAATACTGTGGCTAGTAACTTTCCTATTAGGACTTTTACCTGCTTATACATACACACAGTTATTTTCCCTCCATGAAGGACACAGGCATCAGAGTGAGCTTCGAATGTCACTGATCTATTCAACACCGTCAGAGTGCACAGACAGAACAGTGGTTGGCGAGACAAGTTTGAAACCAAGCTCATGCTTCCACCTCATGCCACCTGTTGCTTTGGCATACATTTGACTTTGCATTTATGTGTGGACAGATATGTTTCTGGTGCGAACATTATTTATTTATTTATTTATTTATTTTTATCAAAAACACTTCATGTCGACCAGGTCTAAATGTCATGTTTTGTTATAGGATGAGGAGGAGGTTCCTCCTGAAGCCAGCAAAGATCAAGATGAACCAGTGGAGAAGCCAGAGGAATCTGCCAAAGAGAAACCTGAGACAGAGGAGAAAAGTCAAGGAGAGAAGGAAGTAGAGTCTCAGACAGATGAGAAAAAAACTGAAAGCTCTGACAAAGAAGAGACTCAGGTGAGAAGATTGAGTTAATCTGTGTTAAATGTAGTGCACCATAAAGTGGCCTCACTATTGGTATGTCACTTAGGCTGTGTTTTTATCATCTATCACAGTGTATGGCTCCTAATATTTCATTTGGTACTCTGCAACATTATTTGAAATGGAACTGGATGGCATTAGAATAAAGCAATAAGCCACATGAGGCCACTACTTTTTGCTTGGAGAACTGTAATTATTGCATGGAGCAAAGTTACAACAGAACATTTTTAAGGCAGCATGGTCAAAATCGCAATTTTTATATATATATATATATTCACAATGCCACTAAAGTATGTCAATACTAGTTAATATAATATATAAGTAAAAAATATCTAAATAATATAAGTAATTATATAATCAAATATGATTTTTGTTTGTTACCATTGTACTGATCAAACAGGAAGAGAAGGAGGCAGACAAGTCCGAGAAGTCAGAAAAGTCTGAGGGGAAAACGTATGAAGCAAATGAAGAAGAAAATGAGGCAGAAAAGAAAGCCAAACCCCAGAAAAAAAGTAAAATATCTCTCGATATCGAGGTGGAGCTGGAGGTTAATGACGTGCTTGATCCCAGCTCAGAAGACATTGATGCCTCCAAAAAGAAGTAAGTATTTTTCTATGAACGTGTGGAGGGACACAGATGAGAGAAACTGATTTTGAGTTTCACAAAAGATGCTTTTTCACCTTTCCTGTCAGGTTGCAGGATCTGACCGACCGAGATCTGGAGAAGCAAGAGAGGGAAAAGACCCTGAACAGCTTGGAGGCCTTTATCTTTGAGACTCAGGTAGAACTTATTTTACTTGCCATTGTGTTTTTTGTTAAACCTTCCCAGCACAGTGAGTGATAAGGACACTGTAGCACAACAGTGGCATATTCAAAACCAACTTTTTTGTTGTTTACAGGACAAGCTGTACCAAGATGAATACCTGGCTGTGGTGACTGAAGAGGAGAAAGAAGAGATTTCTGGAAAGCTGAGTGCAGCATCAGCATGGATGGATGAGGAGGGCTACGCAGCAAGGACCAAAGAACTAAAGGAGAAGCTGTCTGAGTTGAAGAAGCTGTGCAAAGCCATGTTCTTCCGTGTGGAAGAGAGGAAGAAGTGGCCAGACAGGCTAGCAGCACTTGACAGCATGCTAAACCATTCCGCAATCTTCCTCAAGTGAGTAGTAGCTCACAGGATGGGCTGATTTTTAACCCATTGCCGTGCTCAAACCTGATTGTTCTTTTAACTGTTCCATATGCCAGTCTATTAAGTGTAAATGATACCATGCACAAAATTTCTCAGACTGAGTTCTGCTGGGCCGCTCCCAATTT
The DNA here is from genome assembly GCA_037974385.1 of Arnoldichthys spilopterus. Classification (NCBI taxonomy): domain Eukaryota; kingdom Metazoa; phylum Chordata; class Actinopteri; order Characiformes; family Lepidarchidae; genus Arnoldichthys; species Arnoldichthys spilopterus. Next base: position 7,232,235 of record JBBPDA010000037.1, read on the forward strand.
ACATATGAATATCAACTTATTTATTTGATCAATGTTTTTCTGCTGTTGTCTATGGTGTACTAAATGAATATACTCCTCACTGTCAAATAAAGAACAGAACATTTTGACTGAGAGATCCTTGCACTTTTCTTTGTCCTTCATTGGATTTGAGATGGGCTAGAACTATGTTGGGATTTTTTTTTTTTTTTTTTTTTTTGGCATAAGGAAATGTAAAAGTCACTTTTTAGTTGTCTGAATTACTGACTTATTGCCTCAGGCCACCTTGCACAGTACTATAATTCAGTGCTTCTTATATCGGTCACTGGGGGGACCCCAGATGGTCAACATTTTTTCCATATCCCCATGTACTGGAAGTTGAGGTGGAATAAAAATGTGGGTAAATGATTGTCCAGTGTCAGTTACTATACTGTCAGAAACCTACATGTCTAGACTGTCTGTCTGTCTTTTTTTTTTTTTTTTTCTCCCTGACTTTTGAGTCTTTGTCATTAACCAAAATTCTATTTATAAAGATGAATCCTTAAGCATAATCCAAAGTAACCTCTTTTGTGTCATTGGTCATTTGTAATTTGCATTAGACCACCCCTTTAAAATGTATAATGCATTACTATATTACTTTTTAATGGCTAATTAAGTCCTGTTTTTTATGTAGGAGTGCTAAAATGATCCCAGCAGATGACCAGATTTTTAGTGAAGTTGAACTCAAGACTTTAGAGAGAGTAATCAATGAGACTACGGTAAGCAATAGCTGACATTTCCATCATAACCTTGCTTGGGTTTGAACCCATGATCATTTAACAAACTAATTTCTCTGTTCTTGTAATATAATAATGATATTTCTGTTTTCCTTTTTATAGGACTGGAAAAATGAGACCGTGGCTGAGCAAGCGAAACGCTCTGCTACAGAGAAACCTGTTCTGCTGTCAAAAGATATTGAAGCCAAACTCTCACTCCTGGACAGGGAGGTCAACTACCTGCTAAACAAGGCTAAGTTTGCCAAGCCAAAGCCGAAACCAAAACCTAAAGACAAAAACTCCACCAGCCCAGAGAGCAACAAAACCAATAGTACAGATTCAGAGGAAGTAATTCCTCCCAAAGCTGAGACAGGTAAGAAAATGCAAATGTAATGTTTTGTCTCTTAACCATTTTGGGTGTGCTACAGTTTTGCTATCCACTTGGTAGTCTCAACATACTCAACATAGATTGGTGCGGTTTCAATGTATTTTGATATTGCAGAAGAATCTGAAGAGGCAAAGCCAGCAGAGGAGCCCCCCACTGAGGAGAATGAAAAAGTAGCAGAAGAAACAGAAGGCACAGGTAAATATATACATACAGCATATGCATTAGATATATATTAGTACTAAAAACTAGACAAGGAGCCATATACATAAAGCTTCACAGAGAAGGGAGTGCTGATCAAGGATAATCTTTTCTTATTTATGATTTTACCAACCTAATTGCACTTCTTCCCTAAGAGTCCTAATGACTACGGGCTCAAATGTATTGTTCTTGCCTGAATCGGATCCCTGATTTGGGATGTCATTGATTTGTCATCTTAACCCTTATGTACACCTGAGCCCAGATGTCAATATTTGTCACAGTAACATTGGGGTTTCTGTCTGAGGGCTTAAAGATCATGTGCATTCAACAATTTTTTTTTCCACCATGTCCTTTATGCCCAGTAATGTCTCTGAATTATGAATCGTTTCACAGTATTATGTACTGTAGGTGCTGAAAGACCTAAATTATCTGCAGTCATGCCTTGAGAAATAATTCTTTTGAACTGACCCACTATTCTCTCAAATTCTCTC
>JBBPDA010000037.1:7234142-7260212 GCA_037974385.1 Arnoldichthys spilopterus
AAAGACCTAAATTATCTGCAGTCATGCCTTGAGAAATAATTCTTTTGAACTGACCCACTATTCTCTCAAATTCTCTCTCAAATTTTTGTACAAAGGGGTGAGCCACATCTCATGCATGCTTGCAAAAACTGAGCCCTGGATCTATGCTATTTTAATTCCCAGTCATGATACCTTCATTGATTTTAAATTAATCTGCTTAATGTAAAGTCTTCCAAACTGGTGTTACTGTTCTGTACACTTGAATCTTTTTTGTTTTTGTTTTTTTTGTTTTTTTTTTAACTCTGTCCCAACTTTGAGTGTGTTAGTCATCACATTCTTAACTTGTGTATATTTACAGAATACAATCAATTTGGTGAGAAACTATTTAAAAGCTTTTTTGTTTTTACAGTTAAATACAGTTTCAAAGTTTAGATTTCTGGAAATAAGATTTACAATATGCCCTTATCATGGATCCCTAATTAACATCTGCATCTGTTTTCTTTCTTTCTTTCTTTCTTTTTTTACAGAAACATCGGAAGACAGTAATTCAGAAAACCATTTATCAGATGAATTATAACAACTGGAACTCCTTGTATTTTGTTGTCTATTTATTGACCATGTTAAAGGTTTCAGTCTGCATTGTTTCTGTTCCCTCTACATCACAAACAAATATCATTGGGTCAGCTTCGATAATGTCAATAATAATTTCAGTTGTCATTTTTTTAGGTGCAAGCTTCTCAAATTTCAGAGAATATTCAAAGTGAGTTGAAAAATTCTGAAATTCTAGCTAAGTCTAGATTTGTCTTGCCTAGCTGTGAAGTGTGCGCACTGTGGCCAGTTAGCAGCCCTCTCTCAGAGTACAAATGCTCTTGTTTGGTTTATCTACAGAGGAATGATCTAATTCCTTGCAAAGTTTTCATTCACTGCAAATATATTTCAATCATTTTTGTTGGAATTTTCAATTAAAATCTATGGTAAAATCTGATGACTAGATTAAAGTAACATGAATTTGAATTGGCTAGGACACCTTTGCAAACCATCTAGGAACTTCTATTCAGTTAAGCACTTTGCAGCTGTTCAGTAGTTGTTTTTTTTGTTTGTTTGTTTTTTTTTTTACTTTTCTTTTGGTTGGAAAAAATCAGGGTACCCACAACCATCCAAAACAGTACAAAGGTTTTAAGAAGATGCAGCTCCTTTCCTCAGCTTTTATGTCTCTGCTTAAACGTATGTGTCTATGAATGCATAAATGTTTATCAGAGGGATTCTTGCAAGCTTGCCCTTGTTTAGATTCAGTTGCTGTGCATGGAGAAATCTTGGCTCACTTTTGTTCAGTATTCAGTCTTATCATGTGACTGCACTCCCTCCACACATGCCCTCGCACATGTCGTGTATTGTTAAATTATGAAACATTCACGTGCATTGCCAGAGGATTCCTTGGGACATTTTGACTGCACTGACATTTAAGAAATTGTGGTTCTATTTTTTTTCTTGACACCATTTGCTGGACAAAGAAGAGAAAATACAAACCCTTCATTCACTGTTCTTTTCATGTTTCATTGTCCTTGTGTTGCCCACCTGTTCAGAAAAGAGTATCTAATGTCTGGGAAAGGGATATTTTGTTTCTAAACTGTTAATAAAATCTTTTTTAAACCTCTGTTCAGGTCATGTAATCTTACATTATTGTTCTCTACAATTAGGTTGGAAATGTGATCTGTAACAATATACATATGTTGCTTTAAAACATTTTACATAGGTAGGTAGGTAGAAAATTAAAGGAACAGAAAAAAAACAAACAGTATTTCAGTAACATAATTGGTCACCAGGGGCTGCTAGAGTGGCCTTATTATGAACTGACAAATTTCTATGTCTAGAGATCTGTATTGGAGAGCTGCTTTTTTGGTTTGATGTCCCAAAGATGTCTGATGAAGGCCATGACATCACCAAATCATTGAGATCTTGTGACACTGAAGGCCATGGCATGAACTTTACATCACCTTTATATTTGTCAAACCATTCAGGGCCCTATCAATGGGGGCATTGTCATTCTGGAATAGACATTTGAATAGTTTAATCACATGAAGGGTTATCAGCCTTGACAAACCACTGAACTAGTCACTGTTTATATATGGTGTAATAGATTTATCGCACAATATATAGTCACATTTTAACACATGAACACGGCTAACAGGACTGGAGATGTGTGGAAATACTCTTGAAAAATAATTTAAAAATTGGTAACTTGTGAATAACACGATTGACATGAAATGTGATACTCTATTTTACACATAGTGTACAGGTATATGACCAACAATGTTGTATTCAGAGACCCTAACAAGATGAACCCAAGGCATTTTAGAAGGAGGTATTATGTCTGATATGGCATTAATTGGACACTACAATCACCAAACTTATGTTACGAAGGAAAAGAACATCTAAAGCTCTTAAGCATGAGGGTGGATCTATTATGACTTGGGGTTGTGTGGCAGCCAGTGGGAACGTGGATATAAGGAAGAAAGGGTCCTACTAAATATCAACATATCCTTTGAGCTAATGTCCCATAATCCGTGAAGAAACTGAAAAAAAGGCTAAATATTATAAGACCGTGATCCAAAACATGCATCAAAGTCATCCTGGAACAACTTAAAGAACTGAACAAGAAATATTTTAATATTGGCCTTCTGGAAAATAGAAGTTTTAAGGAAAAGCAGAAAAAATTAATTTGAAAAGATACTACGTGGCTACAAGATACACTGAAGCGATTGAAGTGCTGTGACTATTTGTCATTGTGAACACACTCAAGCACCACAGCAAAATGTGATGTCTACATTTACCCTGTCACACGTAAAGCAGATGTGCAGACACACATGTGGAGCAGTTAGAAGCTATCAACATCTCTAGGGGAGCAGTGTAGTGGAATGGTACCTTTGCTCAAGGATGCCTCAATGGTGCTCAGGCTGGGACTTGAACCTTCGACCTTTAGTTCACAAGGGCAAGGTCCTAACCACTAGGTAACCACTATCCTATTCTTGAACTTATGCACATACCATATGTTTTAATTTTTCTCAATATGTTAAATTCACCAAATAAATAGCACATGCCAGTTTGCAGAAACATGTCATTTTAAAGTTTGTTCCAAGCAGAAGTTGTTTTAAACTGTGACCAGGGGTGCCCAATATTTTGTATACAACTGAACATGTGTATGTGTTAGACCAAAATGAGAATCTCTTACACACATTTTACATATACGTATAAGTAATTTCAAATTTAAAAGTGCAGTATTTTTCATTCAATAGTGATTTATGTACCAAACATGAAATCATTCTGTAAACCATTCTGCAAAAAAATTCTTTATTTACTTTAAACCATAAAAATAATCTCACATCCAAACATAATATTAAAAAGCTAATATGTAAAATATACCATTAATGCTGGTTGTAATGGAGTCATGCTTTTTTGGGTATATTTTTGCATAAATATGATTTTCACATTTGTCCTAAATTTAAATCCGGAGAACCCAGTTAAATAAATTATGCAAAAATATACTTGTACATTTATTTATTTTGGGAAATGATCCAATGTTTTTTTATATAGTTTTCTCACTTTGAACATAGTCTGTATGTTGGTGGAGTCCGTACTCTTTGGTTTTGTAACTTTTTGCAGTCTGATGAGCAACAGGAACTGATTTACTGAGGTCCACAGAAGTCTCCTTTTTTGGCCATGATACACTTTCACAAACATGTTTTGAAAATTAAACTTAGATCCCTCTTTATGTACATTACCTTTCCCTAATGTCCTCATCATCTGTTGTCTCATATATTTAATTGGGTTCTCATACTACTTTCAGGACTTTTGGGATATGATATTTTAGATCACATCTATCCAGAATTATAGAAAATTCCAAAGAGTTTACAAACTTTCAAAGATAACTGTATAACAAAGTATTAAGTCCCTGTTTTCTTCCATAAAACCTTTACTCATTATACATACTCAGATGTTTGGCCTCTGTGGGTGTTCTGTAATCAGGCTGAAGTCAGTTGAATCTTACAATTTTTCATGCAGTTACTAAAGTTTTATTTTCTGGTCTGGAAAACTTATTACATACCCAAACTTATTCTTCTAGGCACTTAAATCTGACTAGGTGCAGCATTTTTATCTGCAGCTTCAACATATTTAGCGTAATAAACACTTTCAATTTCAATAACAGAACTAACCTCAAATTACTGACTAAAATGTCAAATACTGTTAGTCCGAAGGAGAAGTGAATGAAAGCTTAAAGACTTGATTCAGCATTTTTAACCTTATTTCTATGTGCTGCATTTGTAGCAAACAATAAATTACGCTGAACTTTTTTATGTATTTATTTTGACTTCAATACATTTCCCTGTTCATCAAAAAGAAACAACAAACTTCACTTAAATCACACTTATAATTGAAGCCAATTGGCAGAACATGTTTTGAATCAAGAGGTTCTTTTCTAAGAATAGTCAAATTAATGTGCATAGCAATCAGCTGTGTGCTACAAATGTGGCAAACAAAAATTAGGCAAAAAAATATGATTATCCTTGAAATTCTTTTAAACTGGGATAGGGCCCAAGATTCTCAGGACATAAATTGTTAGAAAATCCTCTCTCTTCATGTTAGCTCATATAAAATAATGTCCAAATTTTTAACAACATTAACACAACATTGATAATAATTAATTGCATTTACTCTGACCTCCCAAAAGAGGTCTGACAGTATAATGTCCACTGATCCCAGGTCAGCACCAGTCTCAGAACATTCTCAGCGGAAGAAAGCACTCTTCCCAGCCTTAGTGGACGTGTTCCTGTACCTCCGAAAGATGATAACAGTCAGCATGGTGATGCAGAGTGTGCCGAGCATTCCAACAGCTACTGACACACCAAACACAGTGTGGTTCATCTGACACCCATTGCTTACTGCATTCAGAAGACACAAAAGACAAGTCTGTAATATCTAACAGATAGGCCTGTATGGTTTTGGCAAGTGAGTTTTATGCATAAAATGATTGTACTGGTTGAAACAAAGACAAATGAACAATCCAGCAAAGATCAGATCTATCACAATGATCAGACAAAATGTTTTCTTAAGCACTAGACTTATGAGGCTAAGACTGCTTAAAAAAAACTAGAAGCGAACAGTCACTCAAATTGTTTCCATAAAAATGACTAAAATGCCCTAAGATGATACTGACTGAATTACTGCACAGTTTAACTTATGTGAGCAAAAACAATTAACAAAACTTCACCACAACAGGCAGTCATTTCAGACAAGACCAGGGCTGGTATTCCCAAAAGCATTGTAAGGACAGATATTGGACCAGACTCCTCAAAATATATGATGGTTATCCTAACAAAACAAGTATTAGATCAGCAGTCCTGTACACATGACAGCTGCCTGGGGTGTCTAAAACAACAGCCTGCAGTATTTAGCTACAGTGAAATTTTGTTCATATGTATAGCTCAGTTCATAAGTCATACAGCGTGATTAACCACAATATAAAATGCACCACTTTAATGAAGAACTGAATGTCATTTATGTGGCCTGAGAAAAATTGAATATTTTTACAGAAAGGATTTGGGTGACTATTGACTTCTAGTGTCAATAGTTCTAGTGTTTGCAATGCTAGCCTCAAAGCACCACTACTAAACTAAAGAAACAACAGATCTGTCTTGGTTTTTTAACCACATCAGTGGAAACTTGTGTTAATTATATTTTTTCATCCAACCATTGTTTTAAGCAAACAGATGGCTTGTACTTTATTAGTTACTTAGGAAAAAAAAAGGAATAAATAAATAATTGCACGTATTTATATAGCAACTAATCGTTAGCTAAAATTTTACAGATTTGACAAACATAATTACAAATGCACATTCATTCGCACCCAGTACCGTCATGTACCTAAAAATAAAAAAGCAGACACCTACCTCCTGAAACAGGCTGTGCCTCCGCTCCTGGAAGACAACATATATATTAAAACAATTCCTTAACTCAGCTCTTATATAATTTTCCTTGTAAACATCATTTGTGCACAATTGAAAATGCATAATGAATGATTATTGGTGAAGCAGACGTAGTGCAGTCAGGTTTAAAAGGAAAAAGGTAAAAGAAGCAGCGAGTGTATCACCATTGTCCACTCTGGTAATAATAGGTCCGGAGCTGATTGTGGCCACATCACTCACTGCGGTGTCTTTATCTGACCTCATCTCCCTCTTTCTCCTCACAGTTTTGGTACAGTTCTGGAAAATAAACATTTAGAGCTGTCCTTTAAAAGTAACATGGACAACACTTAACAGATGACTTCTGCAAATTTGTTAATATAGCCAAAAGCTATTCAGTAACACTGTTAAATAATTCTGATGAAACTTAAATGAGAAATGAGAAAATTTGTACTTTAAAGTACAAAAGTATGTTTATGAGGAAAACCTTTTGTAGTTCCACTTTAAAATAGTTTTATTTTTAATTTTGTGGGGGGTTTTCAGGGATAAAAACCTATTCAAGTTGCAGCCATTAAACTGATTTTTAAAAAACAGTTTTTTACTGTAATTCAACAGATTTTCAAAAAAAAAATCGGTTTTAATATCTTGTTATTCAACACCAAAACTATAGGTTATAATATAATTACAGGATCTATAGATATTCTGTCAGGCAGTATTTGACCATAATAACTGTAACATTAAATTAAAAATTAAAATTTTCTTTGAATGAATAACAGCTGTTTTTAAATATGGTATATGCATGTTTTTTTTACATAAATGTAACTTTAAAACAACTATTTACCATTAAATTTTACAGTATTTTGACAGTGAAACACATGTTTTTACAGAGTGTCTGTACTTTTACTTGAGCATGGATTGAGGCAACTCTTCCCACCTTTTGACTCTCAGTTTGTACAGGCACCTTTTTGGTGTGAGGTCAATAAGCAATAATAGACAGAGCTGTTGTGTTTAGGCATTTCTGTACTACAGACTACATCTCTAGCTCTTTTGCAGAACGAAATCGATTTGTTAAAGGCTATCTTACCGGAAGAAGAGTACTGCAGATGGCTCTGTTGCAGAGTCTGATGACACAGTGCAGGTAGAAGGTCGATGTGATCTTATTTTTGTGCTCAACAAAACGAAAAGCCTCAAAGGAGAAACGAGCTTCTTGACCTTCACCATTGACAATAATCATTGTCTGACCATCACGGTTACACCTAGGGCAGGGCAATATCAAATGGGATTAAAGCTGTTTAATAGTTGCTAATAAACTCTGATGGGATATTTTTATTTTATACATGGCAATCAAAGGTAATGAGAAGGTAATTTGTTTCACGAAGTTTTCCAAGTTATTTTTCTTTACATATTCTGTTCTATTTACCCAATAAAGAGATCATAATATGTGCTGTTCATAAGGAAAGGGTTGGTGGTGGTATAACATCTGTCCAGCAGCACATTAAACCTTGCAGCAAGAAAGAAAATGTTATAATTATTTGATTTGCATTGATAGTGTTTCAGTTTTATTATTTAAATGAAATTATTTGAAAAACATTCATCATAGGAAGAAATATCCTCAAATAAAATTCTGTTGATGTCAATATATTTCTAATACCATAGGACCTAATGTTTAAATAAACCTTAGGTCATATATTGTTATTTCTATGTTATATTACCCAGCCTTCCCTCAGTATTATAACATTTATTTCAGTGTTGCTTACCTTTTTGTAAGGTTGGTGGCCCGAACCTCGACGAAAATCTTGGTTTTCAGTTGGAGTCCTGTTGGCGGGATCTGGAGTGGAATTGTATATTTGTTGTCCTGAAGATAAGAGATAAACATAGGTTGGCTTGTTTTGTTTATGATTTTCTCTTGGTTTAGAATCTTTACATAAAACAATGTAAAAAAAACTATAAGCAATAAAAAAGCACCTCAAAGAGCCGCATTTTTAGTGTACTAATAAAACTGCCATCATTGTCTGAAACGGCCAGGCTCACTCCTGACCTGCTCAAGCAAACAGACAGAATTTGCATTTGTTATACTGTCATTTGTTCCTCATGTAAAAAAAAACTTGTTTTTGAAGTAATAAAGCTTTTTTTTAACATAACACTTTTCTGGCATTCAGAAAGCTAGACTTTGTCAATGCTAGAAAAGGACTCACACGCTGGTTTCTGTGTTGTTAACGAAGTACTGCATTGGGTAGACGCAGGAAAACAGGTAAAGCATCTCTGAGTGATATGTGATGATTCCAGTACCAAGGTCTAAGGAGTTGACCACACCCGAGATGTTCACAAACTCAATTCTGGAATAGTCTGAGAAAAGCCCTGTGCCAAGCCCCTGAGTGATCTGTATGGGGTTGACAAGAAGGGTACTTTTTAGTTTTCAGTATTTATACTACACACACTTCAACAAGGACAAACAATGTATAGTATTATTTACAATTGTACCTAGATTTTCAAACATTTTTTTCTTATATGAAATATTTTAAAAAGCCTTTCTAAATAACTGAGCTTTCTTTCAAGTGTTGTTTTCTGATATATACATTTACCTTTTTCTTGTTTTGTGGACATTTTTGTGTAGGGTATCTCTACATTTGTAAGTCTTCAGTTACACTGAAGCAATCTTCTAAATGCATTATTTGTTCTAGCGTACACCTTCTGATGCTTCTTCAACACACCCTCAGTGATGAACCAGGATTTAAAATTTCATCCTCAACCAGATTCAGAATTTTATTTCAGAATTGTATTATACAATTCTCATCTAGCACTTCAAAACCAAAGGTTAGATACACAAAGTATCATGAAACAAAATATTCATATGAAATTTTGTCTTAACTTAAAACAGGTTCAATTATTATTCTTTTAAAAAAATTCTTAAATATATTCTTAACCTTATGACAGGTAAAAAAAACTCTTTTAGACTGTAAGAGCTAAGGTAACCCTCTCAAACTGTAACTCCTGAAAAGGTTCCCAAAATGTAGTAGTTATTAAAGACTTCATAATAGTCCTTTTATAAAAAATAAGTTTGGTTTCATATTGTTTTTCTTCTATTTTGGTAAGAAAATTTAAATAATTACCAGGTTAACAGAAATAATGTTTCAGAATGAAATTCAGAATGTATGGCATATTGTTGGTTAAGCTGTACAATTTAACATGATATCAGTAGAGTACATGACAAATAACCTACAGCCTATGGTTAATTCCATAACAAATCACCAAGAAATCTTAGTTTATGCTGTGATTTTTCTTGAAAAGATTTTTTTCTGAAAAGTTATATTAAATTAATCTAATAAATTCATTCTTATAGCTCTTCAATAAATATTTTTTTGAATTATGAGTTTGCCCCTCTAAGCCAAATTCCATCATTTTTGTGATTCTCTGTAAGCCTTAACAATTGCTTATGTTTCACTGTATTGGGTTAAATTTGTACTAAACATCCAGGAAACTAAGAATAATTTGCAACAGTATTTATAAACCATTGTTGCTGAATATTTTACAGTATTTTTATCTGAACAAGTTTTTTTGTTGTTGTTGTTGAACTAGCAGCCCATGGTGGGGGTGAGTATGGAATAAACTCTAAATGACAAAATAATGCAGACTTTCTTTTGAGAATATCTGAGATCTTTAAAGTGAAAATGCATTTAAGAAAATTTTTATGAACTTTATACTTTTTTCCTAGAGAGCCAACATAAGTTTTGTAAGGAGTATGAATGGCAAACCACATGTAGGTTGCTTTGATGAGGTTTGATGTTGAAAGGAGCGCCAAATGTCCTCAGAATACATCACTGATATGTGTTCAGGTGCATCAAGCGATGTAGTTTAATGTATTTTGTTGACTTATGTTGGCTCACATCAGAATAAATTTTAGAAAGAGATCCAACACCTTTATCGTAGTAGCACAGGCAGAGATAGCCTCCTTAGTGATAAGGAACTGGAATCGGATGACTGGGGGATTTACATTCCATAAAGCGGTCCCCATGCATTGTGGTTTGTTGAAAACATTGTTCAGAGCCATTAGTGTTTCGTTATATCCACCAAAGTAGATGGGGCACAGCAGAATGAGCAACTCTACCCTGTGTGGGCCGCAAATGACTGTGATATCAGAGTTGGCTGTGAAATACAAACAGAAAATACAATATCACAATAACACATTCTGCTGTTCTTATTGTTGCACTGCATAACAAGAATCACAACATGGACACCAGAATTAAAGCCTGTTAATTACAGTATGACACTGCCAAAGGGACACGTGGCCCAGGGCAACTTTCTCACACACATACACAGCATTAAAAGTAAACACACTCATCAGGTTGCTGGGTGGTCCTGGGTTGATTATTGGTTTCTAAAGAAGTGAAAAGTGAGCTGGAAGGGATTAGGTAGGTGGATGACTATAAGAAGTGGGCAGTGGGAAAATGGTTTGAGGTTACTTTGACTGACCTGGCTCTCTGAATGTTGGGTGTGTGCTGCAGGGATTTTGAGCACAGCTGTGGAGAATCAGGCCAAGCTGATACAAAAGGAGAAGAAGCAACATTGTGTTCTAGCTGTAGGGGAACTCCCACCTGTCACACACACACACACTATCACCTTCAGCTCTTTAGACTTATAATAAGAGGGTCTTGGTGTTATTTGCTATATTCTAAAGTTATTTTGAGATTAAAAATAGTTTCTCTATTATTCATTAGGCAATTCATTAAGTCATTAAGTAATTATAAAAAATTCTGAAGGTGCATTTTATCACATCATGAGTTTAAAATACACATGCCAATAAAATAGTGTATATTAAAAACATATATGGCTAAACTAAGTTACATATTGAGTTTTGTATTATATTACTCATCCCTGTACTGCTCTGCAACAATAAAAATGTATTGCACCTGAATGTTGTTGAAAGTTTTCCACAAAAGCAAATTACCTTGTAAGAATGTCTCCGCTTTCCTTCTCCGTCTGCTTCTCTGCCGCTTTCTCCTCATATGATACTCACCATTTATACTGCCCTGCTTTGGGCAAGCAGGTGTGAAAGAGTGTATGAGGTCATTACACACAAAACAGGAGGTAGAGAAAGGAGGCAGCCAGGAGAGCAAGATGAGTAGCCCCAGCAGCTAGTGTAACCTGGCATACCAGCACCTTTTGTGTGTTCTTTGGCACCAGAGCTGGCATTGTACTTCCAGTCCACACACTTTTGTCGGATGGTTTTGTTTGAAATATTACATAATGGCTAGTTTGATCTTCAAAGGTGCAGACACGTGGAAAAAAAAGAGTTTTTTGCTGTACAAATGTTGCTCCTTTAGCTTGTAACTGCAGTCGTGAAGGTAATGTTGCTCATTAACACTCAGTAGTCACCCATAAGGCCTGATCATTTGCATATAAATACATTACCAAAGCTTCTCTCAGCACACTCAACACACATCCAGGTCTTCATTAAGGTACTTGTTTTAGGACATAGTATAACTTACTGTGAACTGAAAAAATTAGACTGGCTAATTCAGAATTCACCTGACGTTAGGCAAACACTGAACAATTGTGTATATAGAAGACAGAAGAGCAGTGTTGCCTGTTTAAAGTTTTTCAAGACCACCTGGATAACTAGAAAATTACAGAACAAATGTTATACGGACTAATATTGTAATTCTTGTCTTTATATAGTTTACAGAAGATGGTCTGGCGAGAACGGAACAATGGGTTTCAGCATCTCTTGAACACTCTGGTGGAAGAGTAATGATCCATCAAAAGCTAAAATCTTTAACTACCCATTGCCGTACAGACAGTATAATAAGCCAGAAAACAGACAACACCGCAACAATCTTTTTAAAGCCATATGAAAGGCACATTACACACCGTTTCAGTGCTGTTAGGTTGGCACTGAAAATGACCAAATGACCAGATCATCGTTAACCAAGCTTTCAAAACAATGAGCAGTAGAACTGTACAAGAGCAGTCAAATCAAATTGTAATTTCTCACAGTATTTATTGCAATAAGAAATGAACAACGATTATGATAAACATATACTGTACATGCACCTTTTGCAAACTGTAGGTACTGCAGCCCTCGTGAGTTAATATAATAAAAGAAAATAAGGAATATTATTATAAACTCCAAGGCTAGCAGCATTTAGACTGCACTTAAACAGACTCTTGCACTTGCGCACGCAGACATGGAAAAATGTATGATATTGGTCATCAGTGAAGTTCACATTAAATAACGCCGAACGATACTATGTGCACTTGCGCAGTTAACTTTGGTAGCACATTTTTCATGGGTAGGAAAAAATGTTCAGAACACCGGTTAAACTTGTGCACTCTGGTTTAGCTGTTGAGTGAGTCTTAGTTTAACATTGTGACATTATGTTAGTTTTTAATTTGTATTAGATTCAGAACATTAGTTTGTGCCTGTGAGAAAAATGCAATCTGACCACACATTCATTTTTGATCCAGAGGTTTTTTTTTCTTCATAAACAAATGCTTATTTAGATTATTTTGGGGGCCCCTACAGGTCGGGGCCCTGGGCTACAGCCCCAGTAAGCCCTTCCTAAAGCCTGGCCACATTTATTTGTTTTAGTGGGTTCTCTTTGATGTTATGACATGCAACAGCTTAGGTTATCCAACGATAATACAGGTAAGTACATACTACCTCTTACTGTTCATTCAGGAAGTTTGAAAGTGGAACAGTCATATGCACCTCATTGTTCCTTCCCATGGGATCTCAAGAAAATGTCATTGTTGATCCAACCTTCTACAGATGTGAGCTATATCTTTTCTTATAAGCAGATAAAGTGAAAGCATTAAGGAACTGACCCACTTGTCCTCTGTATTTATGAAAAACAAAAGTATAACACACACCTCATGAACAAGACACTGTTATTAGATATACAGTACAAAATCTCCTAATATTTTCTCTTCATCTGAATTGGTCTCGGTTTCGTTAGACGCTCATTGACTCTCAGTATTTTAGAACAACAATATATACTGACATGACAAATGACTCTATAGGCCAGTAAAAAAGTAACTGGACATAATTATGAATAAAAGAAGCACTGGCATCATTAAGACTGAGCTATGTTTTCCTCTCAGTGCACATGTGAAAAGACAATGGAAATATGTCATGAAACAGGAATAATTGAAAACCAGTGCATAATAGAATGTTACATTAGAATGAACCTAATTCCATAATTTGAAAGGAAACACAATTTGTTCTTCACTTTTTGACGAGGAGTGTTAATTAGTATCTAAACAGATTGTAGTATCTAAACAGAGTGTTAATTAGTATCTAAACTATCTATTTTTTTTTTAAGTTATAAGTGGGCATTTAAGTCACAAAGGCACAATGCATAGCAGCCAGACAGAATAAACCATTATTAATTTACCGATATTAGTGTTAATGTTTCCTACATTTTGCTCATATATTTCTGTCTCTAGATTTTGGCTTCTATATTTTATATTTGCATGCCTTTTTAATGTCCATTTATCCCTTAGAATTAAACATGCTGTTTCTGTTAGTGTGCTGTGTTCTGTAACTGGTAATTAGAAGTTATAATTCATGGACATAGCACTTGTCTGTAAAGATAAGTGTCTATATTGTTATGCAAAATAGTTGGTCAGGTGAGACGGTGCAAGGCATGAACTTGTGATATTACCCTATCAATATGGAATGGCTTGCCAGTTTCCACCTCTTGAGGGCACAGGCTTTAGTATTTCACCAATCCAAGATCCAACCTTCTCCCTCTTATTGTGCCTTGGTAACACAACCTGTGGAAAATGACACAGTGCAATGTGTACTTTCATTAGAAGCCCTGATTTATTTGACACCATAGTGCACAAACATCCAGATTCATTCAATTGCATCCATGTGTTCATAATACACCAAGTATTACTATATAATTATGCAAAAACGACAAAAGTCACAAAGGTGCTGGTGTTAACATGAACTGACATGTTTATTTCTTTGATTGGACAAGATCATCGTGAACGTTCATGAATAAGACATTGGTTTATTCAACAGCTAATACTCAGTTACTCCACACCTGTTTATGAGGCTTTCTCGTTGGAACCACGTATTTTGCACCCCCACCCCCACCCCCAACCTTGGGGTTATGGCACCAATTTTTGCTATACATGGTCATCAAACAAGAACC
Source organism: Arnoldichthys spilopterus (assembly GCA_037974385.1). Taxonomy (NCBI): domain Eukaryota; kingdom Metazoa; phylum Chordata; class Actinopteri; order Characiformes; family Lepidarchidae; genus Arnoldichthys; species Arnoldichthys spilopterus. The sequence goes on from JBBPDA010000037.1 coordinate 7,248,241, forward strand.
CTAATCAAGCCTTCATACATGCAAACAATGTTCTGAAACAAGACAGGGACATTCAACAGAATGTTGGCCATGGCAATCAAAAGGAAAGCAAACTCCCGGTGCTTAAAAAAGGAAAACCAGGCGAATGACTGCGATATACAGTACTGTTCACGTCCCTTCAGGCTGTATTTGCGCAAGACGAACAAGGATCCCCGGAATAACATGCGATCACATCACTCCGTCCATCTCTCCACACACAGAGAGGCAGTTGTTCCATTCACGTCCGCGTCTCGTGCTCGCACTTTCACTTCGAGCTAGTGTACTTCGTCACAGCCTTGGTGCCCTCAGAAACGGCGTGTTTCGCCAGCTCCCCCGGCAACAGCAGCCGCACGGCCGTCTGAATCTCTCGGGACGTGATGGTCGAGCGCTTGTTGTAGTGGGCAAGGCGAGAGGCTTCGCCAGCAATGCGCTCGAAGATGTCATTCACAAACGAATTCATAATGCCCATTGCCTTGGATGAAATGCCAGTGTCCGGGTGGACTTGTTTCAACACTTTGTACACATAAATGGCATAACTTTCTTTCCTGGTCTTGCGCCTTTTCTTATCCCCCTTCTTCTGCGTCTTGGTTACAGCCTTTTTAGAGCCCTTCTTAGGGGCAGGGGCCGATTTCGCAGGTTCCGGCATCTTTTGTCTGAACGACCAGCAAATGTCAGATCTCCCAGCTTTGGGTCTGTGCACTTTCATGCGATGCTGACTGTCCTATATTTATAGAGTTCGCATGCAAATCAGAGTAAGGTTAGCCTGCGTTAGGATAGGTCGTTCCGCTTGTGTCGTGCTACACAACATTCAAGTCGATTGGTTGCCTTTTAGCGATTTGGTGCATCCAATCAGCAGCGTCGTTGGGGTATAAAAACCAAACCCCGCTTACATCATAAGCGGAAACGTCTTTGGTTGTTGTTGAAATACTAAACAAAGCATATCTCCACGTCTGTATTTGGCTGGTGGTTGAGACATGTCTGGCAGGGGGAAAACCGGAGGAAAGGCTCGTGCCAAAGCCAAGTCTCGCTCATCGAGAGCTGGACTGCAGTTTCCAGTCGGCCGTGTCCACAGACTGTTACGCAAAGGGAATTACGCGGAGCGCGTAGGCGCAGGAGCTCCTGTATATCTGGCCGCCGTGCTGGAGTACCTGACTGCCGAGATTCTGGAGTTGGCTGGAAACGCGGCCAGAGACAACAAGAAGACCAGGATCATCCCCCGCCACCTGCAACTCGCTGTCCGCAACGACGAGGAGCTCAATAAACTTTTAGGCGGCGTTACCATCGCCCAGGGCGGAGTGCTGCCAAACATCCAGGCTGTTCTCCTGCCTAAGAAAACCGAGAAGCCCGCAAAGAGCAAGTAATCGGCTTTTGTGACCGAGGACATTGGCATAACGGCTCTGTACGGAGCCACCATTTTGAGTCTGAGAAGTGTTTCTTGTTCTTACGTTGCATTGTGTTTGTTCCGCGAAAACTAAAACGTGCTTCGTTGTAAACTTTACATTTCTTTGCTCTTGATGTTTCTTGGACGATCTCTTGTGTATTTATAAGGTCCACAGCACGATGAGCGCTGAACACCCGCGGGCTGAAGATGGACACGGTTAACCTGCCGCTTAGAAACACCAGGCAGGCTGAACATCCTGTAGCCCACACACTTCATAGTTTATGGACCAATGCTGGTTACGTCGTCTTTGTCATGAGCTGTTAATGACATTTGAACCATGTTTTTTTTCTGCTCCGCTGTTTTAACCGTTTCAATAAATGTTGAGTGCCTGAGAAAGGCACAAAAGACACGCAGTGAATTCGTCTCTCTGTCCGAGTCGCGCAGTGCTGCAGAGCAGCAGCTGTAGCACAAGTGGGGGACTGTTGTTTATGCTCATGTTGAGGCTCAGCTTTAGTACAGTGTAATTACACTGTGTGGCTCTGCTAGCAGGCCTGCCTTACTATAAACTCATCATTCACATTTGTAACCTGGGAGAGTGAAGTTTTTCATGCACAGTTCTTAACAAGAACAAGGCTGCATCACTGACAAGTTCATTGCATTTTTATTTATTTACAAAAAATGCATATAATATAATATACAGTCTTTCATTACTGCATTTAAAGAAAATCAATGCAAGCTTTCATATATAGGACTTGACCTTATTACAAATAAAGTATTTAAATAACATGCTTGTACTTTAATCTTTCAGCAATTTGATAACTTGGTTGTTACAATGTATTTAACTGCCTTCCCAGGGCACTGTTTCCCATATAAAGAAAAAACTTTTTGTTTTATACATCAGTAAAGAATATGGTCCATTTTGCAATAACTCAAGATACTGATGCTATCTGAAGACATTTACATGGTTCATTCTATTAAATGTCATATTGGAAAATAAATGGGTTCTGACTGCCAAGAGCGACCAAAAACAGGCTTTGACATTAGAACGTAGTCTTCTGGAAGGTAGTTTATATCTTATTCTTCTAGTCCTGGACCTCACCATAACCCTCTGTCTTCATGTCGTTCAGTCCCAAGTCCTCATTCTGCTCGAATGTTCGGGTGTACTTCTCAGTTTTCATCTCAGGGTCAGGATCTGGGGCGTAGATGTTCTGGATAAAGCAAACAGGCATTTAACCTCATATCTAGTCTCTAACAATCTATTTTAGGCTCATTTTTGTGTGTATTAATGAATTTACCTGCAGGTAACTATTCCCAGCTGGATCATCAAGGACAATGTGGACATCCATTTCTCCTGCCATAATCTTCATACACAGACAGGCAAGGTGAAACAGGAAAGTTCTGACCACATGCTAAACCATGACTGGTGCAGGTACTAAATACATAAACCACTTAGAACATAATTTACTAAATCAGTCTGCACACACTGAAAGTCTGGGAAATGCCATTGCAGGAAGATGATAGATATGATTATAGGAGATTATGGATGGTTCACAACTAACCCACTATCTGTTACTGGGGTTGCATGTACTAAGAGCGAGAAAAAAGGTTACAAACCTTGTCGATCTTCTTCCCAAAGACCTCCAGTTTCTCAGATGTGTCTGTGGTAGAGCTGTCTCCACAGATAAAGGGGTTTTTCATAACAATCTGAAATAATGCATTCCAAAAATAAGAAAAAGCATGTAGCCCTAAATAGCCTCAGAGAACAGAGTTGCTCCTGATACTCACCAGTTCTTTGATGTCCTTGAGAAGGCCCTCAAGAGTGGTGAACTTTCCTCCTAGCGCTGCCATACCCAACTCAAACTCAAGCTCTGGGATCAGCACGCTACATGTCTCTGACTGCCTCACAAATGCAAACATAGTATTAAAAAGAGTTCACTTGCACCGTTACAAGATTAAACATTTGATCCATTATATTATAGTCTTATTATTTAGTAACTCTACTATTATTTATGCAGTAACTGCTATGGAAATAACATGCATATTGGGCCGAAAATATGTTACTTATCATTTATGGGACATAGTACTGCATACAGTTTCACAGTTTCATGTTCAAAACTGCCTTGTACAACCACCAGCACAAAAAAACAGACATTTTTCCCCAGGTTAATGTATGAACTGTTTTTTTTTTTATTTTGAGAATTTGGTGTGAATCTCTCTCTCTCTCTCTCTCACACACACACACACACACACACACACACACATATATATATATAATTACATGGATTTTTTTTTTTTTTTTTGCTTCAACCCAACTTTCCACTGTTCTAGAAAACTGTTTGTAGGGGAGGCGATAGGATCCAGATGCCTAAGGTGTTTAATGCCTTCGTTGTCTTATGACACATTTTATATCACAACACGACACAAAACAAGTGTTTACATAGCGTGAAGCATAAACGTTTGCACACTTGTGAACATGAATATGTTTCTGATCCTCAACGAAATGGTTACAATATGCCACCTGCTGCCTGAGGCTCTGGTTTATAATTGAAAAGTTTTGAGATAAGGTTGTAGTCTAAGATAAACATGCAGGGTGTCGTAAGACTATTTATCATTACTTTATTATTAACATTAATTCTAAAAGCTCAGAGGGGACACAGATTCATTCAGTATTGGGGACAGCAGAGAAAATGGCGATAATTTGGCTTCAGAAATAGCAAACCCTGGTTCTTATCATCTTTTTAATAACATTTTGAACATTACTGTTTATGTCTTGTTGAATATATCATGCAGAAATTTGCTAAAATCAGTGGAATACCACTTGAACATTAGCACTGAAAATATAATAATAAAAAACATGATACAGATAGATGGAAAATATAGCATGGCCTTTAGAGAATACTGTTAAATTTGTGTATTATCACTACAGTTTACTAAAACAGCAGAAAATATTTTATACAGAATACCTTCAGCAGGTCTCGTGACATGTCTGAGGGGTCTGTGAGGTGAAGAGTAATTCTTGTTCCCATATCTTCTGTGGCACCCCCTGATTTCACCTGGTCAATAAAAGACATTCAGGAACACAGTGTATTAATTACCAGTAGTGTTTACATACTACAGACGTCTTTTATACCAGTTAACAGACTAAATATGCTTAGATATAAAAAGAGAGTCTTAGCTGTAAGCATTTTTCCTGCCCCTCCCAGGCTAGTTCAACTTAAGAGACTTGTTGAATATGGGAGCTGGGTATTGGAATTATTTAATGAAAATTGTTAAATAAACCACACAAGTCTCTCAACTCATGGTGACTTAGACATTCAGCTATGTTACTGGAACACTGGCAGTCAAAATTCTTATATATCCACAATACTGCATTTTCATTGTTGCCAGAGAGTTTAATTAGCTGGTTATATGATAAAAAAGGGACACAAGCTGCTATACTTCATGTCAATTTTATTATAAAACAAGCTGGAATGTGCACTCATTTAAACACAGCACACATTTTTGTCTTTGACAATTCTAAAGTACATTTCTGATTTTTTGTAACTGCCTGACAATTCTCTCAAAGTCTGGTGAGCCTGGAGTGAATGCTCCTTCTGTATTCATTCATGAGACCCTCAGCTTGTTTTGGGAAAAAATGATGGAGCTCTCTTTGCTAAAGATGAAATGGACCAGCCAGCATCAATCATGATATGGGGTGGGGCATCAGTGCCCATGGCATAGGTGTGAGGGTCCTATTGACGTGGAGGCGTTTTTTGAAATTTAAGAGAGACATGTTCCCCCATAAAGGCAGTGTCTTCCTGGGAAATCCATGGTTATTTCAGGAAGAAAATGTCAGGCATCATTTTTATTCACGGTAGAACAGCATGACCTCGTGGACACAGAGTATGTTCTTAACTCCGTCTCCTATTGAAGGTGTATGGAGCTTCATGAGTAGGAAAGTCAGGCAACAGCCACCATGGAGTGTTAAACATGCATCTATCCCAATTTTACTGAGTGTGTTTCAGGCACAATTTCTAAATTTGTTTAGATTTACAAAATATCTTTGTAGTATATTAAAATATATATACTATAAAGTATATTTTTATAGTATTATATAGTTGATCAGTGAAAAAAATAGATTTTTTTCTTTGAACATTTATCAGTTAATGTTTATAGAGAATTAACAAATTACACATTACAGTTTTTATAGCATTTTATGAAAAATCCCATATATAAATGGGGTTTGTTTTCTGTCAATTGGTGATTTGCAGTGACTTTTCCCCTTTACTGGAAAAGTGAACCCAAACTGTGCCAGAAAAAATGCTCCCAATAGCATAACATCTGTGTCACCGGCCCAGGTACCACTGAGGTACCCTTGAGCAAGGTACCGTCCCACTACACTGCTCCATGTGTGCACATGTGATGGGTTAAATGCAGAGGTCTCATTTTGTTGTGGTGTACTTTGTGTTTAACAGAGTGTGACAATGACATAAGATTCTTTCAATATTACATATGACCACTAATTGGGGTCACCTTTACTTGCAGTGAAAACTAATACACAAGGGGAAACTCTAAAATAGGAAAAAAGTTATTTCTGACCTCATTAGTTCGATGTCCACAGCTGTCACAATTGGTGGCCATGATGATGACTTCTTTGAAATGTGGGATTTCTAATTAACAGTAAAGGAGGAAATCCTGAAGAGACCAATAACCAATAACACATTTTATAAATATCACAAATATTTCACATAATTTTACAGTCAATATAATACAGTACAACATACAAACAGATGAGGAAAATGATCCTCCAGGAATAAAAGGATACGGACAAGTTTCATGTTTGTTGAAGCTGGAGCATTGCACTCTGGACAGTTGGTATTAAAAACAAGGACTTCATTCCTCATACTCTCCAGGTCACTGCTTGGCTTTTCATCTGGCTCTGGCTCAGTGTCCTGAAAGGGTAAGTGGTAAGATGTTAGACTGACGGTTAAACTGGGACCAAAAGCCCAAACATCAAAACAATGAAATAATATGAACCCCAGCCTCTCTCTTCTGAGTGTGTGTGTATATATATATGCATGGTGGAAATTAAAATGCCTATCAATGCTTTTGAAAAACAAAATCTTATTACACCTTAATCAGAGATAAAGCCATTAGTAGTGAAAGAGATGGCTCCAAGGCCTAGGTTTAGGGTTGCCATCTCAGGTTAATGGGAGGCCAAGCCACTGCCAATGTGATTTACAAAAAACTTGGAAAATTTTCCAAAATACAAGAAAAACTAAAATCTCTGATATGTTAATTCACATAAACCTTTATTTAACTGATATAAAAGCACAAAAAAGGTTTACTGGGCAACACACTCAACAGGGACAGAGGTATGTTTACCATTGTTTTGCATCACCTTTCCTTTTAATAACACTTTTAATCATTTTGGATCTGAAGACACTAATTGTAGTAGTTTTGCAATTGGAAATTTTGTCTCTTCTTGCTTGATATAACACTTGAGCTTTTTCTTTGCATAATATAATTGTATTTCTGGATGCAGAGACTTTAGAGAGAATGGCTTTTCAATGTACTCCCAAGCCCAGGTGGCAATATTTATCACAGTAAAAAGATGATTTCTTAGGTTAGGCTTGAAGACACATCCATGCTTGCAAAGACTGGGTGTAAAAGTAGTATCCTTCCATGGCACAATCATTATCCTGCTTAATCCTGTTTAGTGTGTTACAGCCATTGAATTCTACATTGTGTATATTTACAAAATACAATTAAGATGGACAGTAAAACTACTGAGAATATAACACATTTTCCTTGTATTACTTTTTTAAAAAAATCTACTTTTTTGGAAATAGGGTTTGTAATGGGAATAATATAACAAAGGCAAAAAAGAACAGATAAATTACCTTCACATATGAAATAGCAGACAAGACAATTGTAGATTGCCTGAGGCTTGTATAGAACGGTTTGTTGGTACTTTTGGAAACAATCAGTCAGAACACCCCAAAAAAGTCCTCCTTGCTCATATCCTACAAGTTTCTCACCTGTATTCCAAGGACGGCATTCTGCTCAGGTGTTCGTTTGTAGTAGGAGACCGAGAGTGCTTTGTCTTTCTGTGGTGCAAATGGATTCTCAATGAAACTGTTCCCTGAAGGATCATCAATTATCTGTAATAACAAGGTTAACAAGGTTACAAAAAAACATAAAATTGTTTAGACAGGAACAGACACACACAAGACTATAAACATATTCCTTCATTTCTGCATTTTTAGAATTGGGAGATTTACCAGCGTGAATTCTTCTTCCACACTTTTCAACCTTTTCAGTCTCTGAATAAACTGGTCTATCTTGTCTGCTACTTCTGCATCGGTTGCCTGTAAAAAAATATTTAAGAACACGAGCATTAGGAAGGTCTTGTGTGAGATACCACTGTATTTCTTCTACACAGTCATATTACAACATACAAGATAACATTTATTTTAGCAACATTAAATGTATGTTTTGCATAGGATATTTAATTTTTTTTAGGTTTAGTAAATTAGAACAGACACAAAAAGACCAGTGTGACCTATAAACAATACTATCAAAAAATAAGACTGCAATTATATGACTCATGACAATGTCTTTGTAATGAAACATGCAGTGGATCAGCAGCTTTGACAATGTGTATGATACATTAAAAAGTATATTGTGGAGTAATTACATGATTTATCATGAGAAAAATACAGTACTGTCCACCCCTACTTTCAGTAGTTTGTTACAAAACACCCATTAGCACTGAGCTCAGTAAAAATGAGAAGCACATGCCTGTCTAATTGGTTGGTCTTGTTCTAATCCTGATACTGCTCTGTCAAGGAGACCTTCAATGGTGGATAGTGCTGAAAAAGTGAATGGAATGCTTCAGTTAACAGAACGTGTTAGTCATACAGATACAGTGTCATTCTACTAATAATATAAAAACCATATCATGACTGCTTTCTGCTCATTGTGCAGTTATTTGTACTACAGTAATACTCACAGCCTTTTTGTGTAAAGGCAGGGATTTCAAAGTCCAGCTCAGGGATTCTGGTCGTGGCACTGTCTGTCTTCACAACCTCACGGTTCATATCCTGAAAAATTTTAACAAACATACCAAAGCACAGTTGTACTCTTTAGACCATTATATACAACTACAACTGAGATCAACTAATGCATGTTTTGGTAAGAAGTAACTTTATTTAAAGAACCTCATAAAAATGGATTCACAATATCATCTACCATTTAAAGAACTTTGGTTAAAGATACTTAATGGTTTGAGGAGGACATTGGACCATTACTGCTGCAGTCACTGAAAACCCACCTGTTTTATACTGATGTAATGTTGGTAAACAAAAGCATTTGTTATAAGGGATATATATATATATATATATATATAATATTTCCCATGTACGTAAAAAAAATGCAGCATTATATTGTGCTTGAGGTTCTATTAACTGTTATTAATCTATTAAACTCATTATATCACCTCTTTAGACTTTATTCTGAGAGTATAGGAGACCCCTTGCTCTTGAACACGACCCGCAGACTGTATTTCTGTGTTAGTCCAGTGGCAGTGGTGACACGTAAAAGAACTGATGATGATTTCCCTGAAGAATGGGATTTTAGTCAATAGAAGGCGTGTCTTTCCCTGGAAAAAACAAATTTAACAAAGAACAAAGCCAGTAAAAGCGCTGTCACTACCTAAACATCCAAGTCCATGAATCGAAATATGAGTATGAATGTTGTTCTGCATAAAAAGAGCTGGCACTCACATTCTCGTAACAGTTCATGCACAAACTCTCAATTTCAGTTGGCGAAGCATCTTCGTCTTCTGCGTTAATGTCCTTAAACATCCCACCACGCACGTGTTCCTCGCCTATCACTGACATTGTTACCGTACGCTTGAAGAACGATAAAGAGATCTGACTAAAATCAACACGACTCTGCTTTGAGTGGTAAGTGTGAATTAGGTGAATATGGTGCTATAAACTAGAAACGTTGTACTGGAAGCTTCTTCACATGTGTGCGACACCGTAAAGTCACTACCGGGGCGAAGTTGAATTTGTCTACCAAAATAAAAGTCCAACAGTAGCCCAACCTGGACGATAAATGAGACCTAGGGGCTGTTTTAACATCCAGTTTCTTGCGACATTTTACTATATACGGCGACATATTTTAGAAGTGCTTTGACGACATTGGGGGTTTCCTGTGTAGCAGCATGTAGTTCATAGTTCTATTCCCATTCCAATCTTTCTTTAACCGCAGTTTCATAAGTCGTATAACAGTATATTGATGATAAATAAAGAGAGGTAACGGGAGGAAAGTGCAGGCGGACATCGTCTCCTGGTTGACATAAAAATTGAATGTTCATTTCGCATAAAGTATTCGTCGTTGTTCGATAACAGCAGTTTCTGGATGGCAGATTAAAACGCGTAAACCTCAAACGTCTGTTATTCATGAGAACGGTGGTTATAAATGTAGTATGAGCGCAGAATATTCAGAAGCATGTATGACCAGACATGTGAACTACAAAATCCAGCTCGCTGCTGTGTCGCGTCACAATGACGGCATCTGCGCGACAGACATGTAGTCCGTTGTGTATTTAGGTTGTTGACTCAGAACTAAGGGCGCGTACAGGCAGCCGATCATACGGACGACGGACTACGTCGCAGCAGCTCTAATTAACCTACATCGTAGTTTCACACATTAGACTGTCAGATTACTGTAACCTTATCGAAAATGGTTATTAACAATTCAGAGATCAGAACTGCAATCTAATTCATGAGCCAAATTGTTTCTAATATAAAACCTTTGCACACTGAAGTTCTAAACAGAAATTGAAATGTATTCATCATTGGCAACTTGAGATCCAACGAATACATGTATTTCATAAACACTCACAATAGAAAACAAAAAGCAGTTCTGAGTTATGGATGTTTTATTATTCATCATGACATGAGTGTAGGGCCTTCATAAATATAATGCTTTACTTTTCTTGTTTTAAAGTGCATTTCTCATGTTCATAAAATATATGTATTTATTGTCATTACTCATGGCATACAGATCAGGCCTACTGGGAAGAACACAATTTAAATATGTCTATATCTCTAATCAACTTCTTCAATGGTTGGTCCAGAAGATCCACCACCAGAGGGTGCACCACCAGCTCCAGGAAATCCACCAGGCATTCCACCAGGCATCCCACCTGGCATGCCTCCGGCGCTCTGGTATAGTTTGGTAATAATTGGGTTGCACACTTTCTCCAGCTCCTGCTGCTGATGCTCATATTCTTCTTTTTCTGCAGTCTGTGGGAAAAAAAGAAACCTGACATTTTGGGGAAATGTTCTGCAGGCTACAAAGTCATTAAATTAAGTGGGAACATTACAATAATATCTGGTTACCTGATTCTTATCAAGCCAACTAATTATCTCATTGCATTTGTCCAGGATCTTCTGCTTGTCCTCATCACTGATCTTGCCCTGAAGTTTTTCATCCTCCACAGTGGACTTCATATTGAAGGCATAGGACTCCAGTCCGTTCTTGGCCGACACCTTATCACGTTGCACATCATCTTCAGCCTTGTACTTCTCAGCCTCCTGCACCATGCGCTCAATATCTTCCTTGCTGAGGCGACCTATGAAAAATATATATAATGAGAAAACAGAACTAATGTATTGAGGCTCTCAGCACTATGCAGACTAATTAAAAAATTAAATCAGCATACCCTTGTCATTGGTGATTGTGATCTTGTTCTCCTTGCCAGTGCTCTTATCAACAGCAGAGACATTTAGAATGCCATTAGCATCAATGTCAAAGGTAACCTCGATCTGGGGTACACCACGAGGAGCTGGGGGGATTCCAGTCAATTCAAACTTGCCCAGCAGGTTGTTGTCCTTGGTCATGGCACGCTCACCCTCATAGACCTAGTTGGCACATATTTGAAAGCAGTTACTGATCCAGGTTCAGAGTCCATTTTTGTTGTTGTGTCTTGAAATACATAAAAAATAGGTTCTGCAATTAAAAAAAAAAAGTTTGCTACTTACCTGGATCAGCACACCAGGCTGGTTGTCAGAGTAGGTTGTGAAAGTTTGAGTTTGCTTGGTTGGAATTGTGGTGTTGCGCTTAATCAAAGCTGTCATTACTCCACCAGCTGTCTCAATACCAAGAGACAGAGGGGTAACATCCAGCAGGAGCAGGTCCTGAACATTTTCTGACTTGTCACCAGAGAGGATGGCAGCCTGGACAGCTGAAATAATAAAAATAAAATTGCATTTTTGGTTTGGACAATAGCCACTTCATATAGTCTCTATTACAACTACAATGATTATTGTAATCAACCTGCTCCATAAGCCACAGCTTCATCAGGGTTGATGCTCTTGTTTAGTTCTTTGCCATTGAAGAAATCTTGAAGCAGCTTCTGAATCTTAGGGATACGAGTAGAACCACCAACAAGGACAATGTCATGGATTTGAGATTTGTCTAATTTTGCATCTCGAAGAGATTTCTCAACTGGGTCCAAGGTGCCACGGAACAGATCGGCATTGAGCTCCTCAAAGCGAGCCCTGGTGATGGAGGTGTA
>JBBPDA010000037.1:7260455-7273996 GCA_037974385.1 Arnoldichthys spilopterus
GCCACCACCAAGATCAAAGATGAGAACATTCCTCTCAGAACCAACCTAATTCATAATAAAAGAAACTTCTTTTAGCTATTATAAGCTAACTGTTGACTAAGGGAGACATTAAAGTGGGACAAATTCTACTGATGTACATGCCATAGTATTTACCTTCTTGTCCAAGCCATATGCAATGGCAGCAGCAGTAGGTTCATTAATAATTCGCAGCACATTAAGACCAGAAATTGTTCCAGCATCTTTGGTGGCTTGACGCTGAGAGTCGTTGAAGTAAGCTGGTACTGTTATCACAGCATTATTGACAGACTGAAACAACAGAATGACACAATATTTAGGGAATTCCACCATGTTCTATATTTTAAAAAAAGCCAAAACTTTATTTTCGCCTATTCACCTTTCCAAGATAGGCCTCAGCAATCTCCTTCATCTTGACTAAAACCATGGAGGAGATCTCCTCTGGGTAGAAGTTCTTGATCTCTCCTTTATACTCAACTTCCACTTTGGGCCTTCCACCATCACTTATCACCTTGAAAGGCCAGTGTTTCATGTCTGACTGAACCACAGTATCCTCAAACCTTCTGCCAATCAAACGTTTGGCATCTAGAATGAGACCATAAGACTTTGTGGTCATTAATCCTGTGATGGTTATTCAGTTCATGGCATTTTATTAAATACTTTATTCATAGCACTTCTTAAAATGGCTAGTATTAAGTTTATCACTGTGTATTTACAAATTAACAAACCATACTGACCAAAAATTGTGTTGGTGGGATTCATGGCAACCTGATTTTTGGCAGCATCACCAATCAGCCTTTCTGTGTCAGTAAAGGCCACATAGCTTGGTGTGGTCCTGTTTCCTTGGTCATTAGCAATAATTTCAACTTTGCCATGCTGGAAGATACCAACACAGGAGTATGTGGTTCCCAGATCAATTCCTACTGCAGTTCCCTTTGACATGGTTCCTGTGGGGAAAAGTCACATGTTTGAAAGGGAAAAACATGATTTACTTGTACTTTGGAGTGTTAAAGTAATGAGTCACTGTACCATATAAACAGGTTATGCCAGGCCAGTTGCAAGCATGTCAATTATGTGAAACGATAATGCATCTTGTTTTCTGTAAATACCAGAGCACACCAGCCAAACCTTCTGAAAGAAAGTCTTCAGACTGTCCAAAAAGATCAGATAAAACAACTGAATCTAAGTTAAGGGAGATGAACACTAAAGTCGGGAATCAGGCACGTAACAGCAGGTCTGTCTGGCCTTGGAAATGTCAATATGTAAGTTTTGGATACAAGACATGGAAATAGTGAGTGATTATATAGTGTTTCACTTAGGCCATACGACACGGAGTCATTCGATGCCTCTGTAGGGAAGGACTCTTTGATGACGTTGCATTGAAGCTAGAATGGTTAGGGCTTGACTGTAAAATATTAATCAGTGCTAGGCTTTCCTGAACATTCTCAGCAGCCCAACATTTCAGGGCGTATTTCAGCACGGGTATCTGTACCAGCGCAGCCGAATCAACACCCAACAACAAAGAGTCACACTAGGCGACTACATATGTTGGCCGTAATTAACATATGAAACATTTTAGCACACCGCTATCATCGTGTAAAACAGACCGTTTCAACCGGCTGGCCACAATACGAGCGGTTACTTTGGCGCATGTGCATAAGGCGATTTGATGAGGCTGATCTGATCTGCAGCCATCTGGAGCGGAACTTGACCCCTCCCTCCCCCACTCGCGCATCAAGGACAAAAGCCGGGCTGCGGCAGCCTCTGTACTCACTGGATCTCAACTAGCCACTTCACGGCAAAAATCCCTTAAACACCGTCTCTTCGTCGGCTAATGTCAAGAAGACTGAAGTACTTTGTGCTTGAGTCATGTTGCCCTACACCCTTGCTCTACTAAAGCCTACTAAAACTCGTTTTCCCCCTCGGATGTCGAAGGCTCGCTAATCACTCTTTCCTTCTGGATCTTTCCGTGCGCTAATCCCAGGCGACCCCAACCTTAGCAGCGATTATAATAAAACACCTTCAGCATAACATGTAGTCTATTTTACCTCAAGGCAAACAGGCTACCCTACACAAATGTACACAACCGCAGAAAAGTGACATTACCTGACGCTTCTCTGCAGGATTTAACTTGACGTCTGCACCGTGTCTCCGAAGTGAACGCACTGCGGGGAGCAAGCGTTTCACTGGCGCGGCTTGTTCGACCACGAGCCAATCAGATACCAGGGAACCACCTCGTGCACCTGCCAGGCACTAACGGATCGATCCTTCTGGTACTTTCCAGTTTTTCTTGGAAGACTACAAGAACTTTCACTGCGCATTATCACTTCTAGTGTTGGTTCGTGGAATAATATCCAAATGTGACATGACCCACAATTTGCGAACATTTTTTGCCGCTTAAACTGCAGAAAATAGCAAGGACGAAATTATAGATTAAAATACCCTATAGGATGATCCAGGACTTTTTTAGGTTGATGGGATCACGCAGTTTGGCAGTTTAATCTTCTCAACACTACAGGGCCAGAGTTATTAAATGAAACGGAGGGAATATGAGAGCTATTGGGAATAGAGGCTACCTGGATAACATTTTGTAGTAAATCTATGATGTTTGTCCTAGCTGCTGTACTTAACAAGATCCACCAGATGGCAGCAAACCGGCTGCTCTCAACGGGATCGCGTTGGCAGTAAAGCAGGTGATCCTTAGAAGAATCTGGTACAAATGTGAAAAAAGCGAGCACTGTGTTTTTAGTTATCTCGGGCTTTACTTGATTTCTTGACATGGATTTTGGAAGCTTAGGTTCCTAACTTCTCGTAGAGCTTCTCGTTTCAAGAAAGTTACTTCTGCTGAACACCACAGCCTATACATCACTGTCGTAAATGAAGTCAAACACATTAAAGATCAGACATGTTCCACGTGTTTTATCTGTTTTTCTGGAGACTTTTACTATTAAACTTATATATGAAATAGACAGATAGACAAACAGACCTATCCATTATTAATCCAGAGGGAAATTTAGGTAGCAGTAGTCACAATATACAAATAACAGTAGAAACAACAATAAAAATGCTGTACAAACTACACAAATACACTATACCAATAACATTACAGGCTGTGAAATATAAAGTTAAATTAGAATCTTACAGTTAAATATAGTCATTTAGACTGTGTATAGTGATGCCAGTGCAAAAGGAACTGTGCAAATACAATAAATATTAATTTATACTAAAATAAAAACTAAATTGCATTTTTATGTACTGATGACAGATGCACATTTCTTTTTACACTACAGTTTTAAAACTTTTTATGTTTTGTTAATACTGTGCCTTTAAGCCTCATTTATACAAATGATCTTTTTTCTAATTGGCTGCCCTGTATTGTGTACAAAATGTGGCCTAAACTAGGCAGGCTAACCTGCTGTAAGCTGAATATGCAGTATATATATGAAGTTATGGGTCCTTTAAGAAAAATACAAATTCTGTCTACTTGTTCACTAAGCAGAGCAGCTTGCCTTTACTATAAAAATCTCACCAGTACACGACATGTTAAGGAAGCACTTTTACACTGCGACCAAGTGTAAAAGTTATTAATAAACAACTTAAAACTGTCAAACTGATCTTGGACTATGTCAATTAGTGACGCAGGTGTTGACTGGTCAGTGGGTTAAAATAAAAACGAGAACTGGTGCCTGACCAAAATGTCCCTGAGAGATCAAAAATACATTGTTGAGTGGGAAAGACCATGACATTCTAGTGATGTCATGGAAGTGGTTGGTGTGTTTAAAGGAGATCTACAGAGAGGAAGTCAGCTTCAGACTTCAAGCCTTGCAGAATGGAGAGTAAACAGAGCTCATGTGTTCGCGTACTTTTGTTGATCATAGGAGGTATGTACATTAATATGTTTTTATGCTACAAAAATATTGTTGTACTGCTATGCTTCAATCATTTAAGGACAAATGTGTTACTGTGTTAGCATATTGTAATATCTTCTTAGGTGCATGTGTTAAGGTCTAGCCTCTGAAACTATTTTAATAAGCTCACAGAAGAATACAGACAGATACTGCATTTTTAGAAAAATGGTGCCATAAGATTATGAGTGGCATATCAGGTCACTGTTATTAACGGTTCTTTAAAGCAACGTACGATTAAACCTTAAAGCTGAATTTTAGGGAATGGCCATGTAGCAAAGGTAAAGTTGTCAGGTCTAAATTTCCTCTGAGGTCTATGTGATTTTGGGTTCTTTATGCTATAGGACAGTGAACATTGCACTGGAACAGAGTCACAAATAAACATAGCCAAAGTAAAGAAGTAAATATTCAGAATATAAGGAAAACTTTTTTCCAAAGTGAGAGGTTTTCTTCTCTGTTTTTGACACACATTCAGCAATGTTATCTTTCTAATGTTTTACTATACTGAACACTGAACGGAAACCACAAAAGGAGCTGAGAGATATTCAGAAAGAGATCTGAACTATTTGTGAACTGATATCCTCCAAACTAGTATGCTGTATCTATTAAGTATTTCCCATAGACAGACCTGCAGCTGCAGCTCAGTGTATAGATATAGCAGAGGCGTCTTGCCACCCACTCTTCTGTTTTGAGTTTATAGCTATAAATATGACACTAGAAGGTTGGAGAGTACAGGGGCTTCACTCTGTTCCTGCATGTTCTCATGACCATAAAACGACACCTACGTTAGGCTAGAGATTTCAGAAGTGTCAGTGTGGTCTTGCATGTTCTCATAGCCTTAAGAAAATTACACCTACAGTATGTCGGGGTTACAAAGACTTCAGTGTGTTTTTGCATGTTCCTGTGACTATATGATGAGTGAATCTCAACGCCAGCGTTTCCGGTTTGAGAGTGTATCTTTGTGTGTCACAGTGGCAAGTTCCTCCCTACCTGCGGCATTCTAACCACAGACAGATATATCGACCACTCTCTGCTCACTCTCACACTTGCTTGTATAGTCGCCTTCTCCTTCCTGTCTGCAGCCCCCCAGCAATGAGAGCAACATTATGAGTCAGTGTTGAGTGAGTGGAGACCACGGCCTTATCTGCCCCCCTATGTTCCATTTACCAGTGGCATTTTCACACTCTCTTTTGCCCACTCAGTGGCTGTAGTCATGAAGTCCGATAATTACAAAGAGTTATTTTGTGTGCAAAAAAAGAACAACAGAAAAAACAGAGGTAATGAGATCATAAAGCAGTCTGACTGGGCTTTACCTTTACCTTTTACCTCCGAAAACTTTAACGAAAATTTATCCCTTTCCAGTGTTTTTACATGTGGAAATGCGTTTTTTATGTTGTTACAGGCATAACCCAGTGTTTGGGGGTGAAGCACATCACAGTTATTAAAGGACAAGCGTTGACATTGACCTGCCCTATCAGAAATGTTGATGGGAATGACCATGTAGAGTGGAGAAACCCAGATGGCTTTCTCATGTTCTTCAACAAGGACAGGGGTAAGATAAAATAATACATTTTATAGTTTGTAACATTCATCAGCAAGGAAAAAGATGAAAGCAGTACTCCAGCCTTTTCTGTATAACCTAGCCATGCATAGCATATGATCAGTTTCCAAAGAGAATCAGTTCCCTTTGAAAAGACCAGAACCTTCCCATTGGCGTCTATTATAAACCATTTTATTAGTCAGGGTTTATATTCTGTTGCTGAGTACTGGGAAATACATTAGATTAAATGTAAAAATGCTGGAGTATTCCTTTATGTCTATGCAAAGAATATACATGTTCTTATAGGAATGAGGCTTGTTAAATTAAATCATTTTAGCTGACTAGTCTTAACCTGAATAAGAAGACAATCCTTGCTAAATGTCAGTTTCTCGTATTTAAAATGTTATTTTTAATAAAATATCTCTTATGTTAATTTGCAGCCTTGAAAGACACAAGGTATGAGGTTGTCACCTTAACCCAATCAGATTATTCAGTACGCATATCTAACATCAAATTTGAGGATGGAGGGGTCTACAAATGTCTTCATTATGGCCATCGGGTTGCGACAAAAAGATACAGAATAACTGTTCTGAGTGAGTATGGGCTTTTATCCATCTGCAATTAGCATTTACTAAAGATATCAAGATATCCAAAAGGGCTAAACTCCAGTCCTGAAGGCCATGGTACATAATTTGCCATGTTTTAAGACATAAGACTCATTATATGAACATCATGTCAACACATGTTGAGAAGGATATAAAAGAGAAAGCATTAAACTGCAGTCTGGTGCCTTTAACTGACTTGACTTCAGATTAATGTAATAAATACATATGATCTTATATGTTTTATTGGTGTGGAAATGTGCACAGTTCAACTTTCAGTTGTCCTGCTGTGGCCTATCAGGACTGAAATTGTCATTGTCCAAAGAATGCCCTGTATCCCATTTTTCACAATTTTTAATGTTACATAATTTCAATACAGAGACTGCCCTTTTTGTGATGATGAATGAACCAATATAAATGCCCCAGATTTAAGTGGATAAAAATGCTTCAGATTAATTTACATTAACAGTAAAGAATGTATGCATTCTTCTTTAAAGTTACCATTTTGGAGATACTTGTTTTTTCATGTGCCAATAATGTTTAACCCTTCTATTTATATTAAAGTGGGAATCATAATCGTTTTACTAAAGAAAATGTCTAAAAAATTTCAGGTGGTGTTATGCTGGAGAAGACAGAACATGGCGATAAAACAATTATAAAATGCTCAGCTTCAGCAAATGATCAGCCACCCCGACTCTCATGGCTTATGGAGAACGGCCTAGAGATGGAATGTGAGTACATGGTCACTCTGAAACTTTGTTTGTAGATGTTTGGTTACTAAGCTAAATTCTGTGGTAGCTGAATATGGTAGTGAAAAGTGAATGAATAATTAAATAAACAGATGGAAATATTTGGGTGGATAGGTGGTATGGATGGGTGAATTGGCCAAGTTTGAAGGAACTTTCACCCCAAGGCCACATAATGTAAAGGCTATACCAATACAGATTTCTTTCCAAGAACTAGGACTATCCAGGCCAAAAATAATTTAGGAATTTTGAAATTTTAAGAGTAAGACTTTCTTGCCTATGTCCACTTAAATAGATCAACAAGATAAACAGATGTGAAATTTCCCTTGCCAGTCCACCCCCACTTAACCACCCACTCTAAAACAGACAAGAAATTGAGGAACAGAGTTAAGGTCAGCCAAGGACAGCCAATGATGAAGATTGGCCAATAGTAAGCAAAAGCTGTAAGTCTACAAAAAAAACAATGTAAAAATACAAAATAAGAATAATCTATAAATCTTAAACATTTTTGATAAATCTAAAATCAATTGTTTTATTGTTGTATAATCTTAAGGGTTATGAGGATCCTTTTCATGTCTAATTAAAACTGATACAGAGCCCTTTAAAGACTGTTAAAAACACTTTTCTGAAATGTATGCTGTCATTACACATGTCTCCAGCCATCCAAATAAGCAGATTCGTCATGTTTTTTACTTACAGTTCACCCAAACTATGTGTTGGAAAGTGGATCCAAGAAGTACACTGCAGTTAGTCTCTTACATGTGAAGACCCATAATAGGCCAGCTACACTGAAATGCCTGGCCCAGCATTCAGCTCTATATGGCACGCCACTAACAAACTTCATCCGCATAGGACCACAAGGTGAGACAACTGTAAAAACAGTACATGGAGAGATCACTCTGGATGGCAGTGAACATACGTGGTCATTTTCTCATAAGTAGGAAATGAAATTTGCAATGGGGATTTTGTTGGCTTGTGGAGTGTAGAGAAAGCGTAGTTTACAGAATGGACTCTCGGGTAGTTTCCCCTTTGTCTTTCACCATAAATCACATGAGTACACAGGAGTTCTTCAAAACAGGAATGTGTTTTCCAATGCCAAAGAAAGTTTAAT
Organism: Arnoldichthys spilopterus; assembly: GCA_037974385.1. Classification (NCBI taxonomy): domain Eukaryota; kingdom Metazoa; phylum Chordata; class Actinopteri; order Characiformes; family Lepidarchidae; genus Arnoldichthys; species Arnoldichthys spilopterus. The sequence goes on from JBBPDA010000037.1 coordinate 7,268,375, forward strand.
CAAGAAAATATAATAAATACAATAAACTATCTCTGGTTTGGTAGGCGAAGAAACATCTACCACATCAGAATATACCAGCACTACAACAGAGAAAGTGATCACTCCAACCCTTGTCCCGCACTTCGGCAGTACAAGTAAGTGCATGTTTTTCAGAGCAAACCTAAGTTTGAAATTATTTAAGTTAAAAAAATTTAAGTTAAATTTCTGCATGATTTAAATAATTATTCAGGACATATGTGATGTACAAATTTTGCTGCTTTAGTTTAGTGCTGGGGCAATGAGTCTAATGTTAAATACAGATTTTAGAAGTCAGTAGTCACTTACAATAGCCCAGTTTTTTTTTCTATAAATATACATGACCAAAACTCTGGACTCTACTTTGTGAATACCAACCTAGGTGTTGTCTGAAATTACTACTTGTAGAGGATATTATATGATTTTGCTTTTATCTCTTCACCATTATTTTTGTTATTATTATCTACAAATATATTTATTTTGTTTCAGTGTACACCAGCAGTCATTCACAATCAGAAACCCCAGATGCTTCAGCGACTTTAAGCACCACTTCATACAATAACACAAAGGGTAAGAGCCACATAAAGAAGCTACTAACACAAACAGGTTTATCTCTTCTGTTAATATGCAACTGAATCATTCTCTTGCTATTTTGTGAGCCATGCATAGCTTGTCCTAATTTACACTACTTAACCCTAACATGCCCTCTGTCATTTTTACTAATGTTGAAATAATTTATTGCAGTAAACAAAACCACTGAATCAGTATTTAAAACCACAGAAGGAACTCCAGTGAATGCCAGCACTGTTTCATCCAACAGCACCTCAGGTAAGAAAAAATACTATTGTCATCTTTAGGTCTCACTTAAATGTAAAATAATAGAACTTACTTGTCCTTCCCAAGCATGTTGTTTGGTAAACCTTCACATTAGATGAATCAATTAATGATCAAGTAATTTAACCTTGTGCTAATTTTGGACAATTCAGAAGACAGTAACCCGTGTTTTGCTTTTTTTGTTTTTTTAGGAAACGGGGATGAGAACCAGGACGTAAGAAAACATAAGCGGAGTGAAAAGGGAAATTCAGTGCTGCTAGTAATACTGGTCACATGCCTTATCTTTTGTCTGATTGTGGTGCTTGCTTTCTTTCTGCTGCGTCTAAGAAGGGCACACATCGCATGGAAACAAGGTAAGATCTCTTATGCTGCATCAAGAAAATTCAAAAACTGTGCAAAATATTGTTTTGTACACATGGGGTCCTCAGATTCTGTCCAGCAGAGTTTGGTGATTTTACTGCTGAAACATGCCAGCCAAACCTGAGATGAAGAAGGAGGGTTTTTGCCAGAAAATCTCCAAACTGTGCTGGACTCCAGCCCTCCAGGACTGAAACTGATGACCCCTACCATGCACCCTGAATGCATTTATTCTGAGTTTATGAATGGTTGTTTGCAGTTGGATCTTGCCTAAATGTTTTTTTTTTAACCACAGAGAATGAAGAAAATGATCAGTCAGTAGAGAGCAGCAAGTCAAAGTCCAGCAATGAAGAGAAGCAGAAAGCAAACCAGCAACAGAGAGGACGAGGTACAAAGTCACATCACTGATCATAAATTTCACACATTTCTCTGAACAGATCTTAATAACCCTTATCCTCCTCCTTCTTTAGGCATTTTTAACACTGGTTTCACAAAGTACAAAGTGGAGGAAGCAGCAGCAAATGACACAAGGACTCCACCTGCTGTTATAGAGGTTCCTGATGAAAAACCACAACATGTAAATCACACTGTGCTGAAATCTTGCATCAGAGAGACCGAACTTTGATATTTTTGAGTGTTTTATCTCAAAATCTTGACTACATAGACTATGCTGCCATTCGGTCGGCCTGGAGGTGCTTGAATGTTAAAAAATGAAATGTGAAGTAAAACTTAATGAAACTTGTTGCACATTTTTATGTTTGCATGTTTTATTGAAAGACAGAATGTATATTTTTTATAGTAAATGTCTATTTTTATAACTGGTGGTAATAAATATTTGTTTTTGTTACAAGTGTTAAGTTGTCAGTTATTAGCTAGTTATTTTTTTTTTTTAAATAAACATGGTTTTAAAAATAAATTAGTGTGGCACAGTGTGGCCCTAATGTAACAAATTATTTTTGGCCCTCATACCCCCAATCTCTGTAACCAATAAAATTAGTGGCTGAATGGATGTCACTATTTACCTGGCTTTCCCCCAGTCCTTTCAGAAAGAAAAGCTGAATGGGATAAAAAAAAAGGGTAAAAAAAAAAACCTAAAAAAACTATTTTAAATAGGAAACGTGCATGGACATCTAAAGAAGTTTATTTGGTTTTTAAATACATATATGGTTTTAATTTATGTTCTAAAACAGAGCTTTTTTGTTGCTCTAAGGCAACATTCTGCAGTTAGGATATTTTTAAAGATAGCATCAAAAAAATGATAGAGATGTGCCAGGATGCAAAATGATGACTATAGTTTGTGTCTTTGCTGCTCTACTGCTTTTCATTGGAAATGGATACAGGGGCAATCAAAGGCCTAAAGGTACAGGATTGGGCAGTTAGGGTCATTGCTTTAGACAGTGAGTATAGTGACCTTGAGGGCAGTGATAACAAAGATGAGTAGAGTCTAGTATCAGGTTTAAGAGACCCATGCTCTGAAGTCGTCAAGGAGAATAATACGTATTTGGGTGGCGTGGATCAGCTTGACTCATTGATCCAATTGTACCAGATCAAAATTAGATAAAAGAAAGTGGTTTCACTTGATTCTTCAGCCCACTGGATGGCTAAGGAGAGACCCATGATACGAGGAAGGAAAGGCACAAAAAACAAAGTGCCATAAATGTGATATCCACATCTGTTTGACAACCTCCAGAAACAGCTTTCCACAATGAATAAGACATTGGAGTTGGCTGGGTCAAATGGACAAACCTGGACTCCATAATCTACACACCATTTGTTTGTTTTTGCTTTATTTCATTTATGGAAATCATTGGTGTTTTAGTACACTTGTAGCACATTGTTGCCCAGGTTCGATTGGGTCACAAATGTTTTCACTGATACATTATCAGGGACCCCCAAGATTCCAAAAAATTAGGGATAAATATTTTTTTTACCACAAAAAACAATTCATGCCACAGAGTGTTAATTTTCCCCACTCTTTATTCAGCCTTAAGCCTCAAGCTTAAAATGTTTCTGGAGGTTTCGTTGTGGTCGGTCCACATGCTGATCCAGGACAAGTTTCGCTTTTCCTTATCGTGCTTTTTGAGATTCATGTGATTCGAGAATCTGGCGCAGGATCAGCCGTATCCGAGTGCCATAGGGCGCGGTCAACTACTGTGAACCAACCAGCTCCCTGCTTCTTTTCTTACAGGGCGGAGATAAAAAGACTGTTTGAATCGTATTGGTGTTGACGACGTGAAGCTCAGTTCTCCTAAATCTGATTGGTTCAAGTACCGACAATATATACATGTTCTGGAACATTCGTCCTTTCTCTCTGCAGCAGCGAAGTAAGGCAGGCACTGCCTCAAGATCACTCCAGTTTTCATCGGCCTCTGTTACATAAGTTTTGGTGAGTATATAAAAAATGATCATCTTTTTTGTCTAACATTTTCATTTTACAATTAAACATATTAGCTGAATCTCATTGTTCGACAAAGAGTTAGCTTGTGTCCATTGTTCGGCTATGTAACAATGAAGCGCCGGTTTTTGCTCTTAAGTAAAAACACTGAATCAAAAGCTGCGTGGTACAGTTGACTTACTTTACTAGTCACCTTTTGTCTTTTATCGGACAGTCTTAAGATTGTGTAAAAAAGCCTATTTGAAAAGTCTCCGTTATAACAAAGGTAAAGACCGGATGTTATCTGACTAGTTAGCTTAAGCTAATGTATTTTTTTTAGCTAGTAGTTAAGCTCCTGAGGCTGCTTGTTTGTATTTTTATATGAATTTTGTTTGTACGCGACCGGCATTGAAATTACACGTTTTATATATAATTTTTTTTTTGTTACGAAAACGTGGTCGTTGTAAGGCACCTTATTGGAAGATTTGTCGTTATTTACAGCTAGACTAGAAGTCTCTTTTGTTTCTATCTGCCCAATGTGTATCGGTTATTCGACGTTTGAGATTTATATGCGTATGATAAACGTTCGGCATTGTTTGACCGACTAGTGAGGTATTTGCCGCTGAACAATGCTTGCTAGCCAAAATGGTGGCTAGCTCTGAAGCAATCGCTTCAGAATCTTCTAGAAGCCCTAGCCACGTGGTCCCGCCTCACTTCCGGTATGTTAGGTTAAGGCCCTTACGATGGTAGGAATTAATTTAAGCTGCTCAGAGGTTCAGCATAGTATTTGTGAGTGATGTTTATGAAGTTTATTAATTGATTATTTAATTTTATCATTTCAGGAACCATGTCTAAAGGACCAGCTGTTGGCATTGATTTGGGGACCACCTACTCCTGTGTTGGAGTCTTCCAGCATGGCAAAGTTGAAATTATTGCCAATGACCAAGGAAACAGGACCACACCAAGCTATGTGGCTTTCACTGACACCGAAAGGCTGATTGGTGATGCTGCCAAAAATCAGGTTGCCATGAACCCCACCAACACAATCTTTGGTCAGTGCATCTTTTATTGCTTGTTAAATCTGAAGTGTTTATTACTGAGTTCAGTTTGGTAAAATCTAGTGATGTTCCAGGTAGTGACTGTAGTTTCGCTATGATGAAGTTGATTCCTGCCATTCGTAGTTTCCACCAGAGGTTGAAAGACCAGAGATGGCACAAGTTCCTTCCTTGGATGTCTGAGCGAACAAAGAACAAAAATGCAAATGCTAGACCTGTAAGCCTATTGTATTCTAAATGTTATGTAACTTTGACAGATGCCAAAAGACTTATTGGACGGCGGTTTGATGATGGGGTTGTGCAGTCCGACATGAAGCACTGGCCTTTCGAAGTAATAAATGACAACACCCGTCCCAAAGTCCAGGTTGATTACAAAGGAGAGACCAAGACCTTCTACCCTGAAGAAATTTCATCCATGGTTCTTGTCAAAATGAAGGAAATTGCCGAGGCCTATCTTGGAAAGGTGGTGTAGACAAATGAGCTTTTTCTTGGTGAAATTGGTGATTTAAGAGTTAAATGAGCAAGTTGCTGAGTTTTCAATCTGGTAACTTTGTCTTGCAGACAGTCACAAATGCTGTGATCACAGTGCCTGCCTACTTCAATGACTCTCAGCGTCAGGCTACCAAGGATGCAGGAACAATCTCTGGCCTGAATGTTCTGCGTATCATCAATGAGCCAACAGCTGCTGCCATTGCCTATGGTCTAGACAAAAAGGTTTGTTTTTGTACATATTTTGACCAAGACCAGTGACCGTACTGTTTTGTTAATAACTGCTTACTCTCGCTATGATGAAGTTGATTCCTGCCATTCGTAGTTTCCACCAGAGGTTGAAAGACCAAAGATGGCACAAGTTCCTTCCTTGGATGTCTGAGCGAAATGAAATGTTTTTGCTAGCCAGTGAACTTTTGAGTTAGTTGTGAACTAGTGTTTTCTTTTATGTAGGTTGGCTCTGAGAGGAATGTTCTCATCTTTGATCTTGGTGGTGGT
>JBBPDA010000037.1:7274266-7284266 GCA_037974385.1 Arnoldichthys spilopterus
TACACCTCCATCACCAGGGCTCGCTTTGAGGAGCTCAATGCCGATCTGTTCCGTGGCACCTTGGACCCAGTTGAGAAGTCTCTCAGAGATGCCAAAATGGACAAGGCTCAAATCCATGACATTGTCCTTGTTGGTGGTTCTACTCGTATCCCTAAGATCCAGAAGCTGCTTCAAGATTTCTTTAATGGCAAAGAATTAAACAAGAGCATCAACCCTGATGAAGCTGTGGCTTATGGAGCAGGTTTGTAGTGCGCATATTCATTTCACAATTGACCTTGCTATGATGAAGTTGATTCCTGCCATTCGTAGTTTCCACCAGAGGTTGAAAAACCTAAGATGGCCCAAGTACCTTCCTTGGATGTCTGAGCGACAGCCAAGATACAATTGTATTTGCCTGCATGAGAATTGTGTAATAAGTTCCCTGTTTTCAATTTCAGCTGTCCAGGCTGCTATCCTCTCTGGAGACAAGTCTGAGAATGTTCAGGACCTTCTACTTCTGGACGTTACCCCTCTGTCTCTTGGAATTGAGACAGCTGGTGGGGTCATGACTGTTCTCATAAAGCGCAACACCACTATTCCAACCAAGCAGACTCAGACTTTCACCACCTATTCTGACAACCAGCCTGGTGTGCTAATTCAGGTGAGAACCTGATCATTTTGGTTAATGGTCTGGCTTTCGCAATGATGAAGTTGATTCCTGCCATTCGTAGTTTCCACCAGAGGTTGAAAAACCCAAGATGGCCCAAGTACCTTCCTTGGATGTCTGAGCGAATTTGACTTGTTTGTTTAAAAAAAAAAAAAAAAAAGTCATTCCTACAGATGGTTTTTATTTTTATTTAAAGGTCTATGAGGGTGAGCGTGCCATGACCAAGGACAACAACCTGCTGGGCAAGTTTGAATTGACTGGAATCCCCCCAGCTCCTCGTGGTGTACCCCAAATTGAGGTTACATTTGACATTGATGCTAATGGCATTATGAATGTCTCTGCTGTTGACAAGAGCACTGGCAAGGAGAACAAGATCACAATCACCAATGACAAGGGTATGTGCAAAGAAATGTCTTGTAGTATTGCAGATAATTCAAATATACTACATTATGGATTCAAATTTAATTTCCAATTTCTCAAACGCCCCTCACTTTCTACACAGGTCGCCTAAGCAAGGAGGATATTGAGCGCATGGTGCAGGAGGCTGAGAAGTACAAAGCTGAAGATGATGTGCAACGTGACAAGGTGTCTGCCAAGAACGGCCTTGAGTCCTATGCCTTCAACATGAAGTCCACCGTTGAGGATGAGAAGCTGAAGGGCAAGATCAGTGATGAGGACAAGCAGAAGATCCTGGACAAATGCAATGAAGTTATCAGCTGGCTTGATAAAAATCAGGTAAAGCACTTATCTAATTGAGTTTACTGATGTTATTGGGGCTGGGTACATGTACAGAAATTTAACATGCTTTTGTGTGCCCCTAGACTGCTGAGAGAGAAGAGTTTGAGCACCAGCAGAAGGAGCTGGAGAAGGTCTGCAACCCAATTATCACCAAACTGTACCAGAGTGCTGGAGGCATGCCAGGTGGAATGCCTGATGGGATGCCCGGTGGCTTCCCAGGAGCTGGAGCTGCACCTGGTGGTGGATCGTCAGGACCAACCATTGAGGAGGTTGATTAAGCCATTCCAAACCCACTACCTCCACAGCAATGTTAACTGTTACCCTCTGTAACAGGATTCCTCTAAAATGTATGGTGTTTGGGTTTTAGTTGGGATTCTGTTGCAGTGTGACTGCAGAAAAAAAGGGGATTAAGGGATCACTTCTACACCAGGAAATAAATTTTCTACTTGAATGTTCCATAGTTTATCAACTGTTGGAGTTTCATAAGCCTTTTGCAACTGCCTTGTTTTTGCCTTGAAGCAAATATAAAATAAAGTGGTAACTTCTTCCCATTATCTTGTCTGTTTCTGAATTTCTACACTACCACTTTTCTGTTTTAATGTAGTAAATGCACTACTGGTACACATGCAGGTTGCTATGGCTGGAAGTTTGGTATTAGGCAAGATTGTTTTTATTTACTTGCATTATATAAATTCAGGTAAAACGACATGAAAAGCAAATCTGGCCTGTTTCACATTCTTTTCATTTCAGGTTTTTACAATTAATGTCCTAAATCCCTTTTGAGGGAGGTAAATTTAAGCTAAGTTTATGTAAGACAAGTATATTTATATACGACCTCATACACAGTGAAGTGAACGTGACTGTCATTGTGAACACACTCAAGCACCACAACAAAATGTGACCTCTGCATTTAACGCATTACACGTGGAGCCATGGCCAGCTACCAACAGCGCCTGGGGAGCAGTGTAGTGGGACGGTAACTTGCTCAAGGGAACGTAAGTGGTGCCTGGGCCGGGACTTAAAACTGCAACCTTCAGGTCCCAAAGGCAGTGTCCTAACCACTAGGCCACCAAGAGGTCATTCGATGTGACTTACAGCAACAGGCATTAAAAGAATAAAATCTTTAAAAAGGTAAATGGGCATAAAATTAAAGACTAAAGGCAGTTTTTAGTTGCTTTTTGAAGTTGGCAACAGTTGGAGCAGATCTGATCTCCATGGGGAGCTGGTTCCAGCAGTGGGCAGCATAAGGACCATCCTGCTGATCTAAGATCTTTGAGCCTGGTATTTATCAAAACATTTCCAATAAATATTTGGGGCCCAAACCATTGAGTGACTTCTAGACAATGAGTAAGACTTAGAACTGATTGGAAGCCAGTGTAAGAACTGGAATAATGTTCTTTCTTTTATTGGTCTTTTTAAAAAATTCTTGCAGCAAGATTTTGAATAAGCTAGGCTTTTAGGAAGGGCATTGGATTAATCGACCCTGCAGGATATAAAGACATGAATACATTTCTCCATTTCCTGCTTTGACACAAAATCTCTAATTTTAGCTATGTTCCTGAGATGCCAGAATGCAGATTGTTACAGCTTTAATGTGGTCACTGAAATTCAGCTAAGTAATAAAGTCCTAACACTAGAACAACAATTGACACTGCTGTGCATGTCCAGCAGAACTACATTATTCTTCAACCTTATGCATGTTCTGTAAGGTGTAAAATGGCATCAGGAAGTAAGTTTGTATATCTTGAAGGAGACTAGCTGAATTGGTAGAGTTAAATTCCATTTGTGTTCTGTCAAACTTGTTCTTGTAAACTCTCATGCCTGAATGTTTATTTGTCCTTTGTTTGGTTCAACTGAGCATTCAAAGTCCATTCTGAATTGGAACAAGGAAACCCAGAAGTGCCTCTATCTGAGCTTTAAATCCCTTTAAATCATTTCTGGGGCTACTGTTTTAACTGATGGAAAATGTATATTGTGAATAAGAGTATGTAATAAAACAGTATGAACATGGTCAGATTAGGTTCAACTTTGCCATTGTGCGGAGTACATCTACAAAGGCAATGATTTGCAGAGAACAGTAGATTACAGTAAAGTGAAGTAGAAGTGATTCTGTGTGTTACAATGAGTACAGTTTTGACACTGGAGAGCCGTGTCTACAGGTATGTACAATATGATAAATAGTGAGGTGGGTTGAAGAGAGTTATATGTATACTGATATAAAGTTGTTTGTATGGAAATACAGCAGTTGTAAACTTACACAGGTTAAGAATCATCTTCGTGCCTAATTGCTGTCGGGAAACCCAGACTAGAGCGCAAAGCTATTGTTTTTTAAATAAATATTACACGTGTAAAACAAAATAGATGGATAGATAGATGATAGGTGCTCACTCCCGCTCCCCCGTTCCTACTGCGCCTGTGTGAACATATCAGCGCGTCTGTGTTGTCATGACAACGTGTAAGCAAAGGGTAGACAGACGTCATAGCGGCTCGAGTGGGTGAGACGTTTCAGTGCATTTAACGCCAATTCTAGCTTTTATTTATTAAATATCCATCATTAACTACACGAGCTAGTAACGAGATGTATGGTTCAACCCATTTATGGCAAGTTTATTATTAATATCCTTTCTTTGTGATTATGGCCTCCTTCTAAATTAACCTAAGCTCAAGCCTGAAGGCAAGCTAACTGACCTAGCCCGGTTAGCTAACAGTGTTTAGTGTTTACCTTGAATAAACCTTCGTTTAAGAAATTAGATTTTATATATATTTTTTTATTTTGTAGTAAATTATATATCAACTAATTGACTTAACTTATTAACATTAACGTTGCACTGCCTCATGACGACTTAAACAGAGGTTATGGATAGCAGCATCAGCACAGCACGAGAGGAATATGGTATAGACGGAGCGGATGGGAGTAAGACAACAAAAATAACAGATGCTGTGATCCACGATTCTACACCAATGACTGGAAATATGTTTCCTTACCTCTGGGACTCCTTAGAGTCAGATACTGAAAGCTTGGTGCAGGAAAAAGCATATCAGCGGGAGCTTCAAAAGCGCATTTTGGATGAAGCCATTGACAAAACTCACTATGAGGCAAACTCTAGTAAACACTGCGTGAACGCTGACGCTGTAGGACCAGTGTGTGGAGCCTGTGGGGATTTCAGCAGCAGTCTGAACCTGAAGCAGACATTTACAGAAACGCCACCCACCGGCACTGGGAGATATGCCTCTCCAGGCAAAAGCACAACATTGCAGAGGTAGGTTTAACCTATTCAAGTTCATAAAAAATGTAATGTGTTTTATTTTCCCCTGTTCAGTGTCTCTTATATTTGTTCCTTACTCCATACAGAAACTATGGCATTTAACACCCTCTCTTACTTATTTTAGAGTCTTGGAACATGGAAAACTGATTTTTTTCTCACTTTTCTGAAAAATAAATTTAGAAATGTAGTATGTCAAAAATTCAGTTTCAATTATATAATTCACATCCATACATGCAAATTAAGCATCAAACATGTCTCATCATTATGTTACTTTTCATATATCTGTGTTTAGACTGCAGTATAGCCCACTATTCACATTGAAGTTATAAGGAGTGTTTCAGCCTGGATTGCATTTTGATTGAGGCAAAATACCAGCCAACCAGAAAAGACACAGTAACAAAAACAGCCCAGGCACATAAAGGATGGACAAAAGGTGTTAAAATATATATATGCTTCATAAATTGACACAACTTGGTAGACCCCTAAGTGGACCGAAGTGGAAAACATCAGCAGAAAAATGTAGGATATGGTCCTGTTAAGCCACATTAAACATTCAGAATTCAGATAATTATAAAGAAGCTTCTTTGAAATCCTGAACATCTCAGTTGGTTTTCCCTCAGCCTTGTTTGCTGATATGTCACTTTCGTGTTTTTTGTTTTACAGTGAGAAAAGCATTACTGAAAGTAATAAAGAGGTTGGGGCAATAAAGGATAGACTAAATCCTAAATATTCATGTCATTATTTGAGATCGACTTGAATGCCTCATTGAGCGCAATACAGTATATTGTTCAATCAGTAATGGATGTGAGTAATTATGTTCTCTGAAATAGGCTCAGAAAACAATTGCAATACCTGACATAGAACAGACTGCTAACAACATGATAAGACCTTTTTATTGTAGAGCAGCCCATGAAACATAATTGAAATGATTAACAGCTTGTATTCGCTTGCTTAATAGATAATAGCAGCCTTTGAAAATGATGTTAGAGTACGTGCATTTTAATTAAGTTGAAAGACCTCTAATTTTGTCACTTTCCATATAACCACCCTCATTTAAAGGAAATTAGATTTTTATTCTCCAGGAGGTTATCACAATAAGGCCTCATTCTGAAGCCTATTTTAAAAAGCAGATGCTTTGTTATGCTTTAAATGGGAGCCCATTCTGTGCCGTGGAAAAGCAGATGTTGGAATCTGAAGTGTCCATCCCAGCGTCTGTCTAAACTCATCCACCTTCACCCTGGCCTCAAGTTCCAAGCCGGACGGCTTCAGTGGAGGCTACCTCCACCCTGACTGTGTGTGACCGCACTCGTCTTTTCCCCTCAGTGGGCTGAAAGGCTTTTTGTTCACATTGATAACTGGTTTGTGATGAGCCACTTAACACTTGCATTGTTTGGATGTAATAGCTTTGGCATGTGTTGTTACATTTATTGAGAAACTGATGCAAAGCATTGCCACAATTAACAACTAGAATTGACATGTTTATGAATATATATTTGTTTTCATTGCAATTTAGTCCAACACTAAGATGAATTTACTTGCTTGTAAGTGGACTTCAGTTACATTGTCTTTAGTTTCACTGGAAAATGCTATTTGGTAGCTAGAATCGTAGTTGTGGTTTGAAAAATGCTCAGGGTGGGACTGGATATCGTTTAGGTGCAACTTGAAAAGATAAAGCTTTGAGAGGGTTTTCGTATGTTAAGGAGCTTCCACAGCTGTGAGCCCACACTGCATTCTCAAGCTCATTTCAACTGAGTCATTACTGAATCGTTCTCTGCCCTCTTGCCTCCACTGGCTGAAGAGCCATACGCCTCGTCTGTGCCGTATTTGGCATCATGAGATGTGAAGTGCATCTTGTAGCATTCAGAGCTGTGCAACAAAGAGGCACTCTTCTAATTATTTTAATGAGATCTTTTCATCCAGTGATGCAAGGAGCACATTAGGTAGTAATTTCAACCTATTTCATACCCTTGAATCAGCCATTTCCAAAACTATGCCCCAATTGTGGTCTCAAGACCCTTAGTCATTAGGGGCTAAGGTGGGGTAAACACATGGATGAAACTGCATAAGCCGAAAGACATGATAAGTATGAGCTATGTGATGCACCGGACCATTTCTTTAATTCTGAATGTCTTTCTTTAATGATCTTGGGCTGCTTTTGTCATGTCTAAACTCTTGTACCAGTGCAACACCCACTAACATGCTGCTAGCATGTGAGTATCACTGCTGTGTTAAGAATGGTCCACTACCCAAATAAAATTTGGCTATTGACAGTTATATGGTCCTATTTTATTCATGGACTGTGTAGAAAGTTGTTAACAAGTTGTGCATGCATAGCATGAAGTAACTATGTACCTGTATGTATGTATGTTTTATTGATAGTGAAAATAAGATGATATTCTCCAAGGGAAACAAACTTAAATAAGGAAACATACATTCATATATTCATAATACATAAAACTGAATGTGCCCTAACCTTTGTACACTCTACTTTTTGTGTTTTATAATTTTTCCCCAATATGTCAAATTCATCACATAAAGACTGCATACATGAAAATGTGTAGAAGTGTGTTCTCGATAGTAGATGTGTCCTGTTTTTCACCTTCAAAACCATTACAAAAACATATATATAATATATACATAATAACCTGGCAGCTGAGCGGATGTAACATCCTTCTCATTTCAGACTGAGCCCTCTTGGAGATGAATATGCTGATTTGCGCTATGACCCAGACTGGAGAAGGAATCTGGCCGGGACTCAGTTTCTCTGCCAGGTCCAGACCAGCCTCTCCTTGGATTCCTCTGATGAGCCTGGAGACACTAAGAGTCACGCTGAAGATGAGACTGAAACAGGGAGGCATGAATATGAACTAGTGAGGACTCCTGCTTCGGCAACGATGGATATTCAGCCCAGGCCTACTTCATCTTCTTTTCACCTTCACCTATCACAGAACCAGTTCGGTCATGAAGATACAAAGCTGTCGGCCCTGCAAAGTTCATATGCATCTTCTGAGAGTACACTATGTTTGAAGTCTCACAGGAGCTTGAAGGCAAGGGACATGTTCACAGACCACCAAAACACTCCTGAAATCCTGTCTTCTTCTTCTCCACAGCACAGGCATGAGAAAGACAGTAACAAGCAATATGACAGGCAGGATCAAAGCAGTGCTCCTGCTCAGGAAGAAAGTAAAGACAAGCTCGACTTGGTACTTCCAAAGAGGAGCCATTCTCGAAAAGTTAGACAGTCTAAGCCAAGAGAGGACATAGTGGAGCGCAATAAAGCAACATTAGGTGTGAATACTCAAAAACAAGGGTCCTATTTGAAGGCCCATGGACGAAGAGGAAAGAAACAGGATGAAGCAAATGGGGTATGTGTTTGTGCTGTTGCTATGATTCTTGTAATTGTTATACAATAATATGGTAGAATACATTGTTTAGTTTGTCATGTAATTGTTTAAGCATAAGCAACAAGTCACAAGACTTTCTGTTCACATCATTTTTAACTACAGGGACTGATAGAAAGGGCCATCACTTTGTTTCAGATTTTGTTTGTCCAATTTGTGTCAGATTCCATTCTCTCAATGCACCACCAGGGGCTGCAATAACACAGCACACACTCTTAGTCTTTCCAGCCAACCTGCTCTGTCTAGGCACTCTTCCTTCTTCTTAATGCATGTTGTTTCCTTTCTCAGAGACCATGCATAGGATTAGTTTAAAGACTGAAGTGATAATTAGGTAGTTTACAGTTGTTAAAAGAGTTAAATGAATGTGCATCGTTCTACAATGCTCTGCAGTTTTTAGTGTTTTGAAGTTTTTAGAGTTCAAATGATTGAGGATAACACCATATTGATGTGGCAAGTTAATGTATAGAAAATATAATTAACATATATATATATATATATATTAATGTATATGTATATTAGTTGTCTATTGTTTTATGCTTTTGCATACAAATGAAGGACATAAAGCTTGACCTGACGCATACTTGTAGCTGACATTACGGATGTTCTGAAACGTTTGTATTTTTGGTCAGAACAGCCTCTGTTCTTTGGTCCATTGTAAGCAGATGTTCACATTGTTTCTGCTCAACAAGTAAGCCACATTTGGTATGACCTGACCTGTATCATTGCTCTTTTTTTTTCTTTTTTTTTTAAAATCTGAATGTGTAAGTGACCTTGCTATTATATTGGGCTAGTACTGAAAGAGAACAAGCAGGCTAACCTAAGTGTGGCTCGGAAATTAATTTGGCAGACACTGGGAGCAGAAAGGGAAAAGGAAGCATGTCTGGCTATGTAGTGCCTATTATGAGTTGATCTGCACAACAGTAGCTATTAAGAACATCAGAGAGGCATGGTTACCAATAGGCTCTTAGCTATCAGTGCACCTGGCCCCGCTGTGTAATTGGCAGGCTCGGCCTGTCTGCGCACTGCACCATATGAGGATTTGCTACATTTCAGGCCTTTGCTGGCCCATCTGAGCCCATACCCACCTTAATGTCTCATGTCAGCTGCATTAGCATAGTGAAGAGCTGTTAGCATTGTGACACGGTAAACAGACCAAGGGCTTCCCTCCCTAAATGCCTCACTGATTGTAGCTCCACAGACCAGAGTATGTCAGGTAGGGCTCATATTTTAGATGGAGGTTGTTATGGTCTAAAGCCCCTTTATCTTATCTTATTTTATCATTCAAACCCATAATAAAGTCTGGCTTCCATGATCAGAATTTCGTATTGTGCATTTTCCTTTTCTTTCTAGAAATGAGGCTTGGATTATTTTCCATTTGTTTGTAAAAGGAAAGATCACAAAGCATAATGTTGCATGTGCCCATCTATCTGATCTTATATTCTGGTATTTGCCCTTTGCTGTGCCTTTTTATTTTTTTTATCTTTCCTTAAATGAGGAAAAACTGGATGCTATCAAATCACATTAGCTGTGGGATCATTATCTGGCCTTGTGTGAGCATGCTGTTGGTCTCTTTAAAAAGCCACTATTTGCTCTTTGACAGGGTCTTTACTCCCGATAATTAGCTATGTTATTAAATGTACACAATCTCATAATGCGCCAACTTTGTGGCTGCGAGTGGGGGAGTGATGCCGAGCCCTGGCAGACTCTCCTTTGATAAAGACAGAAGTAGCAGAGCAATCTTCTGCCATTGCACTCAGCCAGAGTCCCTCGTCATCTCCCAGACCCTCACTTCAAAGCCAGGAACATAATGTACAATCTCTTAATAGCTCTAGACTGAGGCTCTACAGCTCTCTGCCACTGTACACCCTGCCTCAGTGTAAACACCTAATCAAGATTGCCTGGGCGGCCACAATAGCAACCAAATGCAATTCAAGAACTGCAAGCCTTTG
>JBBPDA010000037.1:7286188-7311628 GCA_037974385.1 Arnoldichthys spilopterus
TGGGTTAAATGCAGAGGTCACATTTCGTTGTGGTGCTTGAGTGTGTTCACAATGACAAATAGTCACTTTCACTATATAGTATTTGCATTTGAAGGAGGAAGCAATGGTGTTTGAGGTCAATGGCATTTCAGACCCATGTACGTGTCATGATTCGTCGCGCCATGTTTCCCTGTCTGGGTTTTATGTTTTGGCTTTCCCATGTGCTCCTGTCCACATGTCTTGTGTTTATGTTTATGTCTAGGCCACGCCTATATCCCTGCCTCACCCAGCTGGTCCTTGTCTCCTTCGCCTCCTCTGTCCAGGTGTTCCCCGTCATGTGTGTGCAGTTCGTCTGTGTAAATAAACCTTGTTCAAAACTGCACCCCTTGCATCTGATTCCAACAACCCACAATCATTACAACCAGACATTCTATAGCAGCTCTCCATTCTATAGAACCTTTAAGGTTACAATCATTTCTAATTTTCATGCCAAGAAATTCTTTATTAGTACATTTGATTGTTTTACTTGGTTCTCGCTTTAATTTATGGTTTCATGTTCATGGGGCTTAGATCCAGAGCATCTCACTGGGATTCTTAGCTTCTGTGCCGAATTGCAGAGCAGAACACAAGTCTGTGACAATTTTAATAGTGGATTTTATTTCTGGAGCCACCAAATTCCTTATGAGGACACTGATTCATTTATTTAGCTCCTGCTCTATTACTTTCATCTTTGAAAGTCTCAAATCCAAAGGGTCTTGTCGCAGTACAGTCCTGCGCTAACAATGGGCTACATTTCTCAACCACTCAAAACTAACTAGCTCATTAAACAGAAAGTGTATTTGGCTGACAAAAGAAAAGCATTGATATTCATAAGTAGTGTTATTTTTACATCACAATATGCAGTTCTAGATTTGGAAAGCACACACACACAAACACATACATATATATATATATATTTATACACACACCCTCTGAAGGAAGGCTTCCTCTACTCAGTGAGTTCCACGCTTCAAAACACTCCCATCTCTCCTGGTATCTATAGATTTCTTTATTCCACTTCAAAAGCATTGTTAGCCCTGTGTTACGCTTGCGAATCAACCAGATGACACTCACAGCGAATTGGTTAACATGCATCTGGAGCTGTTACCTGCCAGTCTATTTTCTTTGAGGGGAAAATCATTCTGTGCGTCGAGAACCTGTGGCACCAAGTGTTTACATCTGCTGACACCATCACACAGCCTATACTGACAATAAAAAAGCAGGCAGAGGCACGTAGGCCATGGCCCCCGAAGAGATAAGAGGTGTTTAGCAACGTTTTTTTGAAGCCAACAAACTTTATTCTGCTCCCTCCCCTGTCGCCCAGGGCTTGGATGAAAGCTGCACCTTGTAATGCGATTAAATGCATCAATATGCATTTCTACCTCAGCTAGGGCTTTTTTCCCCTCTCTTACTCAAACAGAGGAGGCAAAGAGACATTGCTTCGCTTGACCTCTGCTCTATATCTATGCTAAAAGCACTAGAGCAAATGCCTCATAAATTCTGCTCACTGCAGACACCACAGCACAGCCCCTCAACCGAAGGCTAAAGCATATTATAATGGAAATACTAATGTACCAAAAATCGGTCAGCGCCCGCTTAAAATGCTCAACTTTTGATGGATACATGTTTGTGAAATGCTGCCGCTTGGCTAATAAGCAATCCATCAATCACTGAAGCTTAACCTACTGTAGCGTCTGCATGTATTCCAGTCAGGCCATATATGCAAAGAGGGTTGAGGCAGGCTTTTGGGAAGCTTCAGCCACTTTGGCCTTAGACCAGTAGAATTAATCTCAATTAGCCTTCATCCAGCAAATGAACGGTTTGGCCATCCATGAATCTACATTAGAGCTGAAGAAGTTGGTTAGCTTACAATGAAGCGTCATAATGTGAGTGATGTTCTTAACCTGCTGTGTGCTTTTATTGAGTTGCTCAAACACCATGTTCTCATATTTCACATACTGTACATGTCCTACACATTCAGTAGAACACCAGAGTATCTTCTGGAAGTCCTTCATCTTGTAAACGTGTCCTACCTCTTCCTTAACTGCACTGCCCTTTAATTTCTGAGCCTTGATTGTCCTGACATACTAGAAGGATAGGTGGAGATGGAAACTCTTTGGGCAATGGTGGCAGTGATGAGTTAAATGCAGAGGTCACATTTCATTGACGTGCTTGAGTGTGTTCAAAATGACTTTCATCATTAATGAAAAATGCAGAAATTAACACTTTTTTTGGAAATTCATCCTATTTATTATTAATTCACTCATTCTCCAAACCGCTTTTCCATTTTAGGTCATGGGGGAGCTGGAGTCGATCCCAGCTGACTATAGGCCCAAGGCAGGATTCACCCAGGCTGAGGCCAACCCATCACAGGGCAACACCATATACATACAAACATACACTTATTTGCAGTTTCAAGTATCCAGTCAAACTAAACTGCAAGCTTAGTGGGATGAAACCAGAGAAACCGGAGGAAACCAGAGAACTCTGAGGAAACCCACCCAGACATGGGGAGAGCTTGCAAATACAGAAAGGTACCAAAGACCAACCTGAGGATTGAATCCAGAACCTTCTTGCTGTGAGGTGATAGTGTTTACCACTGTACCACCATGCCGTTAAGTAATTGTCTTGGGAGTGTTCAGGGGTAAATTTCTCTACATTTTGTTCTTGTATAACAACTCATCGTCTTCCGGCTGCTCCCGTTAGGGGTCGCCACAGCGGATCGTCCGTTTCCATTCCTTCCTGTCCTTTGCATCTCCCTCTTTTTCATCCTCCCTCTTATATTGTACTTGTTTACATGTGTGTGACAAATAAATTGCTTAAATCAAGCCAAAGTGGTTCAAACCAGACCGAAGGTGGTCTCTGACTCTCGCTGAGGATGTAAAGGCCATAGCAGTTTGGGTGCACAGTAGTGTGCAGTTCACTGTTTATTTCCATACTGCGCTATTTATAACCTCAAGTCCCCTCCGTATTTAGCCACATGTCGAGCTGCAGAACACCTTCAAATAAAATCCATGCAAGAGGCAAGGGCTGTCAAAAGCATGGCCCCTGTGGTCGCGCCTTCCTTCTTCAACTTTCCAGCTTCAGCAACGGTGCCACAAAGCATTCTAATCTTTAGCAGGAATGATGGGAGGTAACAGCGGTGCGGGTAGCAGAATGGGGTGGGGTGGGCGGGCAAGCAAGAGTGAGCGAAGGAGAGAAAAATAACAGATTTGGAAGGGATTTAGGGAAGGGGAAAAAGATTAGAAAGCCATATCTGTCTTATCGTAGGGCCGCCACGCTGGGGAGCTGAAAGGAGCAGCCGTCAAATTCGAAACGTACAAAAGTGGTAATCCGGTGGTAAATAGATGCCCGGTTTGGTTGCGGTGCTGGGCGAGGAATCCATGGGTCGGCTCGAGCAGAGGCTCTCGGAGAGGCCCAGCCTTTACACTACACTTGGCCTCCTGAAGGGATGTGTAGAGATGTATAAAAGCACCATGTGTGTAACAGACAAAATCCTGCACATTTGTATTTGTTTCCATCTATGCTTATGAATACATACTGGAAGTGGGTGTGGCTTAAACCAAACCGACTGAAAGTCATGTAACTGAATCATTCATTGAAATGCATTATCTCTCCATCTCCATCCCACAGTGCGTACCTCTCTCTCCCTTTTACTCTTTTTATTTGCTCCTTTCATTGTACCTAACTCATTCTCCTTATATTCTGCCTCTCTCTCTCTCTCTCTCTCTCTCTCTCTGTGGCTTAAATCATTTGTTTTTCTGTTTCTCCCTCTCCTCTTTCCCTTACAGCAAGTGTCTTTCTTTCTCTTCTTCTTCTCTCTTTCTCCCTCTCTGTTAGGAGACATCTGAATGTAAAAAAAGAATGAAAGGAAGAAAGAAAAGTACAAGAGCTCTGAAAAATCACATTATTAATACAGATTATTACTACTTTAGAAGAGAAAAGGGCAAGAAAGAAAGAATGAAAGGGGAAAAAGAACAGAAGGAAAAAACAAAAAATGTGAGAAAAAAAGAAATAATGAATTAATGAATGGAAGAAAGAAAGAAAGAAAGAAAGAAAGAATGGAAGAAAAAAGAAAGAACATGGATAAAAAAGGAAAAAGAAAGAAATAACTAAAGCTCTTAGGAATCACATTATTAAGGTGGAAAGGCCACTTTAAAAAGATGAAAGGAAGCAGAGAAAAATTATAGAATGAAAGTGGAAAAAGAACAGAAATAAAAATGTAAGAAAAAAGAAAGAAAGGATAAATGAATGAATGAATGATTTAATAAATGTAAAAAAAGTAAGTAATGGAAGAAAGGGAAAAAAGAAAGAAAATAATGGAAGAAAGAAAAAAGAAAGAAGATAATGTAAGAAAAGGAAGAGGAAGAAAGGAATAAAGAACAAAAGCTCTAAGAATCACATTACAAAGGACGAAAGGGAGTTAAAACAATACAATAACCACTTTAGAAGAAAGGATGGATGGGAGGAAAGTCAACGAAAAAAAATTATAAAATGAAAAAAAAGAAGAAAGAAAGTGAAAAGAAAGAAATAATACAAATGGAGGAAGGCAAAGAAAGAAAGAAAGAAAGAAAGAAAGGAAAAAGGAAACAATTGCATATAGTCCATGGTGTTTGGAGGCTGTGGCCCAGTCTCTGATATAGACACTACTGGTGTTTCTGTGAATTTCTCCGACTGCAGTTGGAAGTCCTGGAGCGCAGGTGGCTCACTCTGGCCACTAAAGACATAGATGAACTGCTGGCCATAGGCTGTGGGCACGAGCTGAGATAGTGCTTGGCAGAGCCGCGTCTGCTGGAGAGCGGTTGGACAGGCAAGTGGCTGCGGGGTCGGGCCCATGGGGGGGCTCTTGATGTGGAGAGTGAGGCACTCCCACCCAGAAGGGACAGATGCAGCACTGCTTGGTCTCTTTGGAGCTGAGCAGAGGGGGAGAAGGGGCTGTGAGTGAGGGGACTGTAGAGCGCTGGCTGGGGGGCCGCTTTGCGAGTCCTGCTGGGAGTTCGTTTGAAGCGGAGTGGGCTAGAGGACTCGAGGGGCAGCCTGCGAGCAGCCCGAGCCAAAAAGGAGTCGGCAGTCCTTATGGGGCTGGCAACCTCACACAGCAGCCTGGGAGGCTCAGAGGCACAAAGGCTTTAGACTATGTAAACACACACACACACACACACACACTGGACTCTGGAGTTTTTGAGAAAAGTCTCAAGAAGTAACTACAGAAATTAGTGATCCCCCCCCCCCCCCTCTCTCTCTCTCAGTGTCTCCCTTTCTTCTCCCTTTACTCATTCTTTAACAGCACCTAAGTGGCTCCCCCACTCCCCTCTCTCTCTCTCTCTGATAATAAATCTCTCTTTTTTTCATCTCTTCTTTCTCTCACAATGCCAAAGTGTCTCTCTCTCTCTCTGTCTCTCTCTCTCTCTCGATCCTTTCTCTCTCACTTTTTATCTCCCGGTCTTGCTGCTCTCTCTCTCTCTCTCTCTTTCTCTCTCTCTCTTCCTTTGTCAATATGTCTCTCTTTTTGTTCCTCCCTTTACTCTTTCTCTCACAGCACCTAAATGTCTCTCTCCCTCTCCTCTCCTCTTCTGTCTCTCTCTCTCTTTCTCTCTCTCTCTCTCCCTTTCACAAATGATAAGTCTCTCTTTTTTCCCTCTCATGATTCTCTCACAAGGCCAAAGTGTCTCTCCCTCTCTCTTTCTCCTCTTTCACTCTCACTTTTTGTCTCCACTGGTCTTCCTGCTCTCTCTCTCCTCTCTCTCTCTTTCATTTTTTATCTCCCCCTTTCTTCCTGCTCTTTCTCTCTCTCTTTTAATTTTTTTCCCCCATCTTCCTGCTCTCTCTCTCTCTCTCTCTCTCTCCCTTTCTCTCCCTCCCTCTCTCTCTCTTTCTGTCACTCTTTCTGTGTAGATGTAGGTGGGGCTGCTTGGCACAATCCATTGCCCTAATGCATAACTGTCAGCAAGGGCTTCCTCTCAAGATGAAAATGTCTGCACAGTGGGCGCACTGTCACCCAGGATTTCATTTCCACTGTGATGGACGCAATTTCTGATAGAGTTGTTCAGGCACAATGGAGCCTCTGAAACGTCTTGAAAAGGAGCCTGTGCAGGAGAGAGAGGGGGAACGGAGAAGCATCATTATTTTGAGCACTTGAACGGTCACCCTAATGCTGGCAGGCAGAGGAGAGTAAATATTTTCCCATTAGAATGGTGAAAGCTGGTGTTGGCTAAATCAGAGGCATTACATGCTGCGACACAGCCCCAGACCTCACCGAATAATGTGTGGCAGAACACTGTGCATGCCATGCCTGCAGCAAAAAGCATTATCTATATATCCCGTTCCCCTTTGCTTCATGACAATGGTCATAAACCAGCTGTTGTATAAATAAGGAAATATTTCTGCACAATGGGGTGGAATCTTCTACCTCTTGTTCGGAAAATGTTTTAAACTAGGGCCCATATCGATCTCAAAGCCCTCTTCATGGTATGAATTTCTCATTTGGTTAATTTAGATATTCTTTATTTTCTTTTTGAAAAGAAATACATGTAGAATCCTCGTCATATTTGCTGAAATTATTTTATTCATCGTAAAGTTGAGTCTTTTGTGTCATGAAGCAATGGTCTTTTGAAAAATTGTTATCCAATTACGGTACAGCTAGGTAATGGTCGCCTCAAGTGTGCTGTATCTTGCTTGGTGTCATCATAACACAAGCAAACTAATAACCAGTGGAATGCTATGCTTAGAGTTTGAATGTAAAGTGCATTTTCCTAATTTGTACCCAATTACAACAGATCCATAAAGAGAGTAAGCGCTCAGATGGACGCAGGTATCAGCTCCATAGATCCAGACCCAAAGTCCACTTGAATCGTCCTGTGGAGAGACTTGTTTCAGAGGCATCGACTCCCTCCAAAAACCAGCTACCCACTCCATCTGACTTTAACAGCATCTCCCATCTACCCAGTCATCTAACTTCAGCTCCAACTGTCAACCTAAACCTGAACACCCCAGGCAACCTCACAGAGCCTATCTTTGGTCCTGAGCTACAAACGCATGTTTATACACTGGCCCCCCCTCCTCCACCACAATGGAAAATCAAGCCTAATATGTTTAGCCCACCTTTTATATACCCTGGGCATGCTGTCCACCAGGTACGTTCTGCCCCTCAGTTGCTTGTATCTGTCCCTGGGCACCTCCATATGGCCAGAAACTATAACAAGGACAGCAGAAGGATCAGTGATGAACCTGTCGTCGTAGCACATGAGAGCAACAGTGGCAGGTCAGTTAACTTCTTTCTAACCCTTTTAGTCTTGCTGCTACACTCTTAGGAAAAAAAGATTCCATCTATTACTCATGTGCTTTGGTTTATTAACTTCCATGTTCTGTGCAAAACAATATACCAGGGTCTAAGAAGAAAGTCTTGTATTAAGAGCCTTTATTAACATCAGAAAGTTCTTTAAATAATCTTTAACAAATGCAGTACGTTTTTAAATGTTCAGAATAAGAACTGATAAACCAAAAAAATCAATAAGAATGGAGGAGAACCTAGAACGGAGCTAACCCTTATTTAATTTACTAAGAAAAGTACTAAGAAAAATAATCAGGTAAGCAGGTAAGTTCAATCAGGTGTGTTTGAGCAGGGAAATCACCAAACTGTGTTGGACACCGGCCCTCCAGGACCAGAGATTGACACCCCTGTTTTATAGAATGTCCCACCTTTTCAGAAATGGGGTTTGTACATCAATATTTTAAACAGATAATTTTTAAAAATTGTAACATTTATCATAGATCATCCACCAAGCAATGTAGATTCTTAGCACTTTAATGCACAATTGCCTGATGCATGCAGTCATATGTATATATAAATTAGAACCCCACTTCTAAAACTACTGGCAAATTGTGTAAACCTTTATTTCTTTGTAACAAAAGACCTCATATCATGTGCATCAAACTGAGAATTCATTTTTATGGAAAGTATATTATATATTATTTCGAATTTATTGTCGGCAACATGTTTAAAAAAAGGGGCATCAAAAACCTGGAAGAGCTCTTTATTGCTATAATAACACCTGGTGGAACAGTCAGTAACTTGACTAGGTAGAAAAATGGCATCTCAGACAGGCAGAGCATTGCAGAAATAAAGATGGGGAGGGGTTCACTACTCTGTGAAAACATATTTAGGCAAACAGTGCTACAATTTAAGAATAATGTTCCTCAATGTAAAATGACAAAGGATGTGGGAATTTCATCATGCATAGTATCATAATAGAAGATAATAATAATAACAGATTACGTAGTAGAGAATTCTGACAAATCAATGTACACAAGAGACAAGGCCACAAAGCAATACTGAATGGCCATGATCTTTGGAACATCAAATGCCATGTTCTCTTAAAATATTAAGCAAATGCTTGAAATGTTAGATGTGTAACCGTAACTAAAGTTATTGCGTGTCTTTCTAACTGCCATAGCCCGAAGATAAGGGAAATTGTAGTCTTTAATATATATTATCCGTGAAAACCTGGCAACATGTTGTGCAATGATCAAGTCACATGTGCTGAAAGCACTCTCTTGAGTCTTGTAGCTACCAACAGTTGCTGCTTACTTTCATAGAATTCAAAGCTGCTAGCCAAAGAGAACAATTAGGCCACATTTTTAGCTCTGTGACCATATGGCAGTATGTATCAATATGAAAAACTAGCTCAGAAAAACAGACTTTTACATCTAAATTTCCGGAAAAGTTGAGACATTTGGTAAAAGGCAATAAAGAATTATGTATTAAATTCTTTGAACCTTTAAAAGTACAAAGAAATTACTTTTAATGTTTTGGCTAATCAATTTGATTGTATTTTGTTAAATTCTTGTTAACTTGATTTTGCAATTAACTTGCACAACAGTAACCAAGTAATTACTGGTCAAATTAAATAAAAGATTAAATGATGGGACAACCAGAATAAATAAATCTAACTTAACAATGTGAAGTTCATCACGTTTTTTCTGGATTGTCATCAAAACACTTAACGCTGTAACTACTAAAACTGTGGTTCTCTTCTACAACTATATTTTTCTGCAAAGCATGCTGTTTTAATTGTTTAAGGCAACACCCTTTTTTGTTTTGTTGGCTGTGGTGGAAAACACAATCACAGTGGCTATACCATAATTCTCAAGTCAAGATTCAGTGCACCTCTGGGTACTGTGGATAGGATACCCAGTATTAAGAGTATCGTGTGTTAGCCCAAAATAAAATAAAAATAATATAAAACAGACCTTAGTACAACAACTTTTGGTTGCCTTTGTTTGTAGAAATTGTCCTAAAATTGCCAAATTACAATGCCAGTACTAAACATTCTGGTGTTAAATAATTTCACCTAAATTCTTATTACATCCTACAACATATTATTTAATAATTACATGGAAAACTCTTGAAATTGCCTTAAATTTTAAGTTATAGGAGTGAGGAATGGAAACCTTGTACTGTTTAATACATTAATTAGACAATAGCGATAGACCAAAAACACTTATACTCAGAATGATCTCTAACTTACAGTATAAGGCTGTGCTACAGGCTTAGACTGACACTGTTTTATAGAAAACTCAGTAACTGCCACTTGTTGACAAACTAACTGTCACTTGTTCACAAAGGCAGTAGTGTTCCACAGTAGTGTACCAGCCACAACAAATGAAAAGCATTGAACGGATCTGTTGATCTGAACCCAGGATCTCCTGGTTACTAGATACTAGGATCAAGTCATAATGTATTAATTATACTCAAACTAATAGGTTTCTTGATAAAATGTGTTTCTTTTTAAGGACTGTTAATGAGGCGGTGCTGTTTGATGAACAAGGTAAAGACTCTGCTAATACTCTCCAAACATATGGCGGAGGTTTCGTAGTTCTGCCTCCCATAGGCAGGTCAAACACCAGCGACACAGAGCTGTGCAATGAGGGAATGGAACCAGCTCCAAATGCTATACACAGGAGCAGTTCAGAGGGATACCTTGCACAACTGGAAAAACAAAGACAACTCAAAACAACTTACAAGGTATGTGTGTGCGTGTGTGTGTGTGTGTGTGTGTATGTATGTGTGTGTATGTGTGTGTATGTGTGTATGTGTGTGTGTGTGTGTGTGTGTGTGTGTGAGTCATTTTAATGTCACGATGAAAAGTTAATGTATGTTTGTAAGACTGTATATTATATGTAGTCTCTTCATATCCTACAAAAACGTGAATCAATTTCTTTTCTGTCAGTTACAGATTTGGTAGCTTGCTTTACCTGGATGTTTTGTTGCCTACTCATGAGGAATCTATGTCATCAAAGAAAAAATGTATAATTTTTTAATAAATCTCTTTCAAATCCATAATGCACTTAATTGGATACCGTTTGAAACTCATAGCACATTTTAAATGGATGATTATGGCTGTTTGCAGTTCTGCAGGTTAATTGTATAAGTGATTGAAGATGTTGCTAATTGCAATGACAAGACGATATAAAGGAAGGTCACCATAATGCCAAAGTGAATTAAAAGATATGGTGATTAAGCACCGTGTGCCGGGCACGGCCGCTAAGTTGCTCATTTGAATTGAACGATGACCGTTTTGTCCTGTGCCAGCATGAGGTCTGCAGGTGGAGCCCACAGAGAAAAAGACTCACAAAAGAACACAAGGCAGCTACGGTAGAGCAGTCACACACACAGAGCAAACATTTCAGACATCTAGAGCTTCAATTTACTCCCAGCAAATGCATCAAATAGCTAGAGCTCCCATTTATGCCCAGGAAAGCATCAGCTAAATTGAGCAGCCATTTACGCACAGAGCAAACACCAGGTAACTGCAGTAGAGCAGCTATTTACACCAACAGAAAATACTAGGAAACTACAGAGCTTTCATTTACAGCTAGATTTTCTCCTGTGAATGGTAATATGCTGCCATTTTTCAAGGAAATAATTATTAGCCAGAGTATACATATTTAATAACATTATAATCATCCTAGTAAACAAATAAACAAACTCCTCAGTGGTAAACACAGCACACAGCACCACTGAGGGGTCATTATGTCATGGAACACATCCACTTGACACCATGTCAGGATTAAGTTGTCTTTACACCATAAAGCAGATTGCTTCTTCTCTTCACCTCACCGTGTCCGCCGTCATGTCTCATAGGATTAGAGGATAAATTTGTAAAACAGCTAGTGTTGCAGCCCAGGGGGAACAGATCAGTGAAGGAAACAGCCGTCCTGCAGAGTCCATGACCAATGGCTGATCCAAAGCTGGCCCTAGAGCCTGATGGAGCCGGCCCAATCTGGCCTGATTAGCCTCTTTTGTTTGCGAGGGCTTGTGGATTGCTGCTCGAGTGCACCATAGACGTCTATAACGGATTAACTGCTTACTCGTCCAATATGTCATACCTTCATCTCTTCATCTCATTCTCTCTGTCTCCCACTGGAAATACTTAACACAACATGTATTATTTACTGAGTACTGAGCAATATCAATATGAAGATTCTGAAGAAGTGAATTATTGTTGGACTGATGTAATTCATTACTTAAAGTTGCACTGGGTTTTAGATGTTGTTTCATGGCATCTTCTGCATCTGTGATTATTCTTTTCAAATACTGTTATTGCATTTTTTTTAATCATGTATCAGGCTTATACACTAAAGGACTACAAGTGTGTGAATCAGGAGGTGAAGCTGGGAGGTCTTGGTCCATCTAACATCGATGAGAATGTGGTAAGAGCTGTAATTCCTTAATGTCTGGGAAAAACACTGAAGGAGTTTCTTCCATCATGTGTCTAATTGAGATATGCACTCCCACTTCCTTCATGTTGGTGTAACTAATCCCTAACAGCTATTTTCAAGAACCAAGTGGTTTTGAGAATTTACAAACCTAATGAGTGTTGGCCTTGGAGGGGGACTTTTTCTGTTTTTCTTTTGTCACCAATGGTAAAACCTTCAATGAACCTGATTTCCAGATGCGTTTCGACAAGGCAGTGTCTGATTTGTGTTCGACACAGGTTCCTGGGAGATAATGAGTTTTATTTGGTTTTGTTTGCTGCTGTAGAGAGGCCTCTGAGAGAGACACACAATGAGGGCGAGAGGCCTTAAGGGAGAAACGGCTTAGGTAATTAAACCTCCCTTTTGTAATCTGCCTCCCTCTCTCTCACCACTGTCAGGCTGAGAAAATTAGACGACAGAAGCTGTATTCAAATGTGATCCACGAACAGAACAAGAAGATAAGTAGGATTCCCTTTCTGCTGGCCAGGAACCCAGTGGGCAGTGAAAACAAGAACACCATTCCCAGGAACAAGGTAAGAGGCCTGAAAAACTATGCTAACCCTACCTTACAGTGTGTGGACTTGTCTGTGCCACAACAACAGATCTCTTGGTCATTAGCCAAGAAAAGCACACAGTAATGTGAATAAATGAGATTTGCTTGAATTAATCTCAGACATAGATTTAAATGGTCCTATGGTAAAATAAAGATAATTGCATATATTTCCTGATTCAATGTTAGTGTTGTTAAATGAAGGCCTTAATGGTTTTACAATTTTACTTTTTATTCACAGTCAGGTGCCAGCTGATGTATAGTGCCTAATGTATTTATTTACTTTGTCATGCCAAAGTAGTGTTTAACCATACTGTACCTTTTGAATCATAATGTTTTCTCCCCTTGGTGGTGATAACTGTAAACCCAAAATGGCTGCCAATCTTTGTTGAGCAACTTAAATCTTAAATTTCATTACCGGTTATCTTAAAGGTCTTTTAGTGTTGATATTTCTTTCTATGAATTAATTGTTTTTTTAATAACTCTTATTTGAGTGTATAGCACACTGAGTGCCAAATCTCTTTACATGTGTTCAATCAGAAAATTTACTATATATTAATAATACTTCATGTTACTATCTGAAAGCAGCAGAGTAGCCTGTAGGTCTGAGCAGGTTAAATCCTGTGCATGTCTGAAAAAGTTAAGCTCAGTTAGTGAATTGTCTTAATCATTGGATTCATTTGATTCATTTTCAAAACTTTGTCCAGGCATTGGAGTATGCTAAAACCATCGCAAAGCCCAAAGCACCTCAGCAGTGGAGGGAGAAATTCAAAGAGAAGAGCAAGAATGAGAGCATGTTTGATCACTCTGCATATCTCCAGTTAGGAGTGGATCTCTCCCAGCTGGCTACTCTGGAGATACTGAGGAAGCGACATGAGCAGGAGAAACAGGCGGTGGCATGCTTCATCAGCCTTCACAGTGATTCATCTAGACCGCCTGTAAACACCAGTTGAACAGGTAGCCATTGCACTGAACTGTGGTACTCATAAGCCTATGAGCCACTTCTAAATACATCTTGTTTATTGTACTGAATGTATCATGCACTTTTAGAGTAATAACAATGTAATAATTTATTAACCTGATCACTTTCTAGCAATGAATTAGACTTCAGCAGAATACACTGTGAGAACATTTATGTCAATTTAGATTTTTTTCTTATTCTTTTATACCTACTGTCAACAAGTATGGAATGGTTCTCGAAACAGGGATGCATCATTTGTAGTTGATTAAATATTTGTATGTTAGTCATTTATAATAAAAGTATGTTTACTCAGAAGCAATATGTGTGGCATTTTTTTCCTTATTTTTATAATAAACATATATAGCGGAAAATAAACAATCTGCTGTTTTTTCTAGGCACAATATCATGCTGTCATTTTCCATGCTTCAATAGGTCTCTTAACCTCAGTGGCGATCTCATAAACACACCTGGCTGCACTGATAATGGGGAGCACTGTGCTATTTTTCAGCCAGTTCCTGCCCATTACTCTGATTATTTCCACTTTCCTCTGCCCTTTTCTTTAACTGAGAGAGAGAGCGAGAGACAGAAAATGGGTCAAATAAGGATGGCACTTTGAAGCCGGCCTGATTAGAGCAGGCAAACTTGCTTTCTGTATTTTTTAAAGTGATAATTTCCCCCCATAAAACAATCTCGAGCACCTATTTCTTTAATGGAAGCTTTAGATCGTTATCAAAGAGCTATTTACTCGTATGTAATATTTTAATTAGATTATAGCCTCTATTTAACCCATCATGTGTGCTTTGATGCTCTGTGTTTTTCAGCGTTAAGCCTCAGAAGCGAGCCTAATCAATGCTGGACCTTTTTGAATTAATGAGGGACGCTGCCCTCTCTTTACATCTTTTTTATTTATTTATTTTCCCCCCCTCAGTGCTGCCATAGAAATCGGTTCATTGAAGGAGGCTGTGAATTAGCATCCCCTTTCTGAAGCTCGCCTTTGATGTGGGCGCTGCTGAAGGACTTGGCAGAGGCCTGCCAATGAGCTGATGGAGCCACGCGCCGCAAACCGCTTAATCTTTTAATTGATCACCTTCCACACAACCTATTCTCATATTTTTTTTCTCCCCCTCTGATCCAGAATGCCGTTCTACAAACACTGCATGAATCATTTTTGCAAAAAGGGTGTAAATGTAGCATGCATCCCCAGTCCCATTAGGGTAAGCATGTCAAATTAGTGTTTACTGCACATGATCATACTGTAAGGACCCTAAGGGCTCTACGGAATGCTAGTTGACGTACATTTTGTGCCCAGAAGTTTCCAGAAACGTCCTCTAAATAGTTTTAAGTGACCCATTGCTGAGACAGGCTCCCCAGCTTTGTGCTGTGTATCAGTGGAACAACATTTTCTGAAGTGATGGATCCAGTTGGAGTGGCAACTGCGTTTCAGAACTAATCATTGAACATCAGTACCTAACCCCACAAAAGCTCTTGTGGATGCAATCAAATCCTCAGTGCAATGTTCAATGATAAAGTGTTGAAGGTTCCTAAAAGAGTAGAGGCTATTTGTGGAGGGGAATAAGCCCTTTTGATTTTAGAAGAACCGCTGGAATAGCAGGTGTCTGCACATTTAGGACATATAGAGGTAAAATCATTAGGAAATAATCCAGTGTGCTACTACATAAACGAGCTAAAATACATCTCTAGAGCTTGAATGGTGTAATATACAGATCAGATCTCTGATAGCAGGACAAGCTTGTGAATGTTATTTGTTAATGTTATAACTGAAATCAGTGCAACAGGCACATGTCTGTTCAAAGTCTACCTTTTTGTTCAAAAGGCATTTTATTCTACTTTAAAATGAAGAGTGTATTGATATCATTTAGCTCTGGTGGTCATGTACCATCTTGTAGCCATTGCGTCTTTATGCCCTTTTTTTGAGTCGGTTGCATCCATTTTAAAATCAGAGTAAACTGTTACTAAAGTTTATGTACTTTACCAACCACAGGTTACTATATTCATTTATTTTAATTATTTTATTTTATTTGTTTTGTGTTTTATTTATTAATTCAATTATAAAGTAAATATTGTTTAATTGTCCATTATTATTATTGTTATTATTATTATTATTATTGTCTTTTATAAAATGGAAAGGGCAGTATAGACTGGGTGAAATCATTAAATAAAGCTTAGACAAATGTGAAGGTGACTTGTACCTTTGAACTATCAGGAATTAAAGAAGCTCATAGCATGAGGTAGGAGCAGTCCCCCTTATATTCACTGCATTTAGTGAATGATTTACTTTCCTGCTTCCTGCTGCAGACTAATCCAGCAAAAAAAAAATACGCTTTCTCTCCAAACACTGGACAGGTTTGGTAAAATCATCTGATTAGACAGTGAGATGTAATTGAGACAAAGACTCACACAAGTATATACACAGACTATTAAACCCATGACTGCAGGTACGCTTTTTTCACTAGCTGGGCCCAGGTTATACTGTAGGAAAATAATTCACAGCTGTTCTGATTTATAGGCCACCTCCCAAGACACTTGCACCCATTTTTTTCTTCTTATTCTATATTTAAGGATTTCCTCATGAATATGCTGTCAGGTTGTAACATGTGAGGTTGAAAATATAATAAGAATATAAATAGAAAGTTAAAAAGATAGTGAGAGTTTATTGAGTGATATATATATATATTGCATATCTAATACATATGACTATGTTAAAATAATAAACAGCACTGAAGGGGCTATGCCTTGACTCTGAATCTGGTAGAAATATGCTGTAAAGATAAGCCTAAGAGATTTAGAATAAAAACCAATGAATGGCGTTTAGCCCTGGGGGTCTTATTGCTCAGCTGCTTAAACTATTTTCCTTTGATCAATTGTATTATAGTTACATATTATTTACAAAATGTGGAATGCTGTCAATGCTTAACCCAGGGTCATGTTATTTGTGCCAAGAAGAAAGCAATATTAATGACAAGTAATATAGTATTAAATAATAATAATAATAAAAATCATTCTAATAATAACTTTGCTGTGTGTGT
This sequence comes from Arnoldichthys spilopterus, assembly GCA_037974385.1. Taxonomy (NCBI): domain Eukaryota; kingdom Metazoa; phylum Chordata; class Actinopteri; order Characiformes; family Lepidarchidae; genus Arnoldichthys; species Arnoldichthys spilopterus. The sequence continues at coordinate 7,302,522 of JBBPDA010000037.1, forward strand.
GGTTTGTGAAGCTTTTGTGAATTCCCCTGGTGTGTGAAATAAAAGCAGTGTATTAATAGGTAAAAAGGAAGACATGACTTATGTTTGCAACAGATGATTTTGTTTGATAATTCATCCACTGTACATTATTTTAACATCAGTGAGGGAGAGTTTTGAACAGGATGCAGGTGTGAAAACGGAAAAGGCGACACAGTGTAGGAGAAACTCCGCTGATTCACGTATCCAGTGTTCAATAAACAAGTGCTAAATATCACGCTTCTATTTACAGATTCACAGAGTATTTACTACCCCTCCCATATTCACAAAAAGAGCCATTATAGTCCACCATAATAACAAATAACCGCGTGATCAAGGGCGTCAATAAAAATAATAATAATAAAAATAATAATAACAATAATAATAATAATAATAATAATAATAATAATAATAATAATAATAATAATAATACTTCAGTGTAAATATGCATTATTTTAGGGTAAAGTACATTTAGGGAAACCCTAGTCCGCCTAAACTGACTCAGCTCATAATGCATATCTGATCCAAAGCGCTTCATGAGTCACAGCTTCACACGGCTGTTGTTTTATAAAAATCAGAAGAAAAAACTAAATATAATTTCCTATCTAAACTGGCAGTAATCCGTATGTACAGTGTGTGTGTGTGTGTGTGTGTAAGGTCTATAGTAAATGTTCAGGAGAGCAGATGTCCTCCTCGATGTCCACCTCGTCCTCGTTGTCCTCCAGTGTGTATGTGTCCGGACTCCTCCTGCCCTCCGCTGCTCCTCTCCTCTCCTGCTCGCTCTCGCTCGACGTGTCCGCGCATCTGTCCAGCTGCTCTCCGGGCGCTTTCTGCTCCTCCTGTGTCTTCCGCAGCTGCTTCTTGTGCTTCATCCTGCGGTTCTGAAACCACGTCTTCACCTGCACGCGCACACACACACGCGTTACCGCCTCATCCTCTCATAAGTCAGTGTCTTAGTGAAATAATGTATAAATATTTCAGCTAATTTCTACACGTGATCGCCTGCAGAAAGTCCCCATCGACAGTTTAGCGCGTGTGTTTAGCGACAACAAAACTTCCTCATTTATTCATTCATTCATTTATTCATTATCTGAGAAACCTGAGTGGTGACGTGAATAAAGCAGAAGGGCGCGTCATTTGGCTCTCAACTGTGTGTGAAGTGTGCTGTAGGAATTAAGTTCGTGCGGACTCAACATGCTCCCGTTTAATGCGGGGCCTTGACAGTACTGCTGTCTGCGGTGCGCTGTTTAAAGTGATATGTCTGTCTGTGTGTGTTTACCTGTGTCTCGGACAGACTGAGCGCCGTGGCCAGCTCCACGCGCTCCGGGGTGGACAGGTACCTCTGCAGCTCGAAGCGCTTCTCCAGTCCCGACAACTGCGAGTCTGAGAAGACGGTGCGCGCCTTCCTGCGCCTGCAGTGCTTCCCGGGCAACTCAGGGTGCGGAGGAAACAGCGAGGGCATCTGCATCCCTACACCAGCGGGAGAAAAACACCCTGCATTAACAACAACAAAAACAAAAATAATTATTATAATACATTAATATAACATAATAACAATAATAATAATAATCACCACCATCATAATCATAATGATACTAATAATTATTATTACTATTAGTAGTTATTATTATCATCACGTGAAGAATAATTACTAAATAATACAAAACACGGTTTAAATGCAATCTAATAATAATAATAATAATAATAATAATAATAATAATATGATAAAAATAGGCGGTTTTTGTAAAATAAATATAAGCAAATTAAAACCATTATATAAATGTAATAGTATAAATAAAAATGTAATAATAATAATGAGAAGGAGAAGAAGAACAGGAAGCAGTATTCATGTCAAAGTTAATAAAAACCCATTTTAAAATATTGTATATTGAATAAAATCAATAAAAATAGATTAAACGAGAATATATGTTTAATTTACGATGATAAAATTCGATCAGTGTGTGGTATGTGTAATGTGAACGGATTCAGAGTGCAGAGCTGTTTCACTACAACTGTAAAATAAAACTCTCAAAGCTTATTAATAAAGTGTGAGTGTATGTGTGTATTACACACATAAACAATAATTTGTTGTGTGTGTGTGTTCTGATATTTGTCAGTCAGTCTTTATCAGTAAAAGCTCTTTGCGCCGGAGAACGAGGCTGCAGGCCTGATTTCTCCAGCGAACTGTTACAAAAACCGTTTTCCCAAAACCCTTCTACGTGGTGCAGTTTTTCCCCCAGCAGCACTAAGCTCTCAATACGTTCTCCTGCCCGACCTACACATCTGCCAGAGCTACCCGGTGAAGCCCCGACCCCTCCCCAGCATCACCTGCAGGCCCAGGGCGCAGACCCCCTTACCCGAGGTAAAGAAGTAGGGATGGTGCTCGGCTTTGTGGAGCGGGTGATGCGGATGTGGGGCAAGGATGGGTGTGGGCATGAGGGGGTATCCGTATTCCAGCAGCGGCATCCGGGAAGCCAGCGAGCCCGAGAAGGGCGACGGGAAGGCTTCCCGCAGGGGCTTGGGCTTATGCAGCAGGATGTCCTCAATGAAGAAGGACGTTGCCCTGTGGGCAGGCATGTGGGCACCGGCCGCCGTGTAGTTCCCGCTCATCCCTGTCAAGAGGCCCACGCGACTCTCCCCGCAGCTCGCAGCGCCCGCAGCACGGCCAATCCACCGCTTTCTCTCCGCAGCTTCCCACCCGAAAAACAAACACGAGCGGAATGGCAGGCAGGTCTTGGAGAAAAGCTGTGCGCCCTCAGGTACATTACTATTTATCCAGGCTGAGGGGCAGCAGCGCAGCGCCGCGGAGACCCGCGCTCAGCCAATAGCGCCGCGACGGGGCGGGGAACAGAATTAGTACTTTATAGATTAATTATAGGGGCCGGGGTAGAGAGGGAGGGCAGCTCCCCATGGGGCGCAGAAAGCTCCTCCACACCGCGCGCGTTCACACACACACTCGTCCAGTCCATTTTGGGGGGCTTCTGTACTCCAGAGCTGTTTGGTTTTTAGCCAAAACACCAGTTTTGGGGTGTATTTAGATATGGGCGCAGCTTAGTGTAGCAGTGCGTGTACGTGTGAGTGTGTACGTATGTAATGTGGTTGAGAATTCCCACTGAGCTCATTGCTTAATATTTATTTGGTGAGAATCGGACACGATTGAAATAAGCAAACGTTTCTTGAAACTGCATTTATTTGTTTGATGGCTCAGAGTCCCTGAAATCAGCCCCTCTTTACATCAGCTAATAGGCACGTGCTGGTGGGGGAGCTTTAGTGAAAGTGAAAGTGTCTTATCTGTCATTGTGAACACACTCAGGCGCACACCAAGTGCACCACAACAAAATGTGACCTCTGCATTTAACCCATCACACGTGTTCATATGCATGTGCATTGCCCGGAGAGCAGAGCAACAGGACGGTACCTTGCTCAAATGTACCTCACTGGTTTCCTGATCGGAATGAAACCTGCGACCTTCTGGTGACAAGGGCAAGGTCCTAACCACTAGGCCACCACTGCTTAGCGCCCATTTGGCTATGTTGCTAATGCCCCCCCTTACAAAATATTTGCCTGGTTCCGTTTCGTTGCTAAATTACCCCCACAACACATAATTCAACATTTAACTTCCCCCGTCGACAAATGGACCCCCCTTTAATTTTAAGAAGCTCTGAATGGTCTCTGCACGGCCCTGTCAGCTAAAAGTGTCTGATTTCCTGCCATTTTCTCACTCCTGGCCAATTAGTTCCCAGCACACAACACATGCTGTTTTGCTCTCCTCCTTACATTCTGGGGGTCCACTTTGGTTTCAGGGGCTGTAGTTGGCGACGTTCCATGAGTGAAAGTAGCAATTCATTGGATTTCTGATTAGCATTTCATCAATGTTGTCTTCTGTCTTGGCCGCATAATCTATGCCCCGTCATCTTGAAAGCTCAGTGTAATTGTGGAAGTGAGAGGGCTTCAGCTGAGAGGACATCATATGCTTAAATCACTGTCTTCACTCCCCATCACAGCGTCCCCTTATGGGATCAGCGTCCAAGCAGAGAGCAGTGCTCCGCTGTAGTAGAGTTTAAGGATATGGCTGCTCCAAAGCACTGCGCATCAGACCATGGGGAGTAAAGTACCCGGATGCCACAGCATTCTACACCGGAATCCAATCCCATAATTCATGCGGCAAGAAGTGTCTCTTGGTTGCAAACGGACAGGCGTGTAAGTCGAAAATCGCGTGGGTAACTATTATTTTTGTGAATACCTGAATACGAGTTTGATCACGTGCTCACTGGTCGTTTTTTATCAAAAGTTCAAAGTGCAGAACATGAATATTGTAATACTACTCAGCCTTGTATCTAAGTGAACAAATGTGTAGTTCATGGGACGCATCAAGGGAGGGGTCTGGAGCCTATATGCGCCAAATAATGTTCAACCAATCAGGTGGCTAGAAGGAGTTTGTGAGGCAGCAGCATTGTTGTTATTAATAAAAACCGAGATCTGGCTTCTGTGTGTTCAATGTGTGCTACAAAAATTTAAATGCCTCTTTAAATGACCCGAAACTTGTATTTGAATAGTTTTAAAGTTGTTTAAATTGTTCAGTTTAATATTAGCTGAATGAGGTACTAAATTAGCCAGAGTAGCCTACCGTTACTACTTTTTCTTATAAAGCTATAAAACCACTGGGTTTACCAATCAAAAGCTGAGAAATGAAAGAGGAAGACACTGAGTTAAACCAGTACCAACTGGCCTTCAGACACACTTTTAGATAAAGGATCAGAATCCTGGAACGTCCCCATTGTTATTTATTCATAGTTATGTTTCCTCTTGCGTTGCTCCCTCATAGTGATTTTTCCTCATGTGTTACTACCTTATAGGGATGCTTCCTCTCGTCTTACTACCTCATAGGGATGTTTTCTCTTGTTTTGCTGCCTCATAGTGATGTTTCCTCATATGTTGCTGCTTCTTAGTGATGCTTTCTCATTTATGTTGCTGCCTCATAGTATTTTATTTTCATGTTAATGTCTCATAGTGCGGTACCCCTGTTTGATACTACCCTATAGTGATATTTCCCTGTGTGTTACTGCCACAAAATTATGTTTGCATTTTATTGCTACCTCAGAGTGATGTTTTCATGTCCATTGCTGCCTCTGTGTTACGGCTTTATTGATGTATCCTGTGTTTAACGGCCTCACAGTAATGTATCCCATGTGTAACTGCATCATAGTGATGTTTCCCCATCTTTTGCTGCCTCAGAGTGATGTTTCCATATGTGTTACTGCATCATAGCGACGTGTCCCATGTGTTACTGCCCCATAGTGATGTTTCTCACGTGTTATTGTTTCAAAGTAATATTTCTCTGTGCGTTACTGCCTAAAAGCAATGTTTTCCTGTGTGTTACTGCTTCAAAATAATATTGCACCACATGTTACTGCCTCGTACTGATGTTTCCCCCACATATTACTGCCTCGTAGTGATGTTTCTCTACTATCACTGCTTCATAATGATGTATACTATGTGTTACTGCCTCATAGTGATTTTTCTCCATACGTAGTGACGTTTCTCTGGTGTTACCGTCTAATAGTGTTTTTTTAAATGTGTTACTGCCTCACTGTGATGTTTCCCCAATGTGTTACTGCCTCACAGGGATCTTGTGATTGGGATTTGGCACTGGGAATGAAAGCAAGCCTGCTTACAGGCGAATGGAGCTAACTAGTTGCTTTTAAGGCAAAATGAGAAAGTAAATGAAGTAATGGTGATGAGATGGTCTTTACTGGGATAGTGGATGGAGTCCGCGCACTTAAGCCGCTTTAAACAGCCATTTAATCAAAGTGAAATGGTGAGTGTGTGCCGCCTTCCTCTAAGAGGATTGCAGTGTTACTCGCCGATGCATCTCATGCTTAGAAGAAGACTGCTCGCCACCTGACTGCGCTTTATCTCTAAGTGGAAAAAGTCTCCGCTCGTTGTTGTACTCTGAGACATGATGTGGCATTTTTTCTGCATTAAAAATACCGCAGGGCTCTGAAATGACTAGCACTTTGTTTACTCTTCGAGGCTAAGATGCAGTGTTTTATGTGGAGAAACACACTGAGTTTAGCGCCTGGATGAAAGATATAGTTTTCTGAAAGCCAGATTACTGGAGTAGTAGCACGACAGGTTCCGTCTGTTAAGATGCTGACTAATGGGTTTCTAAGGTGTGTATGTATACGTTTTTGGAGGGGATGGGAGGGGGGAATACTTCTCGCACTTCTCACAAACAATCTTCAGGGTTATTCTGGTAAACTGTGTTTGAAAATATTCTAGCTGAACTCGGTACCACTATGCGTCGGATGGGGAAGCTGTAGTGGAGTAAACGGCTCACACAAACATCACTGAGACCTGAATCCAGGATTCTCTTTATTTCAGGTGCAGTTGTTTACTGCAGGAACATGCTCTGGATGGGTTTATCCTTCATCATCTCATCTTACACACTAGTGAGGAGCCGGACTTCTGGGGCATTCATGCATCCGGTAGGCACACATATAGAAAATACCTGCAAAGGAGGAACAGGAGAAGCTCTTTTAGCTTCAAAACGGTCAAAAAAGATAAGCGCTCAGGCGCGGAGCACACCCGTCTCCACCACTTCGCCCGCGCTGCAGAATCGCATGTGTGCAGGATTAATAGGGGGTTTGGGGGCGGGGGTCGTGCGTGAAGGTACCTGAAAAGAAGGTGAGCACCACCGCCACCCAACCGATGATGTAGGACCAGGAGAAGCGCCAGCTGCCGTAGCGCTTACCATAATAGTTCATAGTCACTCCCGTGTACACGGCCATGGCCAAGAACACGAAAAAGCCTGTGGACAGAAACACACCGCGGTTTATACTGCTGTTCCTCTCCCGTTCAGTTCATTTACAGCTTAAAGTGCTATTTTAACGCTGTTTACACACAGAAACATAATGCAATATACACACAGTTAATTATTAATTGATTGACCTGTTGTTATTGTATACAACAGCAGCAACAACAAAAACAACATTAACAAAAACAACATCAATAATAATAATAATAATAATAATAATAATACACACTAATAGCAGCTATAATAATATAATTAATGTTGTTTTTAAAATACGTTATTTAATAATACTGAAAAAAATGTAATGCATACATTAATGTACTAGTACAATGAACAACAGTAACAACAACAATATTAATAACAGTGCATTTTATTTAGTAATTTACTTTATTTATTGTTTATTTGTTTGTTTGTTTGTTGAGCCCTGGTGTGGAATGTACTATTAACGCTCTACAACGGAACACGCTGAATGGAGCTCTGCTGCCAACGCGCGCTCCTAATTTGCTACAGGAAAATGAGCAAATTAAAGCCAAAAAGAGTGAGGAGATTTAGTACAGCTACTCACATGAGATAAAGAAGAGTGTGCCTGCAGCGAAGGTTTTATCAAACCTGTCGAAGGTGGAGTAATGGATGAAAGCCATGATGCCGATGATGATGCCGAAGAAGCACGCAAGCAGCGACAGTATCATGAAGGCGCGCGTGGCGTCCCAGTAGGCTGAGGACACACAGAGGTCAGCAAGGGTCAGCTGTTCTATAACAAGGTCGTGGCAGGTTGTCTGCATGCGAACTTAGGCGTCCATCAGTAGGATGTTTACAGAAGACCTAATGAACTGACTAAGCACAGAGAACCGACACATCCATCAGCTTTCTCACTTAGGACTCTGCCATGGAACGCATGGGGAAAGAGTCTGCATGCATTTGCCTCATTGCTTCAGCTATTATGATAATTAGCCTTGTAATGAGTCAATTAACAGGACCTCGAATGAATATTGTTCTCAGGGGGTGTCTCCTGATAACACTGGGGGGGGGGGTTCTGCAGAGCACTGAGCCTGGTTACAGTGTAGAAGAAAATTAAGTAATGAACCAGCATTGTATCTCAAACAGGATGAAGCCATGGCTGTCACCTCAAATTCACACGTAAAATCCTGTTGAAACAGAACAGTTGTCCATCACTCTTAAACATGGGCCTGGTTGAGTGAGCACATTTGATCAAATCACTGCAGCAACTATGTCATAGTAAGGAAAAAAGATTTCAGTTTTAATGGCCACGTGTTATCTATAAAAAAGATTTTCTTTAATTAAAAGACTTTGGTGCAGTGGGTAAAAAAATTGAAATATTTTATTTTACTTTATCTCCCCAGTTATAAAGTCCATATAAAAATACACATTTTAAATGTGTATTTGTCACAAAGAAAACCAATTTACATAGATCAGTTATTCAGTCCAGAGTAGCTTTTGTGTTTCACGATATTCAATAAAGTAAGAGTTCCAGAGAGGTTAGAAAATAGTTTTACATATACACAGACATCATAAGTGGACTTTATAAATAGATATTATAAAAGGAAAAGGTTAGATATGTGCCCTTTATTTTACAAAAGAACTAATCTAATGTAGATTTGACATGTAAATTTGAGGACAAATATGGTGCCCATGCTGAACTACAGCTAAACTGAAAGACTGAGTGTGAGTGAAGAGTGGTGCTCTGTGAGGGGGCAGAGTGTTAAGCTCACCAATGCTGTCCGTGTGTGTGAAGCATTTGCCAGCCGTGCAGTATCTCCACAGGCCCTGGTGCATGAAGTTGTTTGAGTGACGGTACTGCATCCAATAATCTGTTGCTGTGGAAACGATCAGGAGTATATTCCCCACTCCGGCACAAAACAACCCTCCTCCCATAAAACTGTACATCCTGCGCCTGCACACAGACTACACACACAAACACATGCACCCATACACACACATCAGGTTTGTGTTAGCATCAAGGGCCAGTGCTGGCCCCTCTCAGCCGCCCAGCTCTTCACTCTGAGGGGCCTAAGTGTCTGTAATTGCATTGTAATGAACACATTATTTCCACTGAGTGAACTGAGAGGTCACAATCATGAAGCTACTACCACAGTGCCCCCCTCACCACCCCTCTCTCTCTACCATTCTCTCTCTCTCTCTATCTTTCTCTTTCTCCCTCTCTTGTTGCCCCCCCCCCACTCTTTGGCTCTCTTTGTCTCTCTTTGTCTCTCCACCTTTCTTTCTCTCTTCCTCTCTCTCTCTCTGTCTCTCTCTCTCT